>CM056498.1:46832330-47298270 GCA_029783415.1 Anisodus acutangulus
AAATATACATTTTCCTAATATAAGACTACTACCATAATTACATTTTCCTAATACAAGACTACTAACATAATTACAAGATCTCTAATAATATCAGAGAATATACATAGTATATTAGGAATATACTACATATATTCTATCAAATACTAACTCCTAGACAAAAAGAAGTAATTTGATTAAACTGCCCCAAATTAAATATGTATTGGAATTTGATCACATAGTACTTAACAGGGGGAATTTGAAAAAAATAAGATTAATCATTTTTTTATTTAATAAGTGAGCACTCTTTTTTACTCAAGGAAAAAGGCTAAGTGAACACTCTTTTTTATCCGGATGCAGTATTGTATTTCTTTAGTGATGAGAACTGAGTTCTACATTTTCAATTGATGCATCTTATAATCACGCGACAACGATAATGAAAAATTTAGACAAGATTAATATATTTTAGCTTTAGGTGGTCGATGTGGAGCTCTGACATCGTTATTAATGATGATCTGAGAAAGATTGGTTATATATGAAATTATGTCGAGGGAGTTTGACGGAGGTGAAAAGTTAACTTGGTGGTACAATTATTCATTGTTTAAATTTATATTTGGGATGATTTGAGGTTAATTAATTTGAGCTTAGAAGATAGAGACCATGTCGTTAGAGGTTCCGAATGCGGAAGAAGATGATGTTGTTGCCGCGGGAACAATGTTCAGAGGCAAATTGGGACCAGTGCACATAGTTTTAAAGCGAATTTGACCCTTTTTTTCTTGTAAAAAAGGCCGATGTGTTGGAATTTTTTTGCTGTTAGTGAATAAGAGCAACTATTATCAAAAGACAAATTTGAATAATTTCATAAAGCTTAAGAATAAATTGATACTTTTTCCCTTCAGTTACTTCCAAATTTTGCTTATGAATGTTTCTCATATTTGCAGTAAAAACACTAAAAATTACTTAATGTAACAAATTTGTCTATTAAAAACTTATAGGGAAGTTAATATTGAATTGACGAGATGTGAAGCTTTAATGTAGTCTATATTATTGTTACTTTTAGAACAACTAATGGATTTGTCAACTTAATCAGTATGGTTTCTTTACTATAGCTTGGATCGGAAAAGATGTAATCATTTTACTCTAATTTATAATTATAAAAGGCACAATAGATAACACTCTTAATTTGTTAGTAAATGTCTGAACACATGTAAAATATTTTTATTATACACTTTAGACTCAAACTCATTATATGAATAAGTTAATCACATAAGTTATGTCACGTCTTTAAATTATACACATAAGCCTCAATTGAAATATGCTAGAGGATTTACAACTTATTGAGGCTAATGTGTATAACTAAAGGAGCTTACATATTTTAATTGGGTAACTTTTTTACGTAGACGCTTGAGAACACTCATAAAAGTTTTTTCAAAATTTGTGCCGACGGTTCATCCTTCCTAAGCCTAAAAAACCGAGCCCCTCTTCTCGAGTTTTGTGCCGACAGTTCATCATTTCTCCCAATTTTTTCTTCCAAATCCCTCAATCACATATTGTTCTATCAGTATGTCTACATCAAAGAACACGTTTCATCCTGCCCTTGCAGTTTCTAACATCAAGAATAACATCCCTCTTGTTCTTGAAATAGAAAACGTCCAATATGTGACGGGCCGAATCGCTCAAAAATTCACGCACGCCGCATCAAGTCATCCATCACATAATTCCTCGCACTCCCGAGAGATACAGAGGTGCCAAACGCCGACGATGCATCCTAAGTTGTGGACTCACTCTTGATACCACCGCCCTTAGTGGATTTACTCCACCGATTTCTACCGATCTTTGCAACGATTATTGAGCCTCGACGCTACTACTACAGCGACTTGGGATAAGACTACGTGATATATCTCCAAGATAATCAAAATTCTAGAGTTGTTACTCTTGAGCGAGAATTCTCCCACGCCAACATGGAAGATTTCCCTAACGTTTACGACTTATTACAAAGATTGAAGGAATTGGCGACTGACCAACTCCGCGAACGTTAGCGCCACGGCTAATGATCGCTTGGTCCTTCCAATGGTTTCAGCCCTCTCGAGGCCTATATAGTGGTGTTGAACGCTTCTTCGTCAAAGCAATCCTCTTCCGCAATTTTATCAAGCTCATTCTATACTTACACCGGCATGCATGGATAAAAAGGCGGCTCACGTGCTAGTCCCGTAGTCATGATGACCAAGTCCAATTTTTCATCCTACCGGTTCAACACCGCCAAACCGCAATAACAACTGGTGGAGGCAAGGACAAAATCAAAAATAATGGCAAGAATCATTGCGGCAACACCGGGCGGCAGTAATAAAGTGCTGGTGACGGTGGTGGCTCCCATGCGGTCGGCCAAGAAGAATTTTGAGCTCCCAGAAGGTGGGCCCCTCACGTAGTGGCGCTGGGGCCCACAAATTTGGGCAAACAATAAAGCGATCCAGCCAGTTTCAGCCTAATCCGGCGCTGGTCAGCGATCTCGGCCTCACCAACATGCAAGGGGCCCACTTTGATAATCCCTCTGGGCCGAGGCAACAAGCAGGGGTGCTTGGGCCGAGGTAGCAAGTAGGGGTGCTTGGGCCTCAGCCCCCGCAGGCCCATCACGCAGTGACCCGCACTTCTACAGACATCGAAGCCGCGATGCACACACTTGGATTAAATCCTCCGGACCCAAATTGGTACATGGACACCGGAGCCACTACCCACATGACATTCGACCAAGGTACTCTCTCGTCTTATTTCAATTTGAGCAACCCTCAGGGTATATTTGTTGGTAATGGTAATTCTATTCCGATTCGCGGTTATGGTCATAAAGTTTTGTCCCCACCCCATCCACCACTTATCTTGAAAAATACCCTTCATGCCTCTAAATTGATTAAAAGTTTAGTGTATGTCCATAAATTCACAACTGATAATTTTGTTTCTGTTTAATTTGATTCGTTTGGGTTTTCTGTGAAGGCTTTCAAGACGGGGAGTCCTCTCATGAGGTATGATAGTATGGGAGATCTTTGTCCGATCACACCAAGTTTTTGTATTTCAAGTCAAGTCTTGCCATCTACGTTTGCCGCCCTTGCTCCTTCCTTGTGGCATGTGCGTCTAGGTCATCCGGGGTCGTCTATTTTGTCTTGCTTAGATAAAAATAAATTCATTTCTTGTAAGGGTACGCATAGTACTCCGAATTGTCAATCTTGTTCTCTAGGGAAAATTGTTAGATTGTCGTTTGTAGACTCTAATTCGCATACTTTAATGACATTCGATATTATTCATAGCGATCTATGGAAGTCTCATGTTCTCAGTTCTTTGGGTCATCGTTATTATATTCTCTTTTTGGATGATTATTCTAATTTTTATGGACTTTTCCAATAGCGAAAAAATCTCAGGTTTTTTCCACATTCTTAAAATTTAGAGCATTCATTAAAACCCAATTCTAACGGAAAATTAAGAATATCCAATGTGATAATGTCAAAGAATATGAAAATGGGGTATTTTGGGAATTTTGTGCTAAGAATGGGATTAATTTTCATTTTTCTTGCCCTCATACGTCTTCACAAAATGGGAAAGCCGAACGAAAATTTTGTACCATTAATAACATTGTCTGAACTCTATTGATTCATGTTTTAGTACCCCCTTATTTTTGGCATCACATTCTACAAATGACTACATATCTTCTTAACGTTCTTCCTTCCAAAGGTTTGACACATTCGTCCCCTCTTCAAATTTTATATAATAAGACTCCTTATTCTCATCTTATGTGCTTGTGTTATTCACTTTTTCCGTCCACCATAATTAACAAACTTCAGGCCCAGTCTACCCCTTGTGTGTTTTTGGGTTTTCCGTCAAATCATTGTGGTTACGAATGTTTTGACTTATCATCTAATAAAATCATCATTAGTCGCCAATGTAATTTTTTATGAATCCCAATTTTCGTTTGCTATTATTGAAAACTGATTCCATGACATTGAAGATGATATTGACAGGACAGTGGGAGGTGCATGGAGTATATCTATGATTATACAAGACATCACAAGGCTGAGGAGAGATAAGGAAGTGAGGGTGGAGCATGTTATGAGAGAAGAAAATGGGCTGGAATTTTTTTTAACTAACTATATCTTTTATTTTACAGGTGATCTTTATTTTGACAGTTTCAACTCACTTCCTATTAGAGCAAGGCAAATATTGAATACAGAAAAAGCTCACATTCCATATATTAGAATTAGATAGGCTAAAGATCATCAGATTCATATACCTAGAGATTAGCAGCAGCAGAAGATGAATGCAACACCAGTACAACCTACAACATAGTAGCCATGTCTATAGATACAGTCTTTAATGAAAGCATTGTTGGATATGTTACAATGTATGGTATTAGCATGTTTACATGATCATTCTGTTGTAATAGATCCAAAAGTGTTTTCATTGAAGATAACATAAGGAAGATGGCAACAAAGTACAACAATTGAACAAGGAATCAACTACTAAGCCTGAAGAACTGCCGGAAGAACTTTACTCCATCCTTGAAGCCTGAATTTAAATTTACTAGACTTTTGAGCCATAGCATCCTGTGAGAGCTTGTGGCGTGTGAGATGGTGTCAAGTCAAGGCCATAGAATTTGCAGTAGACAAGCTTGTATGCAGCACTTAGGAACAATTTCCACTTACACCAATTATTTAAATTGGTTGTATGTTTCTGTATTTTTTTCTTCTTTTATTTTTCACTGCTTGTACACAACTTTGCTTTAATAAATCACTACCAAGCAATTGTTTGGTGGTTTTATTCTAAAAAAAAGTAAAATTTCTAAATAATTCACAGTTTTCTAGTAGTGACGTTCATACACATAGTTAGTCTTGATATCTCCACTAATCTACTCATGTTGTATTTCATCATATCGTTTTCATGTCTTTTAAAATTTGGATAAAATGAATGGAGACATCAAGACTAATCATCTTATTGCCTGTCTATAGCTTTAATGATGCTTAGAGGACAAAGAAGGATATTATTAATAACTATAAGACTCAAAATCAATAGATTTTGTAGTCAACATCTAAACAGCTGGTAGTTAGTGTTAGAGTGTTAGTCACGACTCACGAGACACCCCAAAAAAAATATGAGTGAGACAGAAGCCTAGAGAAGCAATACACAATATCTTTTTTTCATCATTAATATTTTTTCAGTCTCTAAAATTCTATGCACTATACTATTCTATTTTGTCTTATTAGGTATTACTTACCCGTTCCCTTTTACTTGTATTCACTATATTAAAGATAAAAAGTTTTTTATACTTGTCCATTTTAGCAAATCAGAGAAAAATTAATTTGTATTCTAATCTTACATTATTGGTAAGTAATCATTTCTCAAACTAATTGGAGTTAGCAGTCAAATTTAGATTTATAAGTATACCAATAATAAAGATAATTTAGTAAAATTTATGCTTCATTATTTTTTTAAGAAGAGTACAACATGAAAATTGGACAGGTAAAAGGAAATGGAGAAAGTAGTAGATACTGGAAAGTATTATCATATTATTTTCATTTGAATCATGTTAGTTGCATGAGTACACAAGAACATAGATAAAAACGCACAGTATAGTTGGAGGCAGGGGAGAATTCATGTATAAAAAACAATTCAGGTAAATTAATGATTATCCGACTAAACTCGATATATTATATGTGTAATTCTTAAAATATATCTAATATTAACTGCAACAATTCATGGTCAAGTGAGATTGAGTGGAGCATTGGGTTTAATTCTTTAAGGTAATGGATCAAACCCAACTTGCTACACTTTTGTGTCTTTTTTAAAAAAATAGTCTTTAAATGAAATGGTGCACCCATGAATACTAGATTCGCCTCTAATCAGAAGCGAATCTAAAATTTAAAATTTATGGTCTTAAATATGTAATTTCATTAGAATTTAATTTACTGGATTCAAAATCTACTATTATACTTATGTTATGAAATTCTTAATAGATATACAAAATTCGAGCTAAAATAAACTCATAACATTAACACTATGTCTACCCCCGCATGCCTACAACTGATATATTGAGTTGCTATCAAATGACAAACTTGTATGCATGACAAACATTATTTGTTCAATTAATTGCAAGCTTTTGTAATTTTCAAAAAAAGGGTCACGAAATATCTAATCATATTTAGAAGGAAGCAAAAGAATACAAGCCCATAGATAGACTATCTTTTCCTTTAAAGTCAAACAAATTTAAGAAAGGAATATAGTAGGGCCTAGGTAGTAGTGTTTTAGAAGGGGCGGCAGAGGCAAAGCGTAAGCCCGGGGCTTGGGGCATAAGCTTCATGAATATTTAAATTATTAATTTATAATGTAGAAAATAATATAATAATACAAAAATTAAGAAAAAAATAATTAATAGTTTAAAAAATTAAGAAAAAAATAATTAATAGTTTAAAAAATTAAGAAAAAAATAATTAATAGTTTAAAAAATTAAGTACATGATTAAATAAACTTATAGAAAATAAAAATTTTGACATGATTTTACAAGTATAAATAATACAATGATATAAAAGTTATTCTTGAGTCGAGGGTCTCTCGAAAACGGTCGTTCTACCTATCAAGGTAGAGATAAGGTCTACGCCCACTCTACCCTCTCCAGACCCCATATTGTAGAATTTTACTGGGTATGTTGTTGTTGTTGTTGTTGTTGTTGTTGTTGTTGTTGTTGTTGTTGTTGTTGTAATGATATAAAAGCTATTATGAGATGCAATCAACTCTAACATCTTAACTTTCAAATAAAAAAAGATTCTTAAAATATAATACTATCATACTAGGCAATTTACCTTCCTAAAATAAAACAATAAAGTTCATCAGTATTATAACTAAAACATCACTCCTTCATGAATAAAATAAATTTACATTTAAATAGGGAACTAATAAAATATGATAATTTTGAGACATGGGACAAAAATATGGAGATCAATAACAAGTGAAGCTGTAAAATTTGGCTATATATTTTTAAATGAAATGTTGAATGATATTCACTCTCATGATTTTCTCAAATAGTAAATATACAATATTATGACTTGTTATCTGAGTTGCTCTCAATCTTCTTGTTTCTATAGATGAAAAAAACTATTAAACATCATTCATTTATTAAAAAATTACGATAGTCAATTGATAGAATATATGCAAATATATTCTTTTGATATAATTATTGTAGCAATATTTTATATTGGTTAGGTGAATATTTAATTTTCGTAATTATAGCCTAAAATTACTATTGTATATCATGTATATAAACCATTTACATCAATGAAATCAATAAGAGATTATTCTCTTCATGGTATCAGCAGTCTATGGAAAAAATTTTCCTTCTCCATACTACTTCCGCCGCCCTCTCTAGGTCATCCCTCCCTTCTATTATTTTCCGCCACCCTAATTCTCCTCTTATTCCTCCATCATGTCTAACACAAAGAATACCTTTCATCCCGATCTTGCAGTCTCCGACATCAAGAACAACTTCCCTACCGTCCTTGAAATGGAGAACGTCCAATACGCGACCTGAGTGTAACTTTTTAAAATACACGCAAGGTCTCGTAGAGTCATCCATCACATCGTCAAATCAAAAAAAGGTAAGGAGAATGTGCCTTCCACCGATGATGAAATAGAGTTATGGGAAACTCTTGATGCTACGGTCCTTTAACGGATTTATTTCACTATCTCTACAGACCTCTTACAGATAATTATTGAACCCGACGCCACGACAATGGAATCTTGGAATAGGTTGCGTGATATATTTCAAGATAACAATTCTCGTGTCGTAACCCTTCTCTCACATAAATATGGAATATTTTCTGAATGACTCCGCGTATTATCGAAGGCTCAAGCAATTGTCGGATTAACTCAAGAACGTCAGCGCGCCCGTCACAAATGATCCTCTCATTCTTCAGATGGTCGCGGCCCTCTCCCAGACGTATAATAGGGTTGTAACTCTTGTTCGGCAAAGCAATCCTCTTTCATTGTTCTACCAAGCATGTTTCATGCTCACTTTAGAAGAAGTAGAATTGGCTAAAAAAGTCGCAAACGGAGCCCATTCCGCCATGATGATGGCCATGTCCCGAGAAATCGATGACTCTCAATCATTCTCCAAAAATTATGGTCAAAATCATAACAACAAGGGTGCAAAAAGGATCAAAATTGTGGTAAAAATCGCGGCGGTGGCAACGGTGGCCGCAGTGGTGGTCAGTAGGGGGCCGGGCCACAGCACCCTTGGCAGCAGGCCTGGGTCAGTATGTAATAGTCGTGGGGCCAGCCTTGGGCCAATGGGAAATGGCCCATGTCGCCCTACCCTTACCCTACACCAAACTGGGCCAGGCCCAACAAAAACAACAGCAGCAGAATGCCCAGTTGGGCCTCGACAACATCCGACCTAGCCTGCTTGGACCTCGGCCACAGCAAACTTTCGCTACTACGGGCCCAACTACTTCCCCAACCTACACAGATATCGAGGTTGTGATGCATACACTTGGGATATATCCTCCGGATGCAAATTGGTACATGGATACTAGTGCTACTTCTCATATGACATCTGCGCAAGGAAATCTCTCGTCTTATTTCAATTTTAGCAAAAATCATAGCATAATTATTGGTAATGGTCATTCAATTTCAATTCGTGGTTATGGTCACACAAATTTGTCTCCCCAAAACTCGCATTTATCCTTGAAAAATATCCTTCATGCTCCTCAATTAATTAAAATTTGGTGTCTTTTCAGAAATTTACAACTGATAACTCAGTTTCTATTGAATTTGATCATTTGGATTTTATGTGAAAGATTTCTGGACGGGGATACATCTAATGAGATGTGATAGTCGGGGTGAGATCTATCCCATCACCATCACAAAACAAGCCACACCGTCAATGTTTGTTGATTTAGCACCTTCCTTATGACATGTACGTTTGGGTCATCTGGGAGCGTCTGTTTTTTCCTCCCTTCAAAAAATAAATTTATTGAGTGTAATATCGCTCGTAGTGCTAATGTTTGTCTTTCTTGTCTGCTTGGGAAACATGTTAAATTGTTGTTTGTTACCTCAAATTCTAGTACTATATTGCCAACTGATATTATTCATAGTGATCTTCTGACGTCTCCTATTTTGAGCTCTTCGGACCACCGTTATTATGTTTTGTTATTGGATGATTATTCTAATTTTTTTGGACATTTTCGTTATCTAAAAAGTCTCAGGTTTATTCCACATTCCTATCACTTAGAACATTCATCCGTACTCAATTCGAACGAAAAATTAAGAACATTCAATGTGATAATGGGTCATTTAGAGATTTTTGTAGGGTTAATGGTATATCTTTTCGATTTTCATGTCCACATACGTCATCACAAAATAGGAAAACTGAGAGAACAATCCGCACCATTAGCATACCAATCTCCACTCAAAATTCTTTATCGAAAAGACCCTTCGTATTCTCATCTTATGGTGTTTGGGTGTTTATGTTATCTTCTATTCCCCTCCACTACCATTAACAAACTTCAAGCCCGCTCTACCGCTTGTGTGTTTTGGGTTACCCATCTAATCATCGTGGTTACAAATGTATTGATTTATCCTCTAATAAAATCATCATTAGTAGCCATGTCATTTTTTATGAAACCTAATTTCCATTTGCTAAGTTGCATAATTCCGCGTCCAAGTCCTATGGATTTTTGGATGATGGGCTATCACCGTATGTGGTCCACCATTTGGCGTAGTCAGGCCCACTGCCTGCTGGCCCAAATTCTCACTGCCCGCAGCCTCTTTCAACAGGCCCACTGCATGCTGGCCCAAATACTTTCTGCCCGCAGCCTCACCCAAAGAAGCTCCAGCTCACCGCCCATGTCCTTCCCATCCACGATTTCGCCAAAGAGCCCACCGCTCGGTCCAATAACTTTCGGACAAAACCCAGCCACCACTGACCCTCGTCCCACACTGACTCTCCAATTCGAATCTGACCACAACTCAGCCCACTTCGATTCAGGGACCAGGGCCAGTTACTCGCAACTAACGAGGTATTTTTAGACCAAAGCGACAATGTAATCTCAACTCTATTGGTACTAAATCTCTTCTACCCCGTAACTATGTATTTGTCCTTCATGACCCGAATTGAATAATGGCTATGAATGATGAATATAATGCTCTTATTGAAAATAAGACGTGGGAGTTGGTACCCCATCCACCTGGTGTTAATGTGATTCATTCTATGTGGATTTTTACTCATAAGGAAAAATCTTATGGTTGTTTTGAGAGGAATACGACTGGTCTTGTAGATGATGACAAAACTCAACATGTTGACATGGATTGTGGAGAGACATTTAGTCCGGTAAATAACTAGGCTAGAATTAAGGTAGTAAATAACTAATTATACACCTACCATATATAAAAGATAATTAATAATTATATAATATTCACAAATATTCTATCAATATTCTATTATATTTTTTTCTTTTCTTTCTTGCTTATTTCCTAGTTCTTATATACTACTTTTTAAAGGGTTCGGTGTCAATTGGCACCATACCTCTTGTGTTATCCCAAAAATTAGATCTGATTTTGCTGTCGGCTTTAATGAAGTGTTTAGAAATAAATATGATGAATTTGACCTTTAAGAGACGTGATAAGATGGTTATGATTTCCTTACTTTTAATTGAAAGTTATAGATTTGACCTTAGAAAATAATAAATCCTTCCCTAGGACTCACAAATATAGACTTATTTATGCGGAATTCAAATTAATCAGTCTAGTAAAGACTGATTGATTAAACCGGAAAAAGAAAAAAGAAAGCAAATTTAACCAAAGCATAAGGACCAAATGTATTTAATTCCATTTATTATTTAGGCGTGGAGTTGATTGATCTATTCAGTTTCTATTGGAATTAGTCAACTCTATGCACAATGACCCTTTTATCCATGACACAATCAAAGAGAACATCCAAGTCTATAGTCAACAAAACTATATGCACCAAGTGTTTTATATTCGTTAAATAAAAGAATGTGATTCCCCTGTACCAGTATAGCAAAATCCTATAAAAAAATGTATATTATTGCTTATACATAATCTATTCCATTAATTCTTAACCGGCATGTGATGGAGATGACGATGTTGAAATTGACAGCGACGAAGAAGGTGAGGAACCATACGTCGTCGTTCCATGCTCTGAAAGGCCAGTGCCATAGAATAAATCCGACAAGTAATTTTGCAAATCATCAGGGGCAAATCTGACAACTGACTTCACTCCGCCACCACTTAATGATTCCCTATAATTCTCATAAAAGGTCCGATAACCCGAAACAATCTTTCTAGACAATGATATTTTAACTTCGTCTCGGAGTTTCGAGTCGGGTATAATCCATGAACTCTGCATTCGGTATACTTCCTCAAAACCCGAATTGAATTTCATAAACCATTCTCTTGCTTCCCGCAAAGGCATCTCAGTCGTCAAATTCTCATGGAATGACGTCAGCACTCTGTTCCATCCCATCCTCTCGTAGTTTGATATGTACAGTTTGACCTTCGTTTCGTGCTTTAACAACCAATCGGATCCAAGTAAAAACTTCAAGTTTGACCTTTTCACCTTCGAAACGACGTAGTTTAAGTTGTTCGCTAAGAACAAATAAGATAAGGAAACATCCTTATAGTACTGAGCTTTGCCGTCAAGTTTACATAGGAGGACAAGGACGATCCACGCAAGCCGAACGGATACGGGCGAGTCATCGGCGTAAGATTCCGGCAACGGTGATTGTATTGACAGCGGAAAATCGGCAATTATTTCGGAAAATGCTACGCTATAATCACCTAGAAAAACAAGGTAGTTCATGACATAGCGAGTCAGGGGGTGTACTCCACCCCCTGACTTTGCTTTTGATGAATCTTTCTGAATCGCTGATTCAAATTCCGTTAGCATAAATCGGGCGGCTTCCCCGAGCTTTACCATTGACTCCACCGCCTGAGATTTGACTACCGCAAAGGAATCGAAACTGAAAATCAACTCGAGTTCATCCCATAGCTCGGAAATTGAGTTGTAGAGATCAAGCACAGTGAACATTTTCTCTAGAGTTAATTTCTTGTATTTAGCTACCATTTCTGGGAATATAAAAAGATTTAGAGCACTTTCTTTCGCGATTTCAGAAAAGCACGATTCTCTGATTGCCTCAGAAGCCGCGAAAACATGATCGCACAGAATTTTTTCGCCATGAAACAAACTACTTACTGCAATTTTCACAGCACTTAACCAATTCTTCGTTTTCTTCTCCAGTACGTTCCAATCCATTTTCTGAATTTGCGAAATGGTTAATTTTTCGACACCTAAATAATATAACGTCTCATCGATGACTGATTTTCGATTAAGATTGTAAATCTTGACGCACTCTTTTCCATAACCAGCACCAATCATACAATCAGCTATGGCTTTTAAATTCGCCATAACGAGTTCAGAGACTTTCTCAACCTCAGAAAGTCGAGTACTAATTGAAACCTCGGTGTCAGTTATCTCATTAATTTCATCATCGGAAACACTGGAGTGTGTCGATTGTCTGGATGATCGAGTGGACAGAGTTTCGGAGTCTAGGAAATAACGATTCCCGGATAATACAGTGTACATTTCTTTCTGAAGTCTCTTCATTGCAATTTGCATGAGAGTTTGAGCATGAACAAGGAGTTCGGAGCTGGAACTTTCTTTAATACCAAAATGCATACTATGTTGCAAGTTGTTTACAGCATCAAGAAGTTGTTGTGCCTCTTGGCGATAATCTTTGAAAAGATTAGCGACTCTATTGTAAGAAGTAGATGCATCGAGATCCCATCTTTTAATGATTGCTCCAGCGTCGTTAATTGTATCCTCCATTAAAGTATGGCCTGAAGGGGAATTACAAGTAGTGGAAGAATTTTAAAGGTGAACTAGGTCGTGATGAAGAGGATAATTCAGTTCGAACAAGAGGGGGTATTTATAGAAGGGTGCTTTGATTAAAGGCTAATAATTGGACATGGAAATGGTTGAAAAAGGAAAGTAACGCGGTGCTATTTTGTGTTTGGATTTATTCAACTGTTGAGATAACCGACCTGAACATCGTTTGGATTTATTCTGCTAGGAGAGACCGGATTGCCGTTTAAATAATTAGATCATATTTTAATAGGCTCAGGTGTTCTTAGTTTACCTTTTACATCTTATGTTTGATCTTAAAATTAAAATTAAAATTAAAATTAAAATTAAGAGTAATTAAATTAAAGTATTTATTTCAAGAAAACCAGTAAACTAAATATAAAAGTGTCGAATAAAATTGTAATTTTGAGAATTTTATTCAATATCTAGGATTTTGAATTTCTAATTAACTAATAACATAATATTACTAAATTAAGATACATAATAATATCAGATGAGTCAGGTTACTTATGTGTTGGGTCTAATATCTAAACCGGCCAATAAATCAGTTGCACATATTTAATTACATTCATACATATGACATCTTATAATTTCATTAAAATAAGGAAATATTTTAGCTATAAGGGCATTTGGGGTCCAATAGGTGGAAGGAGGGACATTTTTAACCTGAAAACTAACGTTAAAGACAATAGGAGTCCAATAGGTGGAAGGAGGAAAAACTTAAACCATTTTAAATACGTTAAGGACTTTTTTTTACCCTTTTCATTTCACATTTAATGGCATTGCACATAGGTACAAAACGTATGAAATGTTGGTTCGATAATACTGGTCGATTTTTATGTCCTTCAATATTATATTATTTTTGTAAGAAAATTATTCGGTATAGGACAAAATTGCAATACTTGATAATATTTATAGAATATAAATAAGTAGAAATTTTATTATTTTAAATACACATTTCATAGTATTTAACGCAAGATATATTCGTGCAAAACACGAACATAGAGACTAGTATTATATTAAAAGTATGAAATCCCTAACTTAAAAGTTAAATTATGATGATACCTCTCCTATCAAATGTAAATACCCTACTATTTAATAAATAAATAAAAACTAAATATTAGTGAATATTATAATATATTCACCATATATTTTGTAATTATTAGTAGTCTATAATTATGATAGATATAGGATTCTTATTGAATTAGGATTCAACATTGTACACACTATATATATTTGTATTAATGAGAAAGACTCCCCAAGGAAGATTAATACAATTTTATATGGTATCAAGAGCCAAACTCTAAAAACACCTAAACCCTTCTTGACAGTACAGCAGCCCGACGAAAATGGGTACATGGATACAAGAGCCACATCTCATCTCACCCGCTCCTCAAGTAATCTTTCCAAGTTATTTCGTTTAAAGTATCCTCAATTTATTACGGTTGGTAATGGTCATCGCATTCTAATTCAAGGTTATGGTACAACTTACACCCAACCACTTCACCCTCTTTTCTCCCTAAATAACGTCATTTATGCTCCCAACATCATCAAAAATTTACTGTTAGGAAATTTACTCGTAACAATTCTGTATTTGTTGAGTTTGACCCCTTTGGTTTTTCTGCGAAGGATGTACGTACGGGGTCACCACTTACGAGATGTAATAGCACAGGGACCTCTATCCCTTCTCATCCTCTTCCGTTTCCAGTCCCTGCTCACACATCTCCCTCGCTGCTATCTCTCCATCAACATGGCACAATAGTCTTGGACACTCATGCGCTCCCGTTTTTAATTTTCTTATAAGCAATAATTTTATTCGTTGTAATAATGGGAAACTTGCCCAACATTGTTTTTCGTGCCCTTTAGGCAAACATGTTCGTCTTCCTTTTCAGTCATCTTTAAGTGTTACGTTTTCTCCATTTGACATCGTTCATGCTGATTTATGAACATATCCCATTACTAGCTCACTGGGTAATAAATATTATCTAGTTTTATTATATGATTTTTCTCACTTTATTTGGGTTTACCCACTTAAAATTAAATCTGAAGTCTTCGCCAAGTTTCTTGAATTCCGTGTCTATATCAAAACACAATTTGAAAAGGCCATAAACTTATTTCAATGTGATAATAGTCGTGAGTTCAATAATTCTACCTTTCACAAATTTAGCACTAATAATGACATTGACCTCAAGTCTAAGGACATCTATCTCACACACGTTGATCATACTTTAGACAAGTATAACAAATAGTATATCAGCAGGGTATACCAATACTTCCAAAGTATCCATGTGTCCATCACGAGTAGCAGGTGAGACGTACTATATCCTCTAAGGATGTGATGCAGACCACATGTCCACTTATCACATATCATCGATATCCCATTCTCGATGATCATTAGTCGAGGCTATTTTAAGAGTTATATTATAATATTAATATCTCACATTATTAATAACAATGTAACCTCTAGGGATGCATATTATAGAATATTATAAATAATCAACTAATAATTCAATAATTGCAAATGCCAAAATATTAATCTCCATTAATAATAATACGAATGTGTATAAAGTATATTTGTCCTAATACAGATTGTCTCTAGGACATACATATACTTTCAAAGACAACATTTTTTACCTCTTCCAAATAGTGTGTAAGTTTAATTTAAATAATAAACTGAACAAAACAAATGTATTGGGCTTATTTGTGTCGAGTTATGGGGTTATCTATTTAACTGTTTCCAAACAGTTTTGTGTTATAATGGTCTATAGTTTCGATTATCAGTTATTTGAGTTCACTTAACGGTTAAACCAATAACCCAGATAAGTTTTTACTATATAGAATCAGAAACCCTATTCCTAATTTCCTATTATCCTTTCATAAGTTTTGTTAGCTTGACTATAATACATTGGAGTTAGTTATAATTGAATAGATTTATGGTTCATAACTGTATAATAGTGTAATTCTCCTTGATAGAGTTCTCTTAGTAATGTAATATCTATATATAGATTATACAATTGTAGTCTTAATAGAATTAAGATCTCTATTTTACCTTAATTACCTTAATTACACTAAAGTAATGAGTACAAAATATATTGTGAATATATATGGAGTATATTCACTATCACACCCCTCAGTCGGAGCGGGAGGAGGCCGGACGCTGAGACTGAATCTGAAGTCAAGGAACAATTTCCAAGAAAGCCCATTTGTGAAGATATATGCGTACTAATACGAAGAATGAATGTGCAACACCCTGATGTGACTCATTGCAACATTCTCACTAACGAAGTGAATATCCATCTCAATATGTTTGGTTCGTTTATGCTGAAATGGGTTATGAGACAGGTAGACAGCATATATGTTATCACAGTAAACCAAAGATGCCTTACGTATGGGACAATGAAGCTCAAGAAGGAGATTTCGGAGCCAACATATCTCGTCAACAACATTTGTAACACCTCGATATTCTGCTTCTGTACTCGAACGGGAAAGCGTGGCTTGCCGCTTGGCAAACCACGATATGATATTATCTCCTAGAAATACACAATAGCCGGACGTAGAGCGACGGGTGTCCGGACAGCCAGTCCAATCTGCGTCTGTGTAGGAGAGCAATCTAGTCGGTGCTGAGGGATATAAATGAAGTCCATAGTCAAGAGTGCCCTTAATGTATCGAATGATACGCTTAAGAGCTGTAAAGTGAGGCTCCTTAGGAGCGTGCATGAACAAGCACACTTGTTGAACTGTATATGCAATATCTGGCCGAGTGAAGCTGAGATACTGAATAGCACATGCGAGACTCCTATAAAGAGAGAGATCACTGACCGGATCCCCGACATCTGCATTGAGTTTGGGCTTGGAGTCGACAGGAGTGGGCATAATCTTGTAGTTTGTCATTTTAGCCCTATAGACAATCTCATCTACATATACTTACGCTGACATCCGAACATGACATGTTCGGATATGGTCCTTGATATCCCCAAAAAATAAATCAACTTACCCAAATATGTCATAGAAAATTCAGACTTGAGCATGGCAGTGGTCTTTTGTTTCAGAGTATCAGAAGAAGTTGTTAGAACAATATCATCCACATATAAAAGAAAATAATCTGTGTCAGTACCTCATGAAAAATGAATAGGGAAGGATCACTCTTGCTACACACGAACCCTATATGTATTATGTATGTAGCAAACCTCTCATACCAAGCCCCAGGGGTTTGTTTCAAACCATAGAGTGACTTATGAAGACGGTAGACATAATGAGAAACCTCCGGATGCACAAAGACAGACGGTTGATGCATATAAACGATTTCTTTCAAGTCCCCATGTAAGAAAGTATTTTTGACATCAAGTTGGTGAATTGACTAATTTTTTCCCATAGCTATGCTCAACACTGTGCGAATGGTGGCAGGTTTGACCACCGGACTAAATATCTCACCACAATCAACACCCTTCTGCTGATCAGTACCATTAGCAGAGTGGGTGCTCTATTCAGCAATACAAGAGTCTTGCCTTGTAGCATTCAAGCTCTCTACTATCTCGAAAATTGTGAAGATAAAGCCACATACAACGAATCACATTCACCCCTTCTGGTTTCGGAACAAGATCCCAAGTATGTGATTGGTTAATGCACTAAACTCATCATGTATGGCCGCATTCCATTGTGGGTCGAATTTGGCTAGTTTTGGGTTTTTAAGAATGGGCGAGATGGTTTGAGTGGATAGGTTAAAGTGAATTTTTGGTTTGAAAATCCTGTGTTGTGCACGGGTTTCCATGCGGTGTGTGGGGACGGTCACGGGTGGGGCAGAGGGGCTAAGAGGGGTCGGGCTGGACTGGGTAGTGGGGTCGGGGCTAGGCAGTGGTGAGGGGAAGTGGGGTAGGGAAGTGGGATGGGCAGGGGATAGGTGTTGGGTGGGCAGGGATGGTCACGAGTTGGGGCTGGGTAGTGGGACAGGCGGCTAGGCAAGGGCTGGGCGCCAGGTGGGCAGGCATGGTCATGGGTTAGGGCAAGCAGAGGCTGGGTGCCAGGGGGCAGGCACGATCACAGGTTAGGGCAATGACCGGGAAGGAACCGGGCAGTGGGGTGGGGTCGATGGGACAGTTGGCGGGACGGCCTAAGGTGCAGATTTTGTAATGCATTTTAGATTATAGGTGAGGTGTCTAAGTCATCAAGGAATTCATAATCAGTGTCGCGGATTTTTTGGATGTTTTCAAATGGGAAAACGTACTCAACAAACGTGACATGGCGTGAGATTAAGATTTTGTCTGTGGATAACTCATATCACAAGTACCCCCTATGATTCGACGAAAAACCTAAGAAGACGCACGGGGTGGAGTGAGGTGCTAATTTGTGAGGTACCGTTGAGGCAATATTTGGGTAACAGAGAACTAAAAATTCGGAGGTGATCATAGAAAGGGATCCGACGGAAGAGAATTTCGGTGGGTGTCCTATTTTGGATCGTACGGGTAGGTAAGATGTAAGAATATGTTCTACTATTTTTAATGCATATACCCAAAATGTAGGGGGGAGATACGCATGAAAAAGAGGGTATGGATAATATTGTTTATAGTACAAAGAATTCTTTCGGCTTTACTATTTTGAGGGGAAGTATGGGGGCAGGAGAAACGAAAAACCATGCCATTAGCCGCACAAAAAATATGAAATAGGGAGTTACCGAACTCACGACTATTATCACATTGAAACATTTTGGTGTATTTTTCAAATTGCGTTTTAACCAATGTACACAATTCGAGGAATTTGAAGTAAACTTGGGACTTAAGTTTAAGCGAATAGACCCAAAGAAAGTGCGAAAGGTCATCTAGAAATACCAAATAGTATTTATGATCGAGGTTGCTAATTATAGGAGATGTCCATAAATCCGCTTGAATAATATTAAAGGGAGAGAAGGTAATACTTAATGAAGACGTAAATGGAAGTTTAACATGTTTCCCTAGATGACAGTAGGAGCAACTATGGGAAAGTTTCCCTTTATTACATTGGATTAAATTGCGGTTTCTAAGAGAAACAAAAATATGTGCTCCCGGATGACCAAGTCTACTATGCCACGTAGAGGATGAGATGACAGCTAGAGATGTGGGAGGATTGACATTGGTAGTGGACGTGGATATGAAAGGATAGAGGTCCTCTTCACTATTGCATCTCGTAAGAAGTTTCCCGGTACGTAGGTCCGTTACAGAAAAACCAAATGGGTCAAAATTAACGGATACATAATTATCGATGGAAAATTTTCTGACAGAGATTAGGTTCTTGATAATGTTATGGGCATATAGAACGTTTTTAAGGGAGAAGTGGGGATTCAGTGGTGGGGTTAGTGTGTGGCTAAACCCTTGAATTGGAATGCGATGACCATTTCCGACCATAATAGATTGATGAGTATTTAAATTTCGCAGTTGAGGAAGAATACCCAAATTGTTGGTGAGATGAAACGTGGTGCCCGTATCCATATACCACGTATCATCGAGTCGATGGGTAGTGGGCCTTGGCTGTGTACTAGGCCACTGGACAGTGGGCCTCGGCATGGGCCACTATTGTTGTTGGGTCACTGTGAAGTAGGCCTGGTGGCTGGGCAGTGGGGCGGTGATGCTAGGCAGTGGGCCTCGGCAGTGGCTATTATTGTTGCTAGGCCGCTGTGTAGTGAGCCTGGTGGCTGGGAAGTGGCTCGGCCCACTGAGTCGGGTACTGGTCCTGCGACTGATATTTTGTGACATCGGGAGTTGAGGAAGCGGAAGCGGGAGAATCTATGGGGTTTACCAAAAAATCATGGAATAATCTCGGTGGAGAGGCTGTCGTATATCAGCTGTATAACAGCGGTATACCGGGCTGCTTATATGATAAGTGTATCAGATGGTGTATACTGCATGTACACTTGATGTATACGGGCTACAAAGCATGGAATATGGGGGTGGGTGTTGTGTATATCGTTGTCTATCAGTGGTATACAGATTCTGTTTGAGAAGAATGGGAGTATATCAGGGAGTAGCAGGGTATACGGGCGGTATAGCACGAAGGAGTAGTGGTATACATAGTTGTATATCAAGGGATATATGCGGTATACAAGTAGATTGTGAGAGAAAAGGCTTGTATATCACGTAGAAGCAGGGTATATTAGTTGTATATCATGAAGAAGCGGTGGTATACAGGGCAGTATACGGCTGGATATCGCCGGAAAAATGGGAGTCAGAGGAGAGGTATACGGCGGCCGATTAGGGTTAGGGTAGGGAGGAATTTTTGGCTCTTGATACCATGTAGAATAGTGTCATTCTCTTTGATGGAGTTCTCTTATTAATGTAATGTAATATATATATATATATATATATATATATATATATATAGAGAGAGAGAGAGAGTATACAATTGTAGTCCTAATAGAATTAAGATCTCTATTTTACCTTAATTACACTAAAGTAATGAGTATAGAATATTGTGAATATATATGTAATATATTCACTATCAATAGCATATCGAGATTTTCTACACGGTGAATAGTTAAATTGTTTTACATCCAACAAAAGGAAAGTGAAACTCACCCGTTACGTACCATCCATTTAGTATTACTATAATTTCTTGATACAACCTCAACTAAACTGAAAGTAAAAAAGAAAGGAAGCTTAGTCCAGGTTGATGCTAAAAGATTGTGGTTTTGCATTTGTTGTTTATTGTAGTAAAGCATGCGTGCTAATGTGTAAGTCGAAGACGATTAATTTAGTCTTAGAGGTTACCATGGTTGAAGAAAATGTAGGTATTTACAAATGAAAACAAGAATGGAAAGGAAGAACATCTAGAGTAGCAAGTTGGTGGTTGGCCCCTGAAAGACATTTTCTTATCGGTTAAACTGATAATCGAACCGTTAAAGATCGCTAACCGATTAATCGAGAATCGATAATGAATATTGATTTGATTATCGATTTAGCATATTTATAATCTAATAACTGTTAAATTGAACCAATAACATATAAAATCGAGCTGAATTGACCGATAAGCAGCTCTACTTCAAAGTTTGAACAAAAGAAAGTAGAAACGGTGAATTACTTGACTTTGGTGATATGTGTCTATATGTTATACAAGAATTCTTGAAATATGCATATGGTTAATTTACATTTTGCAATACAAACTATATAATATAACATGAATCAAATATTTTTAAATATCTCAAATATATCATTTTGCAATATAACTCACGTTCAGAGTGACTAGTATCTATTAAATATCTCATAAAATATTTTATCACTATAAAAATATGTCATTAAGAGTAAAAGAAGAAAATAAAATAAAAATATTTTTAAATATAAAATAGTACTCCCTCTGTCCCAATTTATATGATGTAGTTTGACTGGACACGAAGTTTAAGAAATAAAGGAAGACTTTTGAATGTTGTGGTCTAAAATAAGTCAAAGATATTTGTGTGGTTATAAATCATTTCGTTAAGTGTAAAAGGTACTCCCTCCGGATAAAAAGGAGTGTCCACTTAGCCTTTATTTTTTGAATCAGAAAGAGTGTCTACTTACTAAATCAAGAAAGAATTAACCTTACTTTTTTCAAATTTGTCTTTATTAAGTGTTATGTGATCAAATCTCAACACATATTTAATTAGGGGTATTTTAGTCAAGTTATCTAATTTTTCCTAGAAAATAATATTTTTAAGGGGTGTGCAAATAGCTAAGTGAACACTCTTTTTGATCGGAAGGGAGTAACGTTTAAAGTTAAATATTGTAAATGTGTCATTTTTTTTTTGAACTGACTAGAAAAAAAATGTGTCATATAAATTGGGATAGAGGGAGTGGGAGTAATTTTTACAAAGTAATAAAAAATAAATTAGCATCGGAGTAATTAATATACTAGCATAATAAGTGATAGAAATCTGGATTGACCCTGATGGTCAAATATTACGTACCATTGGGTATGGGTCAAACGTATATAGATAATATTTCCCCCACATATGGTTTGGTTCTATTGCTAAAGAATTCCATCTTTCTCAACATTATTGGATCTTTAGCATTATGATAATCACTCTTTGTGTCATGACTTCGCACATAAATTGGACTTTCCACGCCAGAGAATGAGTCAGTCCTTTTCTTCATACCTTATATTTATTTAATAAATGAATCTTAATGCATAAATTTAGCGTTAGACTACTTCAAAATGAGACTTTGTTCGACTGATCAAAAACTCCAAAAGCATGAGACAAATTCGAAATGAACTTTGTTTCTACTCTTTCTAATTGCTAGAAGGTCCATGCTCCATGGTTAAAATATTAGATTCAAATAAACTCAGCACCAAAGAGGACACTCTGGAACAGCGGCTGAGAATAAGTTATTTCTTTTTCAAGTATCAATCTTTAATACTCAAAACGATCACCAAAATTTATTTATTTAGAAAATGATTTTTTCTGCTTTTTTTCCTTGCAAAAATCTGTAAGAATGAAGGATTTTTTCACTTTTAATCAAAGATTTTGGATTATAACCTGAAAATATAGAAATTAAATCTGGATAAAAAGTATTATCTTAATTACACCCTACACGATAAAATCCGAATTAATTGGACGCAAAAAATAACATCTCAGAGAAGAAGACGGCTTGTTCTATCTTTCATTTCTGGAGCTAGGTCACCATGTGTTTCGCATGTCAGCTAAGCAAACATTACACTATGGTACATAGTAAAAAAATTATAGTTATTGTAATTTTTGAGGGAGCAAGTCAAGATTATTATTATTGAACCAATAAAAATTCTATTACAAATTTACAATGTGATTAAATTTTCTTAATAGAGTGAAATACCAACGTCATATACTTTCATTGCCCATCATTTGTGACCATATACTTATGTGGTCTCATCACCCGCTCTAATATTCGCGATCTTATGTTTTGCAAAGTTTATTCGAGAAGATGATAAATGTGGTCACTTATGTATTAGACTAGTTTTAATATAGATATTTAAGGACAATTTAACAAATTTGGTGTAAAGTCAAATTTTAATAGGGGTCTTAATTATTAAAGTATTATTTTAAAATCTTCATACATTATTTTATTTAAAGTCGGTCTTTCTAGCTTTTATAATGCAAAAGTTTAGAGAATTTATATCTCTATCTTTTGCTTAATCATCCTGTGGATCCTAAATCCATGTCTATAGGAAGGAGTAAGTTTTAATTCGAGATTTGAGGTTGTCTAACACGCTTTTTGATCGCGTAGAGGTTAGGTTTTATGTCCCTCCTTTTTGTATATAGATATTCACTGTCGGGATTTGCGTCATACCCTCCGCTACCCCAGATGTAAAATTATTAATTATTATTTTATAATTTATTTCTTTCCATAATTCTTTTTACACTCATAATATAGCCGATTCATGTAATCCTTCTTAAAACGTTAATCTTAGATAATATTTTTAATTTTGAAAAACTTCTTTTAATTGAAGTAATTGTTACATGAACTATTAACATTGTTCTATAAACAATATAAATATTTGAAAAACAATCAAGTGTTTTTAACTGATTGAGTATAATTCTACTTCTATTATTTCCGTTAGTATTTTTAATTTATAAAATAAATCTAAACTATTAATAAGCAAAATTTATATATATATATATATAATTTAAAGTTAAATTATAATAAATTTAAAAGCAGGGCAGGCTCAAGCATAAGGCAGCTAAAGGCCTTTGCTTGAGGCCCCACAATTATGAAGGTCCCAATTTTTACTAATAAAAAATTAATTCCTCTTTAAAAAGATTTGAGTATTCTAAATGGAAAAGTACAATATTAGTATATTTTTTTCTTTCTAAAGGCCTATATTTCTTATATAATAATGTTGAGGAAAATATTTCAAGTTTCAAAAATTAATTTGGGCTAGTTTTTGGGTGAATTTTTTTTCACTCACAAAATTTCAACATTTTTTCAAGTAAAATGCATGTTCAAACATAACTTCAACGGTCAAAAACTAATTTTCAAGGCAACTTCAAAACTCTTTTTGTCAAATTTCAACCAAATCATGTCCATAGCTAGCTTAATATTTTTGTCTAAAAGGCATATATTACTTATATAATAATGTTAGCAGTTTTAATAACAATTATCTTTGTGGAAATAATTTTTTTAAAATTAAAATTGATAAAATCTCACCTAAAGTTAACTATGTCTCTTGAGATTAAATTGATTAGCTTAGCTATATTATTAATTGAAAAAAACATATTATTAGAATAAATTGATTATAAAAAGTTAATAACTTTACATCTCAAAAAATTAGGAAAATAGACACACACACACACACACACACACATATATATATATATATATAAATATATCAAGGCCTCTCATCGAAATTTAACTTTAGGCCACAACTATCATTAACCCGCCCCTGTATAAAAGCTATAGACTCTGAAGTTAAAATATCACAAAATTTTGAATTTAAAAATAACACAAAACTAGAACGATGGAACATGTTCTAGATGCTCCAATGTATTAGTTTCACTTCTGGGAATGAACATAAAATAATATGCTACTTTGTCTGATGCAATTCATGCTTTGATTTTTGACAAAGTAATACTTCTTTTTTATTTTTGGTAAACTGGATACTAGTAATATATATATATATAATTAAGCCAAATCAGTGTTTGGGTCAAGGAGTGGCCTTGTACTACAGTTTCAGTTGTAGGGTTCATATTACATGCCAAAATTCGTCTAGTAAATACAGTTCCTAAATTGTCTTCCAGAACATTAGTGGCAAATATCGGAGTAACTGTCAAAAGTCTTGGTTCATCAAATACTATACTTACGCACAAAATTATCCCCTTTTCGGAAGTTTTTTGGAGTGCAGTTTTCTTTAAAGTATAGAAAGGAGGATCCAGATTTTTTTTATCCCCTCCCCAAGGTGCTCTCCTTGCTTCCTTGGTGACTCGAAATCGCAACCTTCAGGGTTAAAAGAATATGTTCCCTACTTTTCATTGATTATTATGTACAATATATATAGTGTTACATAATTATTTACTTATTTACAAACTAGGTAACTAATCATCTCAATTACAATTGGACTACACTTCCTAATTACAATTGGACTACACTTCCTAATTACAATTGGACTACAATTTTACCTAATATAGGAGATGTACAAAGAATATTCTAGAGATATTCTATCATACCCCGTAGTCAAAGCGGGAGGTTCTCGTACGCTGAGACTGACTTGAAAATCAACAAAGAGTATGTGTGGAAGCTCTTTAGTACATATGTCAGCAATCTGATATCAGGAAGGAACATGAAGAACACAAATTTATCCACGAGCAACTTTCTCACGTACAAAGTGAATATCCATTTTAATGTGTTTAGTGCGTTGATATTGAACGGGATTGCAGAAATATATATCGCACTTACATTATCACAATAGACCAATGTAGCCTTATGGATGGGGCAGTAAAGTTCCAAGAGAAGGTTGTGTATCCAACAAGACTCAGAGACAACATTCGCTACACCTCGGTGCTCGGCTTCGGCACTAGATCGAGACAGAGTAGGTTTTCTTTTAGAAGACCAAGAAAGCAAGTTATCTCTGAGGAACACAGAGTAACCCGGCGTGGATCGACGAGTGTCAGGACATACACCCCAGTCAACATCAGAATGAGAGGTGAGGTCGGAGGGTGAGGACTTGTACATGTGTAAGCCGAAATGAAGAGTACCTTGTACATATCACAAAATTCGTTTGAGGGCATTCATATGTTCATCCGTCGGGTTGTGCATGTGTAATCATATTTGCTGCACGTCATAGGATATATCTGGTCTCGTGAAAGTGAGATACTGCAATGCTCCTGCTAAGCTGTGATAGTGAGCCGGGTCGGCGTACAGAGAATCCGAAGAGGCACTGAGTTTGGAATTAGTGTCCACCAGTATGTGGACCGGTTTGTAAGATGTCGTGCATGCTCGGTCAAGGATCTCTTCTGTGTAATAAATAAGCCACATGCATGTCTCGTAACAGCAATGCTAAAAAATAGCTTAGGGAGCCTAAATCCTTCGTAGCAAACTTAGAGGCAAGGAGTGACATAATGGATCGGCGAAGAGCATCAGAAGATGTAGTTAGGATGATGTCATCAACATATAACAGAATGTATGTCATGCCATTACCCTTGCTATAGATGAAAAGTAAGTGATCAGATTTGATATGTGAAAAACCGTTAGAGGATTCAAAGTCAGCAAATCGTTGGTACCACGCACGAGGAGCCTGTTTTAGTCCATAAAGCGATTTCTTCAAATGGCACACATAATCTGGCTGGAATGGATTCCTGAATCCCAAAGGGTGATACCTATACACAGTCTCATGAAGTTCTCCATACAAGAAGACATTTTTGACATTCAACTGATAAATGGACCATGATTTGGACAAAGTAATACTGAGAATGGTTGGAATAGTTGTCGATTTCACCACCAGGCTGAAGGTTTCATCACAATCCACACCCACCTGTTAAGACATGCCATCACCTACAAGACGGGTCGTGTGCCTCTCAAAAGAACCGTCATATTTCTTTTTATGTCTAAAAATTTATATAGAACGAATAACATTAGAATTAGGAGGACGGGGCACTAGTTCCCACGTCTTATTTTCAATAAGAGCACTATATTCGTCAATCATGACAGATTTCCAATTGGGATCGAACAAGGCGTGTTTTAGGTTGCGAGAAAGGGGTAACGGGGCAACTGAATTCGATAAATTAAATTGTCATTTGGGTTTAGAAATGCCATGCATAACACAGGTTTCCATCGTTCGTATGGGTGTCGCGAGAGGGTGGATGGGATCGGGAAGTTGTTGGGGCAGATTGGTAGGCTGAGAGGGGGAGATGGAATAGGGGAGAAGGGGCATTGTCACTGGCCGAGGAGAGGCAGTGACCTCCGACAGTCGAGAGTGGATGTTTCGAGGAGCCTGTTACGGGGCCGGCTGGCCCACTAGAGACGGGATAGAGGGATACGGGTCGGGCGCTGGTGATGGTAGATTTTGCAAGTGATAGATTATAAGGGGATTAAGGCCGTCATTTAATAATTCATAGGAATTCAGAAGTGGTGAATTTAATTTGGCAAAGGGGAATTGAGACTCATCAAATATGACATGCCGAGAAACTATTATTTTTCGGCTGGACAAGTCGTAACAGTTGTAACCACGATGATTAGGGGGGTAACCCAGAAATACACATGGAGTGGACATAGGTTTCAACTTGTTAATTTATATGGAGGGATAGAGGGGGTATCATAGACATCCGAAAGTTCTTAAATGCTTATAAAAAAAATCTCAAAAATAGAGAACTTGAGTGGGAGATTTGTGTTCGAGAGACTTGTTGGGAAGAATGTTTAAGATATATGTTGCCATGGATAGAGCGTAATGCCAAAAGGATTGGGGATAGAGGTGTGAGCAAGAAGGGCACGAACTACATTGTTTATGATTCTAATTTTTTGTTCAGCTTTGTCATTTTGTGGGGAGGTGTGGGGACAGAAAAATTTGAATTGATTATTATCGAATTCCCTCCCATTGTCACATTGAAAACATTTGATATTCTTTTCAAATAGTGCCTTAATGAAAGCGTTGAATGAAGAAAAAAATAGAATAGGCTTGGAATTATTACCAATGGGAAAAGTCCACATGAAGTTTGAATAATCATCTAAAAACAATATATAGTATAGATGTCCAGCTGTGCTTAAAATAGAAGAAGTTCATAAATCACTGTGTATTATATCAAAAGGCATTAAAGTACGGGTGGATGAAGAATAAAATGGCAACTTGACATGTTTTCAAAAAACACAAGATTCACAAACAGGAGGATAAGATACATGTTTGCAATCTATAAATTTATTGTTACGAAGGGAGCATAAAACAGAGTCTCCCGGATATCCTAATCTATTATGACATAAAGAGGAGGAAATAGCTGTAAATGATGACGGATAGGAGGTTGGATGACCGACGGTGGTGGTAATAGGATAGAGGTCCCCGGTGCTATCACATCTCATTATTCGCATCCCTGTCATAAGGTCCTTCACAGAAAAACCAAAAGGATTAAATTCAAGGAAAACATTATTGTCGGTTGTGAAATAGCGCACATAGATTAGATTTTTGATACGTTTCAGGGCATGAAGGACATTGTTTAAAGATAATGGGGTGTGGTGGGGAGAGGAATGATTGTCCACAACCTCGAATAGAAATGTCTTGTCCATTGCCAATAATAATATTACGATTTAAATTGCTCGTATTTAAATAAGATGAGAGAGTACTTTGCGATGCCGTCATATGAGATGTGGCATCAGTATCCATGTACCAACTGTTGTATGGAACGTTGAGGGACATTGTGTTCATAACCTCCGGGCTGGGGCTGTCGGGCCGGAGGTGGTGCCCTGGAGGATGTCAGATATGGGCAAGGTGGAGCAGCCCAAGTCGATTGGGCCCACGTATCCCATGACGGGTAAGTAGCCCACGATGGAGGTTGTTGCCACTGCCGCTGATTTTGCGGGTTGCTGTCGGCCAGCAGTGGTTGGTCCCTCTCGCCATGACTATTGCGGGCTTTGCAGGAGTTTCGTCATTTGTGGTAATTCCGGGATGGCGAGCCATGTGTCGGGTTGCTGGTTTTGTGAACTGGAAAATGAAGCCCTGTTGTTGGCTGAGGGGCCTCCGGTAGTGACGAGAGCAGCGTAGACGGTGCTCGCATGAGTTGCGGCCTGCTTGGTTTTTTGGGTTTCTTCAAGTATAAGTCTCGAACGGGCCTCATAGAATTGAGGAAATGGCATGCTTTGTTGGAAGATGGTAGCGATGCCGTCATAAGTTTCATTCAAACCTGCAATGAGTTACATCACCAATCGTTGATTAGTGACTGGTGCACCGACGTTGGAGAGTTGATCGGCAATGACCTTAAGTTCCTGATAATAAGCCTACGCATTAGGAAAAATGTATTGCTTGATGTCCTTAAATTGATTTTACAGGTACAAGGCACGTTGTGTCTTGTTATCCTGAAAAATACTTTCCAAGAACTCCCACATTTGTCGGGCAGTGACGTCGGATTCAATGATTGTATGTGATAGATCGTTTGAGATCGTTTCGTAGATCCATTGTAGGACAACCGCATCTAAGCGGGACCAAAGTTCATCAGCAGAATCATCAGGGTGTTCCAGGGGCTTTGATTTATGAGAGATGATACGGTCGATGACTTTGTACACACGACAATGAATCTTAAACAATTCTGCCCAAGAGGAATACTTGCCCTTTTTCATCTCAAAATTTATTGGAATGAAGTTCTTGATGTTGTTAACTTCAAGAGGAGGATGAAATTTAGGTTGTTTAGCCATTGAAAATTGTTGGGGAAGAGGAGAGAGAGGTAGCGGCCGAGAGGTAGTAGAAAGAAGAGGGGGTAGGGCGACTGCCTAGGGTTGGACAGTCGAGATGGGGTCGACAGCTTTAGAGAATTTTAGAATTTGACTGCTGATACCATAAAGGAATATGTTCCCCGCTTTTCATAGATTATTATGTACAATAAATATAGTGTTACATAATTATTTACTTCTTTACAAACTAGGTAACTAATCTTCCTAATTACAATTGGACTATACTTCCTAATTACAATTGGATTACAAGTTTATCTAATATAGAAAATGTACAAAGAATATGAAAGTGAAGGACATTTACAGCAACCCCTGTTGTCCGTCAGAGTAGAGTTTCTTATAAGCAAGAAAAAAAGAGGAGCATAATTTGTGTTATATACCCTGTTGAAATCAAATGTAAATGACCCAAGAAATGGTATTCACAATTTTACAACGTATGTTACATTATCTACTTTTTCCTGTCATTCAGAGTTCCAAAAAAAATTGTATTTTCCTTTATATCATAATTTTCTGTTTTTTATCTTAAATTTTACATTTCTTTTAAAAGGAAAAAGGTACCTATACACCCAATCCCTACTATTAGGAATAATTGGAAAATGAGAAAGCACCTGCCTCAGTGGCTTTTATATTACATTTGGTTTAATAATAAATAAATAAAAAATACTATAATGGTAAAAGTAGAATAGGGATTTCATCTGTCACATTTGAGGATTTTGAAAGAATAAATCAAAGAACGAAAGGGAAATGGCGTAAAACACACTACAACTTTTCCCAATATTGTTGTTACATATTCCAATTTTGCGAGAATCCTATGACCCCTGAACTATTTGGAAGTGAAATGCTTGAAAGGTCAAAACCAAATTCTGGTCTGACAGTCTCGGAAAATTTTGAACTTTTTGAGCTTTCTTATTACAACTTTTGAAGTTTGTTTCAAGGCTAGTCCTGTTTTGAGCTTCTCAATTTTTTTCCGGACTTTGGAGAAGAAAAAATATGAGAAAGATGAGAGAAATGGTTGCCTGAGAGGAAGATAAAGATGGTGGTAACACTACATCAAATTTCATTATTTGTGACGAATTATTATGTCACTTAAAAGTCATATTTTGTCACAAAAATATTTGGTGACGAAAAAAATTCGTCAATCTTTCGTTCCTAAACCATGAGTCACTAAAAGTATACAGAGAAGACTTAGTTATTCGTCACTAAATAACGTTATATTAGCTACAAAATAAAATTTTATCTCTAAATAAATTGTATTTATGACGAACTTATTTGTCATAAATAGCGTAAAGTATTTGTAGCTAAAAACTTTATAACCTCGCTAAAAAATGTTTATTTCCGACAAATCTAATTTGTCACTAATTGTAATGTTATTAGTGATGATATTAATTGTCTTTAAAGCTATGCATAATTTGTAGTTAAAAGAATGTGATTACGTCACTAAAAGGTATGTGCTTTGTGTACGAAAGGAAATTTTCTTCTCCGAATATATAAATTAGCGATAAATTTATTTGTCGAGGAAAGACGACAATTTTCTTAGTTGAAACTAATTCGTCACTATATATTATCTTAGTTAGTGACAATTTCAATTATCATTAATTTTAAGTTAATTTATAGTAAAAAAAATTATGTTATCAATATGAAGACCATTTATGGATAAATTATCTTTTTTCACTTAATGTAATCAATTTGAGACGAATGAAAATGTAGCAATACAACTTACTTTCTATAGTTAAATATTATTTGTTATTCAAATTTTAAAAGTAGATTATGTAAATAAAAGAACACAAAAAATAAAAGAGAAATGTAATGTCAAAATACATACAAAATCAGATATTAGTTACATCTATAGAGATAATTTGATTACAAATTCATTGAGTAAATAAAGTAAAATCACTCAAACATAAAAAGTCTGATTGAGATGGTAAATTAAAAAAAAAAAGTATGTTGCTTCCTCATGTGTCTATAATCTATATAGCTGCCTTTATCTAAGAAACTTCCATCTTCTGCACCTTAATGTACCTGTGTGAAAAGAAAAAATATATAATTAGTATATACTTTTTTATATCAAAATTTAACGAAATATATCTTGTGTAATAATAAAACTAACATTAATTAGTGAAATAAATAATAGAATGAGAAAGAAATAGTAACTTCTCTACAAAATCGTTAACTATTAGATTATCACGATCAATAATAACTTACCTCCTTATTAAAAGGATGTCAGAAATTCCTCCATTAAGGTGAACTCTTTGTAGAAGTTGAATAAAACCACCGTAAAATAGTTACTTGTTGTGCTAAAAACAAATATTCAACTCCTCATAGAGCACTGGTAAATGTTGTTATCGAGTCAAAACTCAAAACCAAACAAGAGAGAGGTGGCATTATTTAATTGTGATTCAATTAGGAAAATAGCTAGAAAAAGAAAAACATATACGGAGGTAATTGTCTTGTGATTTGGAGAATAAGTATTTGAATTTGGATTGTATACTTCAAACTTCATATGGTAATCGTGGTTTACAGGAAGGAAAAATAGGGAATGGGTGAGAAAAGAAATTTTACACGAAAACATTGGAGGGAAGTAAAATAATTGAAAGTCAAATTTTGTTATTTTACCTTCCCTCCAATACTTTTGTATAAAATTTCCATACTTATGACTTGTTTCACTTGATGACTTACAATTAAATATTAAAATTATATTTCTATCTATGATTTTTGTATTATGGATGATTTCAACACTTTTTACTTCACAGTTTTTATTTAGATAAAATGTGAAACACTTTAAAAATATTTTTTTGTATATGATCGATATGTTATGTATGTACATGAGCAGGCTTAGTATTAGGATAATTGTACATATTAATTGTAAGGTCCCACAAATTTTTATATTTAAACTAGACTAATTACAAGTTTAATGATGTAACTAAAGTAATATTGGTTGTGTGTAACCCACACACCGACAAAAAATAATAATTGGAATATGGTACCATGAAGATGGGACAAGTTTAAGGCATCAGAGTGTTGGTCGCGGCTATGGGTGTTCACGATTTGGTTAAAAATCTATCCAAATAAAAAATCGAATCAAATCAATTAAATAAATTGATATTTGTTTGAGTTGGGGTTGGGGTTGGGGTTGATTTTAAATTCTTATAAATTGATAAAATTTTATTTGGTTTGATTTTATTAAAAACAAATCGAAAAAAAGTTCAAACCAAACTGACAACAACCAAACCGATGGATATGTATTATATTTGATTTGATTTAATTTTAATAATTAAAAAATTGGATAAATTGATTTGGTTTTCATTTTAGCCAAGAACCGACCCAAACCAAACTATAAATACCCCTAGTCGCGGTCTTCAAAATTTGTGTCGTGACATTAATAGTGAAGAATCTCAAATTTATAAAAATCAAAATATTTGATTGAGATATATGTTTGTCGCAGTAATTCTTATCAAATACAGTGATAAAATTATAGCTAAATTCTTTGGAAGAAAATACAATAGTATGTGATAGAGCGATGACAAAAAATTATTGTAAAAACTTTTCATAAAATAATTATTTAATCTATTGAAATGGATTAGCGATAGATTTTTAAAGCTTCTTCTTTCATCTAATCTACTAAAATCATTAAGATCAAAGAAAATTATGCTTGTTTCATGCATGTTTATTGACCGATAAAACTCTATTTTTATTGTGTTTAGATCAATATGTGCTATCATTGATGATCTTTTAACTCATAACTACGAATTTGTTTCATAGCCAATAAATTCCCTATTCAAAGACGAAATTTAAGGCATAGCCGTTTAAAATTGTATTTTTTGTGACAAAATTTTATCGTGACTAAATTGTAGGTTAAATGGAGACAATAACACAATTGTCATTAGTGACAAACACTAAGGTCAGAAATAAATATAAAATTTTGTAGCTAAAGCTTACAATGATTAGCTACAAAGTCTAATTTGGTGCTGTTGTAGCAAAATCTTTTTTGTGACGAAAGCTTTTCCTGTCCAAATTTAACTAATTTTAGGACAAAAAATGATTCGTCACAAATTGGTCACATCATTAATGACAAAATAATGTGTCACTGATAATTTTAAATTTGTAGTTAATATTACTTAATAAATGACGCCAACTCATTTTTTGGTGAAAATTTTTAGTGGACTTTGCTATGAAATTTTATGTTTCGTCACTAAAAGTATGTGCTTTATGTATTTAAAGATAAAATATAATTCTCGTCACGAAAGATGAACAATTGGTGACGAATTTCATGTCGTAGCTAATAGTTTCGTAGCTATACATCACATTTGTTGTAGTGTAATGACTTTTGTAGTGATAGTAACCTCAATATTAATGGCGGATAAGAAAACCAACAAAGAGGATGAAGAGAAATATAAAAAGGAAAAATAAAATAGAAAAATAAATATTATATAAAAATCCTTATAAAATAAATTATAAATATTTTCATTTCTTCTCTCTCTCAAAGAGAAATGAAATCTCGTTGCCATCTCAGGGGGGGGGGTTAATAATTCCACTTCAAAATATTTCATAAGTTATAGGACTCCTACAAAGTTAGTGTGTGTAACAACAATTTTGGGCAAAGTACCTAGAAGCTCAATTCTAGAAAAATAGACATGCGCGGAATTTGAACTGCCACTTTCACTTGTAGAGGTCCACACAATAATTATTGCACTATAGGACATGCAATGTGAATATATGCGTGTACACACATATATATTAAAGTAGCCCTAAAATATAATATTGCTATACATAATCTAAGGAGAGGAGCATGGTGCACGTAACTTATACCCCCCTACCCCTGCTTATAAGTTAACGTGATCTCTTTGAAGGTGGTTGTCAAAAATCTATAGAGCTCCTGTTTGGCCATAAATTTTTTTCAAATATATTTTAAAAACATTGTTTGGTAATAAAAAGTGACCAGTTTTTAAACAGTTTTTGAAGATCAATTTTTTAAGTTCTAAAAAATGGGTTAGACTAGCTTTTCAAGTTTTTGAAGTTTTCTATTCACAAAATTTCAATTTCTTTTCAAGTAAAAATGCATGTTCAAACACAATTTTCATCTCATCTTCAGAATTTATTTTTTTTAAATTTCAATCAAATCTATGTTCGAACGCTAGCTAAAAATATGCATATTGAGAAGAGACTCTATGAAGCCGCAGTTGAAGGTAATGTTGAGTTTTACAAGAATTACTTCAAGATGATGTTTTGGTTCTTGATAGACTTAACTTAAAAAGCATTAAAGAGACTCCCTCGCACATAGCAGCAATGCGCGGACATATTGAGTTTGTGAGGTTAATTCTGTTGTTTACAATGATGTAAGAAACAGAAATGGGTAACTGCTAAGTATTACAACACAATGAAATTATAATAAAATGAAATTTCAATGAACTTGAACAAGAAACTAGAACAGTTTTGGTATGCTAAGTCGAGTGATTGCACTCTGTCTTTAAGACAAGATTGCCCCGTATGTATCATTTCTACGTTCTTGACAATAGTCTCCCAAGATAAAACAGCAACTGAACAATTGAGCAAAGGAAACTCAAGTGCTACTTTGAAGAATTTTGAGTAATGAAATGATGCTGAATGTAGGAAGAATCTGATTTCGTTTGTATGTTTCTGTGTGTCTCAACAATTGTGCAAAGGTTCATTTATATAGTTGAAGGAGAGGCTTACCAACTGCCCACATAATTATTGTTACTGGCCAAGTAATGGTAATTATGGAGGTAGTAATTCACCAAAATAAATGGTGAATTGATGTGCAACGGATTGGCCTTTAAGGAGAGTAATTCAGCCAAAATAAATGACTGAATTGAGTGCAAATTAAGGCTGGTTGACGTTCCAAAAATCAACAACAAAGTTCTCTGCCCAATTTTGACTTACTTGAAATTCTAGGGACCAAACTGTAAATACGAAAAAAATTTGGTCCAAAAAGATAATATCAGAAGAAGCCACAGCCCACGACCGGACCGGACGGGCGGGCGGCGGCGCGTGTGGCTTATCCTCGAACCGAAGCACGTCTAGGTCCTCCCTCCTTTAAACACATGGGATAACCCTTGGAGTCCCAAACCCCAAGTCAACTTTGAGACTTATTAACTAAACAAATCTTTCTTCCCCCACCGATGAGGGAGGATTTCTCTTTACCACCTTTTTTCATGCTTCAAACAACTCACTTCGTGGACCAATATCTCTTTCATTTCTCAACGAAATTTGACGATCCTTAGCCCTACGGTCATCTACTTACTTAGTAGATTATGCACGTGTGAAGAACCGAAGGTTCCAACATGCGGAACACTAGTGTTTAAGTCATTAAAGATGGTTGGACGCAACTCCCGCCAAAGACAAATTTCCAACAAATTCTTAATGGTAATCACCATCTTGTTGCTTAACTGGATTTTCCAAATTCGTCAGCCCTTCACATAACTTCTGTTAAAGGGCACATAAAAATTGTTAAGGAGTTGTTGGCCGCGAATCCTAAAATGTGTCTGGCTCGTCGCAGTGATAAAAATCCTCTTCATCTGCGGCCATCAAATGTCGAGTTGAAGTCATCAAAGAACTACTACAAATCAAAGCAGATGAAGCTCTAGGAATGAGCACTAACAATGGGAAAAACATTAGGCATTTATGTGTGAAGCATAAGCAGTTAATGGTTCTCAAGGTGCTGATGGAGATAGGATGGGATCATGAGTTTTTTATTGCAAAAGAATAGTGATGGCCGCACCATTCTGCATTTGGCAGTTGCTGATAAGCAAATTGAGGTATTACATTGTCCTTTGAAAATTAATTGATGATTTCCTTATTTCTCTTTTGTTACTAAATATAAAAAGTGTCGAATATTGACACCTTTTAACTCTTCAACTTTAAGATATTTATTTTACCATTAAATACACGTTCTTAGCATGACATAACATATTTAAAATCACATTATTGTAGGTAACTTCTGATAAGTTATAGAAGTATACATTTAGTTTATGTACCAAAAGTCGTTTCTTTCTTGTGTAAACTCCGTATTTAGTCAAACACCATCATATAAAATGAAAGGAGGAGGGAGATGTCGAAGGTAGAGCTAGTGACTTAAGTGAATTCGTAATAAGGTAGCTATATTGAATGGTCCGCCTAGATCACCTCCTTTATGGGAAAGCTAAAGTTAATTGGGTATTTTGATTCGACACTACTTCATATTCAAAATAAAATAAATGAAGGATGCTATGTCTGAATTACACATAGAGATATCACAATTATAAAGAGTCTTGTGTTTCTCATAAAAAGTTTGTGGCTCAACAATCTTAAGATTTAGGCAGAGTATTGGTTAGGTCTATCAGAACTCACCTGTTAGTCTAGCGTTTAATGAAGTAGGTGCAAATCTTAGATATCATAGCGTTCAAATTCCAGCAAAGAAAAAATATTAGGTAATTTTTTATATACCTACGTCAGTAAGCACCGAATAGACTAGTCTGAGGTACACGAGCTGGTTAAAAAAAATGAAACGAAAAGAATACTACAATTACCATCTATCCACTACTGAAGTTCAATATTGAGTGCAGACCATAGATTTTCTTAGGAGACGCCCTGTATTATATGTGAATGCATATGGATAGACAGCAACGGGTGATTAAATTCAAGTTCATAGTGATATTGAAGACATTGAAAGTGGAGTATTCTTTCGCGTTACAGGGGCATGTCGAAAGAAAGACAATCACACTTCCCCAATCAGAGCCAGCGAACCTTCAAAATACACATCCAATGATGATTCAAAGAAAAGAAGTTCGGAGCTATTACAAACAGATGATTGGCTAGAAAGGAAGAAGATAGGGGATGCTCAATGTAATTGGTGGTCTAAAATCAAATTTTAATAAGATGTCTCAAGTATATTCAATAAAATTAGATTTTATGTGTGACACACGTGCATCTCGTACGTTGCACGTACATCTCGTGCGCCGCATGTGTCTGTGCGCTACACGTCCATCTAATGTCAATTAGTAAAAATGTGTACGACTCTAACATACTACATCTATGTATATGTAGCAGCTATATATTTATATTCTATATCCTTAACTACAAAAGATATGAAGTAAACTACAATCTCAAGCTCTACATAAGCTTCCCTAATCTTTGTGACTCTATCATCAATGTTGTTAAAACATGATAATATTGTTTTGCGGATATTGAAATATCACTACTACCTTTTTCATCAGTGATGGGAGATAATGCACTACATATACATAAAATAGGTTCATCAGTGATGTCATATCATGACCCACTATATTATAGTCGATATGTGGTGTCTTATACAATGGGGTTTATAGCATCTTTGAGCATCATATTATTGATAAGTGGATTTCATGTGGATATTGATGTTTATCATATGGATCGTCATTTCTGCAACCGTATTCACTTATTCTATATTTATCGTAGCCCTTATGCCAGAAAGTAGCTTCCTTATCTATACAATCCGCTTGATGGTGAAGGCTGTTAGAAAGATAAAACAAATTGTTGTCAAGACGTGTGTAATGAGACAATTTCAGCTAATATAATAATAATAATGAACTAGGAAGTATTTAACATGTATCAAAATTCAAAACTCCATCTCATTTCATCTGGGGATTCATGATCTCCATGCATGATTGTAATGGTTGTATAATGACTATAATCTAATACTCCCTCAGTTCTAATTTATGTGATGTAGTTTGATTTGGCACAAAGTTTAAGAAATAAAGAAAGACTTTTAAATCTTGTGGTCTAAAATAAGCCAAAGATATTTGTGTAGTTATAAATCATCTCATTAAACGTAAAATGTAAAGTTTAAAGTTAAATTGTTGTTAAATAAGAAAATGTGTTATTCTTTTTGGGATTGAATAAAAAGGAAAGTGTTTAAATATAAATTGGGACACATGAAGTATGTAATAGAAATCTCATTATTATCTTTATTAGGTTACCAATTGATGTTTACTATAAAAATATATTATTGTTGTAAATGTTAAACTCTTAATTATTGAATTTGGAGTTCAAACACTTGTGAATATATGGTTCAACACTCAATTACACTGATAATTTCAACACGCTATTTTATAATATATGTTTTAGATAAATTTAAATTAGCCTCTTAAATATATTATTAAACAAATTTTATTTTTTAAAATTTGTTAAAAGTAAGCAATTTTGTTACCATCAAATATTTAATAAATTCTAGCGGTTAGATTCAACGAAAGTTGTGAATTAAAAAAAGTTTTAACGGAAACTCACATTTAAAAGTGTAGTTATTGCAGTTTTGCACTTTTTGCTATTTTTGTCTATTTTAGCTGGTACCTAGTGCAATTTATGTTATTTTTATGTCTGATGTAGTGTTTGGTGCTGCAATTTTTGAAATTTGAGGGATTTTCTTGATATTTCCGATTAAATCTTTCTTTTCACAACTTCATTAAATCTGTCAGCCCAAATTTGTTAAATATTACACAAGTATCTAAATTAAAGTATTCACTTTTGGCGAACTTAAAGGACAAAAACTATTCAGAAGTATAGTTAATGAACTATTTTGAACTCCAAACACAAGGGGCAAATTCTATCAAATATGATATAGAAAAAAATTACACTCTTTATCCCAATTTTATGTGACACTCTTTTCCATTTAGTCAGGTCCAAAAAAAAAGATTGATATCTTTCTATAGTTTGAACTTACTATTTTAACTTTAATGAGATGATTTATACACACAAATATATATAACTTGTTTTGGGACCGCAAATTTTAAAAATCTTCTTTTTATTTTTAAATTTTGTACCTAATCAGAGGAAAGAATATTAAATAGAATAATTTCCAAGAAAACACCAACAGAACATGCCTCAGGCATTGTTCAAAGGCTTCTTTTTTAGTCTAAATTTAAATAGCTAGGGTACCAAATCCTAAGGGATCTTTTGAACGATGAGTTTTCTTTTCCTTTTCTAAATTAGTATTTTTATCGATTATATTAGAATGATACGTTAAGTGAAATGCATGTTCAAACATAATTTTAACTTTCGAATATAATCTTTTAATTTTACTGTAAATTTTATCTTTTCCGAATATCACTTAATTCATGTCCAAACGTCAATTAAGTACCTCCTCACTATTTAAGATGTTCCACGTGTGAAATGTTTAGTCAAGCCAACAACAATAAAAAAAAAAAAAGATCACTTCAAATTGTTGAACTTAGTAAGTGCACGTCTAGGAATTCTCTTTTAACAAGGAAAACACATAAGGTGCTGATGCACACCTGGATATATAATATTGTCAAAAATCCCTTTCTCTTGACTGCATTGACTTTCTCAAATGAATAACCGAAAGAAAATGAGAAAATTATGATATTGGAAACAGTTGTGCATTTTCTACCAAAATAATATATCTAAACAAATTAAAACTTGGACTATGTTTTGAAGTATGTTAGTCTTTGGGGTTTGAATCATTGAACATTAATTCGTTAGGGAATGTTCTTGACCATTCTTCATAACCATTTCTTGCAAAAGAAGAATCAAGTAATAATTTACTTTAAAGCATTCAATTTTTGAGAATGCAATAAAATTTGAAATAAAGAAAGCACAACAATTTTCTGAAAGTTACTATGGTGATCTCCTTCTTAATTATGTTTCAATTGGGTACTTATCAATCTGCAGCTTATGAGCTTTGACACTTTTTTTTAGTCTTCCAAAGTACCTTTTTAAAGAAGACAAGATAAGGTCTGCTAACTACTTATGATTGTTCCAATGTTGTACGCACGTCAAATGATCACTAAATCATTTGATCGACTTCTATTGAAAATTTATAATTATACAAGTAGAGAACTTTTTTTATGTTAGATTTATTTGAGGAGAAATAGGAGACTTATATAATGTTTACAAGTTACATCCCATCATTGTTGGAGCTAAGGGAAGCATTTTCTTTTTGTGAAATATGATTTCTGTGTTATTAGTTGTTATAGCTTTTGAAGTAGTTTATAATGTATTGAGTTTTATACACTATCAGTGTATTTTGGCCTTTTATAACAGGCAATATACAATTTTCAGTATTTAATATGTGCTATTTGATAACGTAAATTTTTTTACACAGGTCAATATGGAGAAGATAAATTCGACAATAGAAATGTGACACACCAACTTAATTAGCTAAGTAAGTATTCCTTAATAACTTCACAGGACAAATTAAAGATCGATATGTACAATTATAATTATGATTGGTGTATACTACTCATTTGGATGATTCTTTTGTAGCCACCAAAAGATCCCTCTATGACTTGGTCATGATTTCATTTGCATATCCTTTGTTAACACGTACCAAATTAAAAACACTGGTTAAAGGATAATCTATTGTGAACTTTCGGAAAGAAAAATTACCTTTGTGACTTGTACATGTTTTTGTTTGTTTTTATTTATAATACACAATTAGGAAATCTTTACATATTGACTTATTTAAAAGTTTGTTATGAGTAACAACTGTACATTAATGTAAAATCCCTCAAAATAACATGTAGTCGAAAACCACGACCGCTTTACTAATTCTGAGTATACGTCGCTTAATTTGATTAACTTCTCCATACATGTGAATGAGCCTTTTCAATTTTTAAGCATGGTCATAAGTTGGAAACACTACATGAAGAATAAGGTACAGGGATATGACATATTGTATCAGATTCCTCCCAAAGGGCACTAAGAGACTAGACATATTACATACATTAAGGGCATTGGATCTCAGGGCACTCAGACTAGTGTAACGGGAATCCTAGATTTGTAAGAGCTAGACTCACACGAGGTTAAAAAAAAAAAATTAGATTAGGCGCTAGCTTAGGGGCCCATGCCTAAAGCCATGAGAGTTGGTCTAATAGTCAGTTAACCATTCATTAGAAATCTGGACTAATAGAATACTATCAAAATTCTGTTTAATCAGTCTGGACTAACCTACCTTCATCCCCAGGCCAGGAGCTCTTAAAATTATGACTAGCTTGCTCTGGACTACATTCAAGACCGCATAGCGCAGTGGATTAGCGCGTTTGACTTCGGATCAAAAGGTCGTGGGTTCGACTCCCACTGTGGTCGCTGCCTTTTCTTGCTTTCTGTTATGCAATTTTGATATATTTAGTGAAACGAAATATGTGTTTGATTTTTGTGTTATTTCCGGAATCTAATAAAAAATCCTTTTTAGTGATATTTCGGTGCAGGGAAGGACAACTGTGACACTCACCCGGTCTTTCAACCAACGTTATAACTTACCTTATCCTTTCCTGTTTTTGTATTTACTGAGTTCGTTCATATTAAGGTAATTCAGGAGAAAGAGTGCTTATTGATTGCTCTCTATGCGAAACTGTTCAATTTTTAAAATATGAGTAATATTTAAGTTTAAACAAAATATATGTTACTTACATATCCAAAATAATTCTAGTATAGGAAGATGCATTAAGCTATTTCCGCCAGTAGGGTAGTGGTGAAGCACTACTGAGCAATCCACGTATCACTTAATACGGATGACTTCTATTTTTCCGCCGGACCACAGTCTTGATCTCAGATCAAGCTACGAACACGAGTAGATAGGCGGTTAGGAGGGAGAGGGTCGGCTGGACCTGTCTTTTCAATCAATCTCCGAATTAAGAGATAGTAATTCGGTGTTTTCCTAAGGATGGACGAGTGATGATTGGCCGAGGGGCTCTTCGGCCTAAGGGAATAAATTATAGTTGGGTACAAATAGGCCGGGTACGACGAAGCCCGTGGGGTGACACATGGTTGTACTGGTCAGCTTTGGGCTGGAGATTAACGATTGACTTAGCATGCTTTGGCAGCTCGTGATGGAGTACTCTCTGATGGATTCGCTCTATCTCGAAGCAATGCACTCTTCGTTGTCACATCATCAATTCCCAGATTTTATACAACCAAAGTAACACCAGTGGGATAAAATCTTTGTTATACGTGAAGTGGAAGAGACGAACAGGTAAAAGAAATGCGATCAGACTTACCAGACAACATATTTTGGAATAAAAATAAAGTTAAAAAATCTATGTTTCCGCCGATAATGGCACCGAGACTTTCTTTCCCACTAAATGATATTCCTTTTTACAAGTATATTAAGAATGTCTACAAAGAATCAACTTCTTATTAGACATGGTAAATAGAGTATTATAGCCGTTGGAGCAAAATACTTGGTTCAACCTCACCAAACGTTATTTCACTCTTTGAGAGATTAAGCTCTCATCACCTGTAAAAATATATCGTAGTTACTATCATTTCGAAATATGACAGCAAGAGCAAGAAAACATATAATCTCATTCTTTTCCTTTCACTTGTGATTGTTGGGTAAAGGAGAAGCGTTTTTGCTATTGAGAACGAACAGATAGTGTGAAGAATCAAAACTTACCCGAGCATTATCAAAGCTAAATTCTCATATCAAGGGCCTTACAAGTTAGCAAAGCACTATAATAGCACCAAAGACTTGTGTGCTACATTGTCTAGCCAAGGACGCTCCGCCTTTTCTATAAGGCAATCAGCCAAGTTTTGCTATGTTTCGTGGAAAAGAAATCGAAAGGAAACTCTGTAACAAAAGGAAATTTGCATCCAACAACTAATACAAATTTCAAAGAGTTTTTCGTCTTCCATTCATCGAAGCTAAGTCTTGATCGGATTTGCTTTCACGAGAAATGTAAATCAAAGATCTTCGTCAGTTAATACAAGAGTTCTTGCACAATCATCATGCCACTTGATTAAAAGTGCAGGAAAAAGTAGATAACTGGACACAAAATCACGTATGATAGTCACAGGCGGAAAGACTGGCTAGAGTGAGCCATCGTTGAGTGCAGAAAAAGAAGATGAACAAAATAGACAAAGTTCCAACTTCATAATCCATTAATGGTAGTAATACAAAATATAATAATGCAAAACGGCAAAATATGGTCCTCAACTTTGCTTTGCAAGCGATAACACCACAAACTATCTAAGTTGGGTCAATTTAAACCTTAATGGCATACTTCCTAATTGGAAAATACATCTCTTTCCTCTTCTCCCTTTCTGTCTTCAAAGATTATTGACATGAAGTAAAGAAGCAAGACTGTGTACAGTATGCTAATAGAAGGTGTTGAAACAAATAAAGAAGAGAAAAAAGCACACAAGCCAGGGCCAAAATAGACATCAGTATGCTAATAAAAGGTGTTGAAACAAGATAATCTATTTCCTTGAGTTCAGAAGAAAATGCTCTCAAGCCTCAACATGAAGCACTCCAGCATTTGGCAACATCAAAATATCACTCTCCAGGTTTAACCTTATGTTGCCAACTAATAAATAATGATGAGCACACTTCTTTTCAAACACAATTTTGCATTGAAATTCCAACCTCAACATTCCACTAAAAGTATCAATTCTCAGTCACATTCTACTAAAACGTAATAATGAAGGAAATACTCATTCTGCGCAATGAGTAGTTCTGATGCAATTTCAATAATTCCTTTTTTTTTTTTATAAGTATGCAATTTCAATAATTTCATCACAACAAAAAAGCATTGTAAAGTGATTAAGTGAGCATGCCATATCTGACGCAACTTTTGTGGGTGTGATGATGATTTGCGTGAACATTACATTGAACTGTTTTAAGAGGGAGGTACGAAGGCCTACTGCTAGGTAGCAAGGAGAAACTAGAGAGTGCCTTCATTTTCTTCAATCTATTTCTTTCCCTTCCCTTCACCCAACTGGTACAAAAAGCTGACAGTTGTATTTTTGAATTTCTTGTTTGGTATTTTTGTTCTATGGTACTTTATAAAGCAGTACGGGAAGTATATAACTATTACAAGTATTCGAAATGATAAACAAAGATTCAATAATTCATCTAGAAATCTGAAAATTACAATAGAACCACAAAACTGAAATTACAATTTTGTTGAAGACGGAAAAATGGAAACTGGTTTTGCTGAGTCGAGTGTGGCACTCTGTCCTTAAGACAATATTGCCCCGTATGTATCCTTTATACGTCCTGGACAATTTGTCTCCCAAGATAAAACAGCAATGGAACACTTGAGCAAAGGAAACTCAAATGCTACCGTGAAGAATATTGAGTAACGAAATGATGCTTGGAAGTTGTAGGAAAAAAACTGTTTTGGTTGTGTATTTTCGTGAGTTGTATAAACTGTTATTTGTAGTGCTCAACAATGGTGTAAGGGGGTGTTTATATAGGTGAGGGAGGGTTGTTTAACTGCCCCCATAACAACCATTATTGGCCAAATAATGGCCATTATGGAGGTAGTAAAGCCACCAAAATAAATGGTGAAAAACCAACTTCTTGCAAAGTTCTCTGGCCCAAAAAGATAATATCAGAAGGCCCACAGCCCACGGCCCACGGCCCGTGAACCCGTGAACCCGTGAACCCGAGAACCCGAGAACCCGGAACCCGGAACTCGGAACCGGACCGGACGGGCGGGCGGCGGCGCGCGTGGTCTTTCCTCGAACCGAAGCACATCTAGGTCCTCCCTCCTTTAAACACATGGGATACCCCTTGGGGTCCCAAACCCCAAACCAATTTCGAGTCTTATATACACAACAATTCTTTCTTCCTCTACCGATGAGGGAGAATTGAACACAACACCACACTTTTCATGCTTCAAACACCTCACTTCGTGGACCAATATCTCTTTCATTTCTCAATGAAATTTGACGATTCTTGGCCCTACGGTTATCTACGTACTTAGTAGATCATGCATGTGTGAAGAACCGAATTCTCCAACATACGTAACACTAGTGTTTAAGCCGTTAAAGTTGGTCGGTCGCAACTCCCGCCAAAGGCAAATTTCCAACATTTCTTTCCTTTCACCTCACCCCTTTAGTACCTCTGTACCGTTATTTTTCTTCTTCTTTTCTAACCTTGTAACTCACCAAATTGATATCAGAAAAGGATACATACAAAAAGTCATTGGAGAAGTGCAGAGGGGCGGGCCCATTGTCCATGAAGTTTTGAACAGTGGATCATTGGCCCTCGAGGATTTCTCAGTTATCATAAAAAGAAGTATCAAAAGTCACAGTGAAAACAGATGCAGGATAAACAGGTAGGAATATGAAGATCCATTCCCGTTCACGCAGATCTCTCAAGTAAGCATTGTTGGATATTTGCCTTTAGTGGGGAGGTTGCGTCCACCCATGTTTAATGACTTAAACACTAGGGTTCATGTTGGAGGTTTTGTCTCTTCACATATGCATAATCTACTAAATGAGTAGATGACCATAGGACCAAGGATCGTCAAATTTCGTTAAGAAATGAAAGATATATTGGTCCACGAAGTAAGGTGTTTGAGGAATGGAAATATAGTGGGGGACAAATCTACCACATCGGTGGGAAAATGAAGAATTGTTCTCTTTATAAGTCTTAAAATTGGCTAAGGGTTTGGGAAGGGTAACCTATGTGTTTGAAGGAAGGAGGACCTAGATGTGCTTGGGTTCGAGGCTAAGTCCACACACCCGCCGGTCCAGGGTTGGGCTTTGGGCTTCTTCTGATATTATCTTTTTGGACCCAAATTGCTTAATATTTACAGTTTGGTCCCTAGAGTTTCTGAAAAGATGAAATTGGAAACGACGGAAGGCAGAAAGTTTCTGCCTTCCGTTTGGGTTGGTTTTTGGAGCGTTAAAACTCCATTAATCTACACATAACTCCTCCCTAAAAGCTTCATTAATTTAGCTCAATTGTTGAGACTACAGAAAAAGGACACAAACAGAAGAGAGAACAAAAACGTGAGCAGAAACAGTGGACAAACAGAAAACTCTTCCTTCATTTTCCATTTTTCAGCAAGTCGTTTCGTTTTTGTTTTATTCGTCAGAATCAACCTATTTGTTTTTAGTGTTGATTAGTTGTTGTTTTATCTTGGGAGACTATTGTTCGTTAACGTGAAAACATATATATGGGGCAATCTTGTCTTAAAGACAGAGAGCTATCTCTTGACTCAGCCACAGTTGTAACAATCCAGATTTAGTGTTTCTTGATTTTAGGTTATCAAGATTCAAGACTCAACCAGTCTGCGGCAATTATAATAATGGCTTGTTTGTTTATCCTTTCGAACACTTGTAATATTTATTTACTTTTCGTATTGCTTTACATATCCAATAATTTTAAGACAAGATTGTATTAGTGCTCGAAAGATGTGTGCCAGCAGATATGGTCCCAAATATGGCTGTGGTTTTCTTCTTGAAAACAGAGACAGTGTTAACAGTTCAAACACTGTCTCTGTCAACAACCGTGCTTTCAAATCTGGTCCTAATTTTGGTTCTCTCTTTGACGACAGTTACAAATCTGTTTTCGTCAAAGGTGGGATCTCTGGATCTGATGCAGAGCTTCAAGATATTGCTGATAGTCATGCTAGTACGGCTAAAGATCAAGGACGAGTTGGTGTCACCGCTCCCAAGGGTGGTAGAAACAAACGCCCACGAGAGGCTGATGATGTCAACTGGGACAAGAGGAGAAGGTTGAAGATGATGTTCTATCATGTAGCAAAAGGCCTATATTTGTCCCAGACAAAGGATCCGAGTTATGGTAAGGAGGATATGGACACTCAGTCTAACTGAAGTGAGCCAGAATCCAAAAAGGCTAAGTTAATAATCCTTCCTTATCTATAATGTGTTTAGTTAATATCTTAATAAAAGTGTGTAAAGCAAGGCTGGGAATATAAAAGTATTTTCATTAAAAACTTATATTCCCTACACTCTAAAATCAAATATTGAATCTCCTTCCTTCACGGTTAAAGATTGGACTATTGTAAACAGAACTTAAAAGATCCGTTCTTTTGAGTGTAATTATTAAAAGTGTGTAAAGTATGTTCCCACATACGAAGGAGAGAAATCCACTGACTGTACGAAATTTGTTACCACTCTTAAGTAAGCGCTAGGGATTTCCCTGGGCACCAATCTCAAAGGAAGAAGACTAAAAGCTAATGACTTATCTTAAGACGTTGAACCTGTCACACTATTTGACAGAAGATCCTTCAATTGATAGGATGATATTGGACACTCCATCGTACAAAGCCTACGGGCGACTGGATGGGCTAGAATTTATTTGATAAGGATGATACTGGACACTTAGTCGTACAAAGCCTACGGACGACTGGCGTGGGGCCAGAATTCATTTGATAGGGAAATTAATGGACACCTAGTGAGGTGGGCCAAAGTTTCCAGGTCTTAAATGATCTGAAGGCCAAAAGAAAGACAGCAAAGTAATGGACACCTAGTGAGATGGGCCAGAGTTTTTCGGGTCTTAAATGATCTGAAAGCCAAAAGAAAGGCAGAAAAGTAATTGGACACTCAGTCTGCCAAAGTAACTGGAGTGGGCCAGAGTATCCAAATCACATATGATCCGGTTACGCCCTAACCACGGGCAGGAGGTTGTTCATGTGAAGCAACGCCACCTCTAAAGTCGAAGGGGTTGGAGAGGTTGTCCTCAATATGACTTCAGGGAATGGGATCACTCTAAAAGGAGGTCATACATGTCCCAAACTTGGTTTAAGGGACAATGTTGGTCAAACTGGCTTGAGACTAGTCCAACAGGACTGTAATAACTAAGAATGGTACAGTATGTCTGTAGTTAAATGAATGATATATTTGTAATCCGTGCATCTATGCCATCATAGATTAAGACACATTAAATAGAAAGTCATTCAAAAGCTAACGAAGTTGAGATTGTTGCCTTCTATCGACATAAACCCTCAAAATGAATGTGAGGTAGGCGAAAAGGCAAAATCACATTTCCATTCCATCAAAGGAATAGCGAAAGAAGCATCGCTCCTCTAGAACTTAGTCACACCTACATGGGTGATTTGAAGTTCATACAAAATAAAGGGGGGAGACAAGTACTTTGTGACCTTCATTGATGATGGTACAACGTATTGCATCCTTTGTTTGTTGAAAAACAAAGATGAAGCTGTTGAAGCGGATAAACGCTGCAAAGCAGAAGTTGAAAATCAACTAAGCCAACGGATTGAGGAATTCGTAGTGATAGAGGGGGAGAATGTGAAGCATCGTTCATCAAACGACTGCTCATTACTCACCTCGGTCTAACAGTGTTAGCCAAGCATAAAGTCGTACGCCCAAAATATGTGGGGCAAGGCGATCCTTACCGCTAATGCGATTCTCAACAGAACTACGCATAAGGATAAGGATAACCCTCCTTATGAAACATGGAAATGATCTCACCTACAAATATTGTGTTGTGGGGTGGCTTGATAGAGGTTGGAATACCGAAACAGGTCAAGTTGGACCTAAGACTGTAAATTGCATATCCACTGGATCTGCAAATAACAGTAGTGCTTATCGCCTCTTGGTGTCAAAAAATATTGAATTTTTTTAGGATAACTTTCCTTGAGAAGAAAAAAGAAGTAATTGCTCGAGGTTAACAAGAACCCACGAGTGCCTGATTGACCGGAACCAGACGCTCCACAATCGATGGTGGTCACGCTGAGGTGAATTTTATGAGTTTAACTTGGGATTGGCGGAATAAATTTATTGATTACCTTTGAGATGGAAAGTTTCCTACCGGTCCAAAAGAATCAAGGGCTCTTCATACGAAGGCAGCTAGGTTTTGCTTGATCGATGGCTAGTTGTACCGAATGTCTTTTTATGGTCTTTTAGAAAGGTGCTTAGGACCAGGGGAAACTGATTACGTGATGCGCAAGGTTCATGAAAGGACTTGTGACAATCATTCAGGAGTAGAATTATTGGTCCGAAAACTGATTAGGACCGGGTACTATTGGTCTCAAATGGAAGAAGACACAAAGAACTTTGTCCAGAAGTGCGATGAATGTCAAAGGCACGCACTAATGATTCACCAACCGACAGAATTAATCCATCCAATTTTGTCACCATGGCCATTCATAAAATGGGGGATGGATATCGTGGGACCACTCTCATGAGCACCAGAAAAGGTACGCTTCATTTTGTTTATGACAGACTATTTTTCTAAGTGGATTGAATCAAAGGCCTTCAAAAAGATTAGAGAAATGGAAGTCATCGATTTCATTTGGGATTACATCATTTTCCGTTTCGGCATACTAATAGAGATTATTTGCAACAATGGTCGTCAATTCATTAGAAAGAAGTTGAACGATTTTCTTAAAGGATTGAAAATCAAGAAGATAATGTTGACTCCGTATCACCCGAGTGAAAATGGGCAAGCAGAGTCAACAAACAAAACAATTATTTTAAAACTTGGGAAAAAGACTAAAGGAGTCTAAAGGCAAGTGGATAGAAATCCTACCAGAAGTGTTATGGGTATACATAACAACACCAATATCTAGCACCGGAGAAACACCGTTCTCTTTGGTTTACGGTGCAGAAGCACTAATTCTGGTGGAAGTAGGGGAGCCGAGCTTAAGGTTCAGTCGTGTAATCAAAGAGTCAAATAATGAAGCTATGGCAGTCAAGCTTGACTTGACGGATGAACATCATGAGCTTGCATTGCTACGACTAGTGGCTCAGAAGCAAAGAATGGGAAGTATTACAACTGGCAGACTAATCTCAGGCACTTCCGGGTAGGGGACTTGGTTCTATGAAAAATGACCCTCAACACTAAAAACCCCCAATAAAGGGATGTTATACCCGAACTGGGAAGGACCATACAAAGTGTTAGGAATACCGGTAAAGGCTCATACCAATTACAAGTTGAAGATAGACAAAAAATGTCGAACAATTGAAACATTAGTCACTTGAAGCGATATTATTGCTAAGGTACATGTTCGTTTAACTGTTTGAACTTTATTTGTTTCGGAATTACTAACATTTGCAGGAAAAAAGTCGGAGTCATTATGAGAAGACCGGAACATTAGAATTAGGTCTGAAAACATGTGTTGCATTCTTTTTCCCTTAGCACAGTTTTTATCCCGAAAAGATTTTTCCCACAAGATTTTTAATGAGAATTAATTTAAAGTGTGTTCCTAAGTGGATGTAGACCGAACAAGAGCACTGGGGGACTGAGGACTACACGATAGTGAAAAGAAAATAATGTTTAAGTTCTCATGCTTTGAACACAAATACTAGAGGACTGCCACACCCTCAGATTCTCGGATCAGACTAATCAAGTCAAAAATTCAAAGTTCGAAGTTTTTTTTGCACTTTTTTTAGTTCAACATTTTTGTAAGGGTTAAAGATCGAATGAATCTTGCCCAAGTAGTGTTAATATTATGAGAAAGTCATATAAAGGCAAAAAGATCGAATGAATCTTGGCCATTATTCATCCGAAGCAAATCTGAAATGAAACTGCACTTTGTTCAAAATTTGCCTCGAAAGTTTACATTCGTGTTTTTTCTTTGCCAGTGTTACCTTGAATAGTTGGAAAAATCTTCAGGCTTACGAGCTAAATTTGTTAAGTTCTTAACTGAGGACTGTCGTCATAAAAGCATCTGGAACAAATTAAGTAATGTTCTCAAAACATGATTCTAAGGCACTAGATCAAATGAATCTAGCTTATTCTTAAACGACACATGAGTTTTCTAAAAAGTTGAGAATAAATAAAATACCAGCATTCATGCCCGAAATGAGTAAGAGACGTCTTATTCATAAGCATAAAAATAAGGTCCTTATACTTTAGTCATTAAATGACCCAAAACTGGAAGAATTGACATGGTATGAAGCAAACTAAAGTAAAGGTTTGTGTTGAAAAATTGACTAAGTTAAACCGGGAGAACTTTTATCCGAGCCGACACAAACTAAGTGATGGTAAAACTCTTAAATTGAAGGTAATTAGACCAAATTGGGTTAAGTTGTTTAAAGTAAGAAATCAATAACGAATGCGGGAAGTTGAGAAAATTGCTATTATAGCAAAAGAGAGTTTGATTTATATTCATAAACAAGGCCAAAAAATAGACAGAACAAAACATACAAAAAAATATACAAAGGCACGAAGGCTAGCAGGTTAGTTAGATTCGGACTCAGAGTCTTCAGGCTCTTCTTCGATGATATCACCATTCAACTAATGGAAGGCTTTGACTTCTACAACCTTAGCCTCAAACAATCTTAGTATCCAAGTCCTCGATCCCATCACGAGCTTGCTCCAAGTTAAACCTCCAAACATTCCAAGTAATGTGCTCGGTCTTAAGCACTGTCCGGGATTTTTCAGCATCCGCTTCGGCAAGAGCCTGATCCCGTCTGTCCATTGCTTGGTTCAGTTGACCCTAAGTCTCAGTGTTTGTCGCACCCGATTTTGACCTGCGGGCTTCGCGACGCTATGGCGTCGATTCCCTCTGGATTGAATAAAATGCTTGCTTTGAGGAGTCGCCACCTAATTATTCTAAGATGAATTAGGACACCTAAATGCTAACTAAATGCTGCAAAATAACTCCAATTTTGTGGTCTGCGAAACTAATAAGATTCTAGGTAAGGGTTCTTTATTATCCTAAAGGGAAGGGGTTAGGCATCCTTTAAGATCCGCTAACTTGCGGTTATCCAATCAAACTCAGGTTAATTATTATGTTAAAAAGTGCATGTTTTACAAGTATAAAAAATAATATTGCAAGTATTTAATGAAATGATGCATTTGTACAAGTATACATTTGTATGACATTAATATACATGTAAAGCTAGAAAAGAATATGAATATGCATTCGTATGAAAATTGATAAAGAAGTATGCAATGTGATTTCTTATGGGCGACGAGCCTAAAAATATATAAACTAGCGATTACCGATTTTAAAACTAACCGAGCCTAAAATAAATAAACTAGCGATGGGTTTTCAATTTTAGACTACCCTATTAATTAATTCTATGTATGCCTATTCTAAACATTTCAATAATTTCACGAGTACAATAATATTACAATACAAAATGGAATAAAGCTGAATTAAAGAAAGTAAAAGACAACAACAAAATAAATAATCTCCGAGGGTTATTCGCCTTCTTTGACTTTATCTTTGCAAGCTGTCAAGAATAAACAGTTAGAAACAATTGAATATACATAACTTCGGATCCGTAACCAAAACAATATATGTTTTGATTACGGAGAGCTCAGACTTAAATTTTGAAAAGATCATTCCAATCACGTCGTGGCTGCGAACATATGACTCGTTGGTCATTTTAGTTGCCTTGCCTACCGAACATATTGGTCTCTCGGGTGAAAAAGATTTAAATTTCATCATTGCCCAGAAGTTTTATTTTCCGTCTTTACAACTGTGGAGGCCTCAAAAATCGACGGATATTTTTTCATCGGCCAGTGTAGTATGTGTTCAAATCAGCAAAATTAAAAATTAAAACTGTACGCAGCAGCAGCAGGCAGTAAACAGTAAGCAGAAAAACAGAGGCAATTCCCGAGAAGACGGGATGTTTAGTAAATAAAAAAAAATAGTAAATATCCGCTGCCCGGATGTTAAAAACAGTGCTGAAAAGCAGTGAAATGAAACGAAAAAAGCGCGGCCTCGAATTCAATTTCATCGGCCTAAATGCGATATAAATAAGGCAATAAAACAGTAGAACAATAAGATATCCGTTGCCCGGATACTTAAAATGTAAACTGAAAAACAGAGGAACGAAATGAAAAAAAGTGCGGCCTCGAATTCAATTTCATCGGCCTAAATGCAGTATTTAATTCAAAACAGTAAACAGTACATATCCGTGGCACGGATGTTTAAAACAGTAAATTAAAGAAACAGAGAAATGAAAGAAGAAAAAAGGCGTGGCCTCGAATTTAATTTCATCGGCCTAAGTGTAGTGTTAGTTAAAACAAATAAAACAGTAATCCATTGCACGGATGTTAAAGAAAACAGTAAACAGAGAAACGAAACGAAAGAAAGAAAAAAAGCGTGGCCTCGAATTTAATTTCATCGGCCTAAATGCAATATTAGTTAAAAACAATAAAACAGTAAAACAACAAAATATCCGTTGCACGGATGTTTAAAACAGTAAACAGAAAACTGAGAAACGAAACAAAAAAAAAGCGCGGCCTCGAATTTAATTTCATCGGCCAAGTGTAGTATCGTGCTCAAATCAGTAATTATCCCAAGTGTAGCAATCAGGTAGCACACCCCAAAACATATAGCAGCAGCAATTTTTCAATCAAGAGTAGTGTATGTTCCTTTAAACTGTAGTAACCATTTTTCAGAAACACAGGAGCAGTGGACATCAATATGCACCAGCAAATCAAGTGCAGCAAATTCATTCAACAGGACAGCGACAAGTAGCCACAACTTACCTCAAATTTTCTCAAAGTACAGCATTCTGAGAACAAGGTGGAGTGGAGCACCAAAGTGTTTCAAGTGCAGTAGAGCAGCCATTTAGTAGTAATAAGTTGCAGCAATACAACAACCACCTTATCCCAAGAAGGCAATGAGGTAGTCTCTAAAGTAAAGCCAAATCAGCCTTATAGGCAACTATGATGAGCCAGAAAGTGAAGCAAAACAAGTCATCCAAGTGCAGTAGTTGAGCATATCATTTAGCTCAAAGAATGCAACAGTGATTTCAGCAAGGTATAGCCGCCCTTGCCCTTAAGATCAACAATCACCCTCCTCATAAGAGCACCAATTTTCCCAAGTTCAAACAGGGGTGATTCATAAACATGCTAACAGGGACTCAAAACTTTACCCATCACATAGTTCACAGCATATATGATATACCTGGAGATATACAAGGACATACAACATTGGTATACAACTAAGCGTATACCCGACCCTTTATTCCTCATATACCTTGAGATACATCACCTTGAATCCAGCCAATCAAAGGAAGTAAAACTGATGTAAACCAGCTTCACAACCAAGAGGGAAGAATTATCTAAAAAGGGGGCATTACAAAGTACAAGATAATTTACAAGCCAAGTAAAACATGAAGAATCTAGGCACGAATATGAAGACACACACACATACTGTGGTTTATAAACAGTAGCCAGCCTTATGCTCATATTGTAATCCTGTTCGACAAATGTTATTAGCCATATTTATGAAAAAATGTAGTAACTATATTACAAAAATCAAGTACAAACAACTTAACCGGACATCATATATAAACTTTTGCTAATCTTCCTAGGGCTTACTAATCAGATTCAATCAGACTAATCAGGTTAACAAAACACATCTAAATATGACTAAATAAATAAATTAAGAATTGAACAGGCTATGTAAATTAGGCATTTTAATCACATAAACGGGTAAACTAAATCCTGAATACACAGAACAAACAAAAGAAACATAAAAGAGACTGAGGCGAATTTAAACTCACTGACTTTCTGATTCTGAACTCGGACCCGAACTGGGAATGGACTCAACATCGAAACTATAATTTGAAGGGAACAGATTTGTTGGAACAAAGCAAGAGGAAATGCAACACACGCCATGGCTGCGGACACCGGATTGCAAATTGATACCGTACCGGGTCGCCCCGCCAAGATACGGGTCGGATATCCTCAGTGCATTTGAAGGGAAATTTGTGCAATTTCTTCACGTAGTACAGTAGAGATAAATTATCATCATAGCCCAGTTTCGAATTTGACCCGACCCGGATATGACCGAGAAAGCAGTATCACAAAAATAGACCAGAAACCACCAACATCGGCACCGAAAACCACCAACAAAAGTACCAAAAAAAACCACCAACAAAAGTGCCGAAAACCACCAACGAAAGTAAATCGGAAACCTCCTTTTCGGACTTAGGACCTCAAAATAAACCCCCCAAAAACCGACGACGGTGTGGGTGGTGTAGGATGGCGGTGAGGTGACCGGCGACGTGGGGTCGCCGGTGTGGGGGGTGTGGCGTGTGGGTTTGGGTTTGGGAGAGAAATGGGTTGTGCGGCTGGTTTGAAAAAGAGAAAAGAAAGGCTAGGGTTTTGGTTTTTTTTCTTTGTTGTGTGTAGCGTTTTTTTTGGTTTTAATGGGAGGGGGAGGGGGAAATAAAGGGCAAAGGGATGCTTGGGCCGGTTCGGGTGATTGGTTGGGCTCGGGTGGGGTTTCGGTTGGGCCTGGTCGGGTTTGGCCGACTGGGCCCTATTTTATTTTTGTGGGATTTGGGTTGATTTTGTTTTGGGTAGAAATTATTTTGGGTTGGGAAATAAATGGGTTATGGGTTGTTGGGTTGGGTAGGAATTGTTTTGGGTTGAGTAGAAGTTGTTTTGGGGGAAAATGAAAATGGGTTATGGGTTATGGGTTAAAAATATAAAAAGGGGGTTTCATTATATAAAAAGAAAGCTTTGCAAAATTTATAAATTATAAAGATGATAATATGATAAAATATAATATTTGTGAAATGCTTGATGCTTAAAAAAATAAAAATGCAACGCCAAAATAAAATAACATATAATATTAAGATAAAAGTATGCTTGTGATATAAAAATGCAAATGACAATAAAAATGCAAACAATACTAATAATAATGATATATATACATATATATGCCTATATTTTAAAATTATCTTAAAGTGTCAAAAATATTAGAAATTGCAAATAAAATCCAAAAAGATGGGACAAAATTGGGTGTCAGCAGATGCCTCTTTGGTAGGAGAGCGATGAAAGAGTTTTCAAAGAAGTTGACTGAGTAGCCAATTTTGTCCACGATCATCGAGACTCGAGGGAAGATTAGAGATGAAATAGAATCCCAGGGAGAGAAGTTGTAAGAGATGGTGATTCAAGAAACAATGCCCCTTATGATGACAGTTTGCGGATGTGGCGAGATCTTGGGGAAGGGCGAGCGATGTTCAAAGAACTTGATGTTGTTGCATGTGATGAGGTGGCGTCGTCGCTTAGGCGTTATCTGGATAAGCGACGTCGCATGGCGTGAATGAAATTGAAATACCGCGTTGGAAGGTGGGTGCATTAAAATAAAATACCGCGTTGGAAGAGGCGCTGTGTAATTAAATACGCGTTAGGAGGTGGGTGCTCGACTAAAATTGAAATACCGCATTAGGAGGTGGGCGCTGAAATAGGTGGGTGCATTGAAATACCGGTGGGCGCGAAATACCGCGTTAGGAGGTGGGCGCTGAAATACCGAGGTGGGCGTCAATATGAAATACGAAATACCAAATAAATTAAATACCAAAATTAAATACATACCAAATGAAATACCCAAATAAAATAAAATGAAATACCGCGTTAAATACCAAATACCAGGCGCTGAAAATGAAATACCGCGTTATGAGGTGGGCGCAATTTAAATACGCGTTACGAAAATGAAATACCCGCGAAAATACCGAAAATACCGCGTTAGGAGGTGGGCGCTGAAATCACGTCGTTGTATTGGCGTGATGCGTTTGTGACCGCATGGGTTGAAATGACGTCGTTGCATACGCGTGGTGCGTTGTGAAAGATGTAAATAGCGTCCATTCGTGTAATATGATTCCACGTTGTGTTGAATCTTACAGATTCAAACTCATGTGGATGTGAATTAAAATGTCATTCTTCGAAAATGTGGCGACGTCTTTGCCAAATTAAGCACACGTGTTGCGGCTTCTCCGCCTTTGTCAACTGCTCAAAGAAATTTGTGAGTTGTAGCTTTTGCCTGGGCGCTTGCAAGCTCATTGGTTTAGATTGAAGACTTCGGTTGTCCGCATTTTCCAGGTCCATTGGCATATTCTTGCGGTGAACCCTTAAAATATGCCCCGCTTTCTAGTATATATGAAGATGTTGAACTTCCAACCGACAAAATCGAGTTTGTGCGGGCAACTTGTTTGTTCTATCAAAGCGATCATGTGAGCCTATTTTGTTGTGTGCAAGATAATGGACACACAATTTCCAATGGTGTGACCGGATATAGGCCGCCTCGTATTCGATAAAGGAAATCAGTCATAACGTAGTTATTTGCAAGTAAAATGACGATTGTGAAGTTTTCCAAAATGGGGACCGGCCGATGTGGTCGCCTCGTATCCCGCCGAGGAATCAGTCATAACGTAGTTCATGCAAGCAAAAAGAATTTTGTAAGGGTTTTCTAAAAATGAGACCGGAAAGGCGATGTGGCGCCACGATCCCGCCGAGGGAATCAGTCATAACGTAGTTCATGCGGCAAAAGAGATTTGTATTTGTAGAATGTTGTTTTTTTTTTTTTTTTTGTAAAAAAGTGACTAGAGTTTGAAAAAATGATGCAAGATATTTTGCAAGGTTTTTTTTTTTTTTTTTGGGTTGTTTTTTTTTTGTGAAAATATGAAAAGACAGAATCACGTCTTGACTTGGTTGGTACCAACAATTAGTATTGTGCTTAGGAGTTTTCATTATTTGCTTTCACAAATCGAGACAGACTTCAAGGTAATTTCTACACCAGATGCTACCTCGGACATACCGAGTATCGACACTTGCTTCAAGCCAAGATTTTGACATATATGCATCCTCATGTTTCAAATGCCCTCACCGAAAGAAAGTCCCTTCCTCACATGTATTTCAGATTTTGAACTTTGGGACGTCTAGAGAAGTACACTCACCCTCAGAAAGATGTTCAATGCATTTAATTGTGATACCATAGGCTTGGCCGTCATGTGAGTATCCACTAATGTGAGAACCCTCGGTATAGGATCATGTAGGGCTTGTTATGGGTTTGTAATGTATGCTTGGGAAAGGAAAGGATATTATTTGGGTAAAGAGTGACTAATCCTTCCTTGAGCGTTGGAATATGTCCGTGCTTGGTATTTGTGTGCATTGATTCCGATTTGCTTCTTTTTGCCCCCTTTTGTTTTGTACCGGCTTCTTTTGAATATTTCGTATGGAGCTTTTTCCCCTTTTTTCGGAGTTATTTCCTTCTCTTTTTTCTTTTTATATTGTCGGGGCTTTTAACTTCCTTTTTGTGTGAAGGTGTTCCTTTGGTTTGGTTTGTTTTCCTCTTTTGGGGGCATTGCCACTTCAACTCGCATCATTTTCAGCAATTTGCATATTTCGATGCGCTCAAGGAGGTCGGGCCAAAGAGGGATAAGCGGCGTGTACTCGAGAAGTATAGGCATAAGATGTGGTTGTTCAAAAAAAAAAAAAAATAGGCTTGAGGCTCAAAGGGGAAATGCTACGGATAATATTATTTGGTGTTTGGAAAGGCTCAAACGGATCAAAGAAAGCCTACGATCCTTTCCTATACCAAGTGTTACTCAGATTTCGCTCAACAAACATTCGAGCCAAGTTCTAGATCACAATGCAATGCAATTGAACTTATTCTAAAAACTCACCACACAATGCACATGAAACGATGAGGTTGGCTTTGTTCATATCTTGGAAGCATGAAAAACAATTTTTTAAGTGTCAACACAGGCGTGAATGAGAGGTACCAGAAGAATCTATGGTTTACCACGAAGACAATCTTCTCCACTTGTTCTTTCCTATGCATACTCCTAACTGTGTTGGTATCAACCAAATCCATCAATGATTCTTAATTTTTTTTTTTTTTTTTGTATTTTTGAATAAAGGGTACCGAACCCGAATAGGGCTGCCTACGTATCTCATCTTTGACGAGAATCAGGTGTGCGTAGTTCGTGCAGAAAGTAAAAAAAATTCATCCATGATAGGATAGTAAAAGTAAAAAAATTGAATAAAACAGATGATTGTCCACTATGGGACGAATGCAAAGTAAAATATAATTGTCCATAATAGAATGAATGTAATGGAAAATGATTATCCACAATAAGATGAATGTAATAAAAAAATGATTGTCCATTATAGGATGAATGTAATAAAAAATGATTGTTCATTATAGGATGAATGAAAAGATTAATAAACCAGATATGTCCCTTTCTAAGGTTGACGAGGAAGTACGTCTTTTTTTTTTTGATTTTTTTTTTTTTTTTAGTGTTTTTTAGGGGTGTCGCACCCGAGAAGGGTTACCTACGTATCACACCTAACAGTGAGAATCAGACACTCGTAGTTCGTAAAGATAGGTTATAAAAAATGTAAGATTGAAAGAGAATTTATCCACGATAAGATAGTAAGTAAAATTGTATGCAATAAAAAAGTGATTGTCCATATTATGATGAATGCAATGAAAAAAATAATAATCCACAATAGGATGTAATGAAAAAAAAAAAGATTGTCCATTAGGATGTCATGAAAAAAAAAAGATTGATAATCCAAAATCATATTTTTCATTTTTTTTGATTTGATTTTTTAGGGTGTCGCACAGAAGGGATACCTCGTATCACAATCGTATGGTGAGAATCGAGACACTCGTAGTTAAGTAAGATAGGTTATAAAAATGTAGGATTGAAAAGAATTTATCTCACGATAGGATAGTAAGTAAAATTGTATGCAATAAGAAAAAGTGACTATCCATATTAGGATGTAATGAAAAAAAGATTGATAATTGAATCATTTTTTCATTTTTTTGATTTTTTTAGGGTGTCGCACTTAGAAGGGTTACCTACGTATCACACCGTATGGTGAGAATCAGACACTCGTAGTTAAATGCGATATATTGAATGGTATGATATAAAAAAAATTATGTAGCAAAAATTAAACATATCAACTGAATTTGCAAATATGTAACAAAACAAAAGTATAGACAAATTAAAGAGATGATTCGTTGAATCTGGTGTTGGCTGACTTTTTTCAGTCAAAACATCTTTCGGTCATCTTTGTGAAAGCCTTTGGCTTTGTTCTTTCCTAGAATATATCCAAAAATAATGTTTTAGAACGACCCCCCCAAACTATTCACGAGGACGATCTTCCTGCAAAAAATAAGAGCACCGGGTCAAAGGAGGAAAGCCACTAAAAGAATAATAAAATGTAAGAGTGAAAGTATGGTCAAAAACTCCCCTGATTGCTTTACAAGATCCGAGAGTTGATGTTGAAGAATGCTTTATCCTTGGGCGACAGTTTACATCCTGGGACCAAAAGATATGGTGTTGCCCGATAAAAGTCTTGATTGTGGTGCGATAACCCAAAAGTTTAAGTGCAAATGTTCATGCCCGAGTTGCAAGCGACATGGCATGATATATGCATAATTGAAGCGGTAATTATTGTATTAAATAATATGTACAGAGTTAAAAAGAAGAAAAATAGCAAACAAATTGTACGGTAATTAAATGTGCATCCTAACATGCATGGAGCCTCTCTTATGCCAGAGGTGAGCCTAAAACGCCAAATATGAGAGATTATGACAGATTAATCCAAGATGTAAAACTGCAATGCTTTTATTGGAAATGAAGACAAAACGTATGTACATTTTCCAATATCGGCATGTCATAATTAGGCTTGGATTAGTCTATCATTATCACGCAACAAATAATATGTTGATGGTCGTTGGGGGAGCGAGACCCGTCGACAATTTTGGTGGATTTCTTAATTGTGGAGTCGATGCCAAGGATCGACCCACCTATGGTGTATGTATGCATGATTAAAAATAAAAGGGTATAGCTCTATCCTAAATTTACTAAGATTAGGCTTCTTTGGACTCAAGGTTCCCGAGCGGACTACTCAAGTGAGAAGGCTACGCGACCTCCGGATGGTCAGGACACTCGCATCGCCAACTCTCCTAAAATTTGGTAATTTCAAAGAATTTGCGGGTGCGCAAAACACACCTCGCGTGTAATGTGTGATAGTGTCAATTTTCCATAGTGGTAGAAATATGAGCGAAATGCCAATTTAAGGAAAACAATAAAAGAATATAGCAATTAAAGAAGTTATACATACAAAATTTCAAAAAGAAAACAATTAGAAGCAGTAGAATAAATAAGAAGCAAAATAAAGCGCAATAATAATTAACCTGAACTTGCTATGGTTAAGAACCTGATTCCCAGTGAGTCGCCATGTCTTCGCATCCGATTTTGACCTGCGGGCCATAGCGCTATGGCGTCGATTCCTCCGGATTGAATAAAATGCTTGCTTTGAGGAGTCGCCACCTAATTATTCTAAGGTGAATTAGGACACCTAAATGCTAACTAAATGCTGCAAAATAACTCCAATTTTGTGGTCTGCGAAACTAATAAGATTCTAGGTAAGGGTTCTTTATTATCCTAAAGGGAAGGGGTTAGGCATCCTTTAAGATCCGCTAACTTGCGGTTATCCAATCAAACTCAGGTTAATTATTATGTTAAAAAGTGCATGTTTTGCAAGTATAAAAAAAATGTTGCAAGTATTTAATGAAATGATGCATTTGTACAAGTATACATTTGTATGACATTAATATACATGTAAAGCTAGAAAAGAATATGAATATGCATTCGTATGAAAATTGATAAAGAAGTATGCAATGTGATTTCTTATGGGCGACGAGCCTAAAAATATATAAACTAGCGATTAACGATTTTAAAACTAACCGAGCCTAAAATAAATAAACTAGCGATGGGTTTTCAATTTTAGACTACCCTATTAATTAATTCTATGTATGCCTATTCTAAACATTTCAATAATTTCACGAGTACAATAATATTACAATACAAAATGGAATAAAGCTTAATTAAAGAAAGTAAAAGACAACAACAAAATAAATAATCTCCGAGGGTTATTTGCCTTCTTTGACTTTATCTTTGCAAGCTGTCAAGAATAAACAGTTAGAAACAATTGAATATACATAACTTCGGATCCGTAACCAAAACAATAAATGTTTTGATTACGGAGGGCTCAGACTTAAATTTTGAAAAGATCATTCCAATCACGTCGTGGTTGCGAACATATGACTCGTTGGTCATTTTAGTTGCCTTACTGCCGAACATATTGGTCTCTCGGGTGAAAAAGATTTAAATTTCATCATTGCCCAGTTTTATTTTCCGTCTTTACAAGCGTGGAGGCCTCAAAAATCGACGGATATTTTTTCATCGGCGAGTAGTATGTGTTCAAATCAGCAAAATTAAAAATTAAACTGCCTTGCGCAGCAGCGATGCAAGAAAAGCGTAAAAACAGAGGCAATTCCAGAAGACGGGATGTTTAGTAAATAACAAAAATAGTAAATATCCATTTGCCGGATGTTAAAAAGCGATCTTTGGCGATGAAATGAAACGAAAAAGCGCGGCCTCAATTCAATTTCATCGGCCTAAATGCGATATAAATAAGGCAATAAAGCAGTAGAACAATAAGATATCCGTTGCCGGATACTTAGAATGTAAAGCGAAAAGCGAGGAACGAAATGAAAAAGTGCGGCCTCGAATTCAATTTCATCGGCCTAAATGCGATGTTAATTCAAAGCGATGCGATACATATCCGTGGTACGGATGTTTAAAGCGATAAATTAGAAAGCAGAGAAATGAAAGAAGAAAAAAGGCGTGGCCTCGAATTTAATTTCATCGGCCTAAGTGTAGTGTTAGTTAAAACAAATAAAACAAGAATCCATTGCACGGATGTTAAAGAAAAGCGAAATGAGAAACGAAACGAAAGAAAGAAAAGCGTGGCCTCAATTTAATTTCATCGGCCTAAATGCAATATTAGTTAAAAACAATAAAACAGTAAAACAACAAAATATCCGTTGAAAGGATGTTTAAAAAGCGATAACAGCGAAAGCGAAACAAAAAAAGCGCGCCTCGAATTTAATTTCATCGGCCAAGTGTAGTATCGTGCTCAAATCAGAATTATCCCAAGTGTAGCAATCGGTAGCACACCCCAAAACATATAGCGGCGACAATTTTTCAATCAAGAGTAGTGTATGTTCCTTTAAACCGTAGTAACCATTTTTCGAAACACAGAGGCGGTGGACATCAATATGCACCAAAGACAAATCAAGTCAGAAATTCATTCAACAGACAGCGACAAGTAGCCACAACTTACCTCAAATTTTCTCAAAGTACAGATTCGAGAACAAGGTGGAGTGGAGCACCAAAGTGTTTCAAGTGCAAGAGAGCGACCATTTAGTAGTAATAAGTTGCGACAATACAACAACCACCTTATCCCAAGAAGCGCAATGAGGTAGTCTCTAAAGTAAAGCCAAATCGACCTTATAGGCAACTATGATGAGCCGTAAAGTGAAGCAAAACAAGTCATCCAAGTGCGATAGTTGAGCATATCATTTAGCTCAAAGAATGCAAATGATTTCAAGAAGGTATAGCCGCCTTGCCCTTAAGATCAACAATCACCCTCCTCATAAGAGCACCAATTTTCCCAAGTTCAAACAGGGTGATTCATAAACATGCTAACAGTGGACTCAAAACTTTACCCATCACATAGTTCACAAAGATATATGATATACCGGAGATATACAAGGACATACAACATTGGTATACAACTAGCGTATACCCGACCCTTTATTCCTCATATACCTTGAGATACATCACCTTGAATCCAGCCTAATCAAAGGAAGTAAAACTGATGTAAACCACTTCACAACCAAGAGGGAAGAATTATCTAAAAGGGGGCATTACAAAGTACAAGATAATTTACAAGCCAAGTAAAACATGAAGAATCTAGGCACGAATATGAAGACACACACACATACCGTGGTTTATAAACAAGAGCTTGACCTTATGCTCATATTGTAATCCTGTTCGACAAATGTTATTAGCCATATTTATGAAAAAATGTAGTAACTATATTACAAAAATCAAGTACAAACAACTTAACAGGACATCATATATAAACTTTTGCTAATCTTCCTAGGGCTTACTAATCGATTCAATCGGACTAATCAGTTAACAAAACACATCTAAATATGACTAAATAAATAAATTAAGAATTGAACAGGCTATGTAAATTAGGCATTTTAATCACATAAACGGGTAAACTAAATCTCAATACACGTAACAAACAAAAGAAACATAAAAGAGACTGAGGCGAATTTAAACTCATGACTTTACGATTCAACTCGGACCACTGGAATGGACTCAACATCGAAACTATAATTTGAAGGGAACAGATTTGTTGGAACAAAGCAAGAGGAAATGCAACACACGCCATGGCTGCGGACACCGGATTGCAAATTGATACAGACGGTCGCCCCGCCAAGATACGGGTCGGATATCCTCGGTGCATTTGAAGGGGAAATTTGTGCAATTTCTTCACGTAGTACAGTGAGAGATAAATTATCATCATAGCCCAGTTTGAATTTGACCCGACCGGATATGGCCAGAAAGCGATATCACAAAAATAGACCCGAAACCACCAACATCGGCACGAAAACCACCAACAAAAGTACCAAAAACCACCAACAAAAGTGCCAAAACCACCAACGAAAGTAAATCGGAAACCTCCTTTTCGGACTTAGGACCTCAAAATAAACCCCCCCCCAAAAACCGACGACGGTGTGGGTGGTGTAGGATGGCGGTGGGGTGAACGGGGGCGTGGGGTGGCCGGTGTGAAGGGTGGCGTGTGGGTTTGGGTTTGGGAGAGAAATGGGTTGTCTTGGTGGTTTGAAAAAGAAAAAGAAAGGCTAGGGTTTTGGTTTTTTTCTTTGTTGTGTGTAGCGTTTTTGGTTTTAATGGGAGGAGGGGAAATAAAGGGCAAAGGGATGCTTGGGCGGTTCGGGTGATTGGTTGGGCTCGGGTGGGGTTTCGGTTGGGCACAGTCGGGTTTGGCCGTGGGCCCTATTTTATTTTGTGGGATTTGGGTTGATTTTGTTTTGGGTAGAAATTATTTTGGGTTGGGAAATAAATGGGTTATGGGTTGTTGGATTGGGTAGGAATTGTTTTGGGTTGAGTAGAAGTTGTTTTGGGGGAAAATGAAAATGGGTTATGGGTTATGGGTTAAAAATATAAAAAGGGGGTTTCATTATATAAAAAGAAAGCTTTGCAAAATTTATAAATTATAAAGATGATAATATGATAAAATATAATATTTGTGAAATGCTTGATGCTTAAAAAAATAAAAATGCAACGCCGTTTTGCGAAAATAAAATAACATATAATATTAAGATAAAAGTATGCTTGTGATATAAAAATGCAAATGACAATAAAAAATGCAAACAATACTAATAATAATGATATATATACATATATATGCCTATATTTTAAAATTATCTTAAAGTGTCAAAAATATTAGAAATTGCAAATAAAATCCAAAAAGATGGGACAAAATTGGGTGTCAACAGTGTTACCCTGGGAAGCGGTTTCGAGCTCGGCTCACAACTGCTCGATAGTTTGAACTTGCTAAGTGGCCTGATCTTGAGACTTCTTCAAAGTAGCCAGTTTTATCGCTCGCTCCACATCAATCTCGGCAAGCTCGGTGCTGAGGAAATTAACCTCGGCATTGAGCTATTATTCTTTTAGCGCTTGATAGTGTCGATCCTCTTCTTGCTCTTCAATATTTTTTGGATGAGGGCTTGGATATCTTCATAGATCCTTTCATTCTCCTCATCTACGGATTTTCTTTCCTCGATGATAAGTTTGAGGTCATTCATGTCTTGGAGGTAGTCGTCTTTGACCCAATCTAATTCAACCCTGATAGCAGGCAAGTCACCGACTTGTAGCAACTGAGCTTTTTTTTGCTGAAAACCCCTTTGAGATGCTGAATCTCTTTCTCTTGGGCATCCATCTGGCCCTTGAGGTCTTCATTTTCTTTGAGGCATTGGAGAAATCCCTCACCAACCAAAACAAATGACTGCAAAAGAATGTGTCGAGCCTAAGTTAGTATATGAAAGAGACAAGTATAATAGCAAATAAGGAAGGAAAATACATACCCGATTGGAAGCATGCATGCCTTCGTTAAAGAGGTATTGCCATGAGCCGTTCCTCATTTTTTCCTTACCAGACTCTAAGATCAGAGGCCTAAGGTAGCTAGCAACCCCAACCGGTCGAGATAAAAAATTCGTATCTTCAGGGAAACAAAGGGTGGGGTCCTCATTTTCCTAGGATCCGCACTCGGGCCCGGGAAGACGCTTACAAGTTTAGATCGAGAGGTGGCATAGATCTTCGGTGTTTGGGATAATTTGGAAAGTCTTCGGGAAATAGTTAGGTGAGAAAACCTAGAGGTGTTCATTAGCGGAACCGGGCTTGCAGAAGTTCCGACCTCATTAAAAAGGCTTTCAAAGTCCTATCGGCTGAAGGTGGATGCCGGTTGAGATAATGGAGGAGGGGTTGAAATTCTTGGTTTCTTTGCCAACAACTCCTCATTTGTGGCTTAATCGTCATCCTTAATGATGACGGGAAATGGCTCGACAGCTAGTGGCATGGTGCCAGAAGTTGGTGCGGCATCAGATATTGGCACAACAGCTTCAGTAGCAGTATTTTCTCTAACTTCGGTAGGTAAGTCCTCTACCGGAGTAGTGGTAATCTTCCTCACCCAAACATTATTTGGGGAGATATCGGTGTTCTGTGCCCCAGAAGGGCCACCTGCTTTTAGAGCCATCTTTCTCTTTGAAGTGACAAAGGGTGACTTCGGGGGCTTTGAGGATTTGAATTTTGAGGTTTTCTTATTCTTTGATACCTCGGTGATACGACGAACTGATGCGGCCGGGTCGAGTACCTGATTGGGGTGAGCCAGAGCAACCGCAGGGGTGGTCCTTGGGGTTGAAGTACCTTTTGGCAAACCTTAGTGTTTGATAAAAGAAGAAGTAAAAATGTGTACCAAAAATAGTAGTGAAAAAGGAGTTCGGAAGACACTAACCGTGGTTTTGAGCTTTCCATCGATTTTTGGAGAGAACTTTCCATATCCGCTTTCTGTGAGGACGAGTGCTTATAATTTTTTTCACCCATGTGTGAAGGTCCTCGATATGGGCGGGAATCCAGTGAACAACTGAAAAGGTAGAAACAAAAGGCTTAGGGCAAGTCATCAAAGTTATAGATTAAACAAAAAAAGGGAAGGGGTTTTGTTACTTACGGTGCAAATTCCATTCCTCTGCGAAAGGCATGAACCTTGCCTAAATTATTTCGGCAGTAGGAACCACGACAAATCGCTCCATCCAACCTCGATCTCGTTCTTCATCGATGCTATAGAAGATGGGGAATTTTCCTCATTTTGAGATCTGAACAATCCCACCACGAAAAAACCTTGGTACATATAAACGAATCAGATGATCCAAAGTGAAGATTTCATTGACCTCATTGGCCAGAAATCGGAGGCAAGTAACTACCCTATAAACAGACGGGTCAATTTGTGCAAGACATAAATTGTAAGTCCTGCATATTTCTAAGATCACGTCATCAATCAGAGGGCCGAGCTTGAAGGTGAAAAGATAGGTGTATATATTAGAGTACCTAGATCTATAGGTTCTAATATCTTCTTCCGGGTTGGGTATAATGATCCCGGAGAGATCGGTCCAACCACAGTCATTTTGGACTGTGTCAAGGTCAGAGGCACTAGTGGAGGACGGTTAGCTTTTAACTTCTTCACCTCGGTCGAATTTCAAAGAGGCAATAGAAACAGAAAATTTAGTGTCAAAGCAAAAAATAGATGGAAGCATATCATATGCTCTATGTCACGACTCAAACCGTAGGGCCGCGACCGGCACCCGGACCCCACCCGTTGGGTACCGCTAATCGTACAACCAACTTTTAATCACAATTGAATACAGACTAAGCCGAAAAAGATTATAGAAAATCTTCACCAGAAATCCAATTTTCATACATATATACCCACACCAAGGCCGACAAGGCCACACATGACAATTAACCACAGGACACTTGTCTACAAGCCTCTAAAGAATACATGACATCACAAGGATGGGACAGGACCCCGCCATACCCATATGCGGATGCAAAAATACTGTACCAAGACCAACTGCAACTCTGAAACAAATAGAGTGCTCCAACATCAGCTGAACCAGCAACCTACTAGGGTGAACCGCCAGTCTCTTAACTGAACCTGTGGGCATGAAACGCAGCGTCCCCCGACAAAAGGGACGTCAATACGACTGATGTACTGAGTATGTCAGGAATGAACAATAGTATAATAGGGATATTACAAAAACAGAAATAGGAACAACCAACCAATAGTAAATGCCTCTGAGGGCCCTAACACACATGCCTAAAATGTTATGCACAATGCAGTATACTTATACATCGGCCTCATCGGGCATCTTTCTTACCGTAACAACCTCTGTGGGCATCATACCATGTAATGATTAATGAATGTATGCATGATGCAAATGCGGTATATTAATGTCCACACATGAATCCTCTCATAACCGCCTATGTGGGCATCATGTTATATTGACACACAAGGGCATCACATCATATTGGCCTCTTCGGGCTCTTTCATGATAGTCTGTACCAGCTGCAGGTGGTGTGTGTATATAACGCCTTTCCCTTTGCCCATATCCCATACATATATAGTATTTACCATATAGTAGTGTGCATAGCACAAGTGGTCATATATGAATATAATGCAAATGAAAATGCATAAATGACAATAAAATATTTTCATGAATTTACCGGATGGCATATTATTCTTGTACCTTCGGTTAACGCCATAAATCTTAACATCTTTTCTGTATGCCTTAATAAGGACTTAGACACATATTTAGACATGCTTTTAGCATAGAAATCAATAACACGAATATTCTTAACTACTAGGAGCAGAATAAATTATGAAGCAATATCACGGTTATATTTCGTTACATGAAACATGCCAAAATAAAAAAATAATTTGTCTTAACATACCCTCGAATATTAACTTACGATAGTCACATGATTAGCTTGTAACGCCTTTTGCAAAGATCCGTGCCTTGAAGGCTATAAAGAGACAACTTTGGTAGCTATTAGCTAGGGGATGGCACAAAGCTAAATATGACGGACTCAATTATTCTTCTCTCCTGGTTGAATTTATTTTGAACTCTGGCTCAAGTAACACTAATTAACGAAATAAAAGTGGATACAATATAATTGCTATTGAGATTGAACCGTAAGCTTCTCCAGATGTGATCTCATATGATGTCTTTATTTGCTAACAAATGAAAGGAAATGGAATGAATGTTGTACTAATACTGCACTGTTAACATGCTTGGCGGTGGGAGGGCTAATTCGCTGCCAGCAATCCTTCACAATTAAGTGACATGCCTCCGCAAAATTTATCAATCACACACATAATTAATTCTAGATCCCACTTCATTTAAATCCTAAAAACTCATAAGACTTTCGTATACTCAATGTCATAATTTCCTAATATGACACTAGTCCATAATCTCATTATGCACAATATAGCTATCCTTCTTCTGACACAGCAAGGCAATTTGAATTAGTATCAAAAGTAAGTACTAAATAATTTTTTTTCCCTTTACAACCAAATTATTTTCGGCTTCCGTCGTCACACTTGTTGTGTCCAAAATTATTTCGGGTCTAATTCTTTTATATTCTAGTCTCTTTATTAGCATACGTGACATCACATAAAATCCCCGAGGCCCGAGTCTACTTATTACGCTTAGGTGCTCAAATCATTGTCCAAAATTTCGGGATGTTACACTCTAGGTTCAACGACGGCCTGAGCTTCAGAGGTTTCACTGGCGCCGGTGGCTTCATCAGTAGCCGGCGGTGGTGAAGTTGCCGGAGAGGACTGTTTTGAAGATCGGGTGGTTTTAGCCATGAGTATGAAGGTATGAAGGTTTAAATATATAATGATACTAAGATTTGAAGGTTGAAGATTTGTGGATTTGGAAGAAATTTTGCAGAAAGTGAAAGTTATCGAAGAAAAAGAGAAGGGTTTTTATAAGGATTTAGTCATCACTATGAAATGTTTTGGTTCACGAACCGAAGTGTCGGTTCAATCAGAAGGTGACACGTGTCTGAGTTTGCAGGTTGATAAGACATGAGTCTGATTTTTGAGAATAGAAAATGTTTTGTTTCCCGCCTATTTCGAAGTAATTTAAAAGGAAGCTTGAAAGAGAAGACAACGAAGAAATTATTTTCACTTCCCATCACTTCGGTAAACTTTGACCTGGGAAGTGTGGGGACTATTTGTATACAATAAACACTGGCACGACACGTGGCAATGTTTAGGTATGAAAATCGAGTAAGGCAGCAGAGTTACGTATCGGATGGAGCCACATCGAGATAAGCAAGAGTATCAAGATAAGATCGGGTGATGACCGAACCAGTTGACATCGGATGAAGAACCGGAGGAGCCCAGCACGTACCCACCCCCGATATGGCGTCAGACGTTACTCCTTGCTCATTAAGTGATCATTATTGCCATTAATTGCATTTAATTGAGGAATGATTCTCGAACATCAATGTCTTGCGTTCATAGCTATAAAAAGAGTCCAACCTTCATGTTGAAAGGGCATCTAATTCTCATTATACACTTGCACGACTCAGTTAATTGTAAGTAATAATCATTAAGCACTCACTGTTGGCTCGGAACCGAAGCAGTTAAGCTAAGGCCCGGATCAATTTTGGTGAATGAATTCATCTTGGTTTACGACATTAAAGGCTATCTTTCTTGTTATATCCATTTACTTATTTACTGATAATTGATTTCAACTTTGTATTGCAAATTAATCCATGTATCCTTAAAATCACTTACAAATTCAATTATACCCTTTTTGGGGTAAACAATTATGTGGAGAAAAACGTACCCTAGAGTTCGAGAAGGAAAAGAATAAGCATTATTATGTGGAGAAGAACGTTGGGTGTCGCTGATCTATGGAGGGGTATTACTAGGAGTTAAAAATGGGTGGGTCAGATTAAAAATGAGTTAAATAAAAATAGATAAAATATTCAACCACTCCACATTTAACACGGATAAGAAAATGGGTTAATCGACTGATAATATGGATATTCATATTATCCATGATTTCAAGAATAGACGAATAGTCAGGTAAAAATACAAGCTAAAAGTCAAAATAAGATTGGACTCCCAAAATACATGAATTAAAGAAAAATAACAAACAAACAAATGAGTATTGAAAATATAGATATCCATATTATCCATTTGGATATTTATTTTTAGTTAATAATATTCATATTTGATCTATTTCTAAATCAGTTATCAAACCCATGTCTAATAGATTGGATTGGATGGTTACTTGTTGTTTTTAAACATTAGTGTTGAAATATTATTTACTCATAATAAATGGCTTAATTTCAATTTTTTAAAAGGAGGGTTAATATTCAATCAACAATCATAAAAGTGGTTCTTTGTCAAAATTTCCGTAAAACTCGTCGAAATGGCATTAGGTAGCCGTTTGTAGCAACCCTATTGAATTTATGTTTAATGCTTAAAATTATTTAAAATTCGATCAATTTTAGGTAAATTTTAAAGTGAACTTCATGTCTTTTGGTCTCTGCCAAAGCTAACTTCATCCCTGAGGATCTGAAGTTAAGATCTGATAATCTAATTTCATACTAGAAGGTTTGAATTCTAAATGCAAAGACGGGGGATTAAACTTTATAACTTTTGGCTATTTCTTAAATAGGAATTCTAAAAACAGCTATTTGTGCAATTTGGCCGTAAAATTAGAACCACACTCGACTCGGGCGAAATAACACACATTTACATATGAGTTATAAGGAGGGATTTATGTAAGTGTCTCAGATCCAGCATGATAAATGCCGCCAAAGTATCACCACATCTATAATCACACATATATAAAACTACCTTTCAGTCAGGACTTCACTGTAATTTGATCAATCGAGTGTCTCTGCTGTGTGTGTGTGTGTTTTCAATCGGAAATAAAAAATGGGGGATAAAATTCACTGCGACGACCCTCACGAATTCAAGCTGTTGCTCTCATGTCCTTGTGGTCTATCACCTTCACAGGTTACTTACCTTGCTCATGTCTGTTTGCTCCATTTATACATACTCACTCTGTCCCAATTTATGTTGCACAGTGAAATAAAAAAAAAGAGATTGACAACAATTTATTCGTATGTGTTAAATATAGGTTGCTCGTGTTTCGTACATATTGTCTCGGATTAGTGCTCCACGATTTTGTACCGTGATTAGGTAATAGGTTAGAGAATATTATGGTGTAAATAGTATTGTACACTTATCATAATTGTATAGTTAGTGTTCATGTAGAATAAGGTTTTAGGAGTAAAATAGGAATAAGATTCTCCTATTATGGAAATATGTAACTTGTATATATAGTCTTTCAATTAATGAAAATAATCAAGGAATTATTTCTTTCATGGTATCAGAAGTCTAGGACTAAATTGCTTCCGCTCTTCTCCAAAACTTCTCTCGGTTTTTCGTGCCCCTTCTCGGCCAAAAACTGCATCGATTTTTGTGTCCTTTCCTCGGATTTCGTGTTAAATTTTACCTTCTCTCTTCCCAAATTTTCTACAAATTCACCTATTGTTCTTTCGTTATGTCGACGACAAAGAGCACGTTTTATCCTACCCGTGTTGTTTCTAACATCAAGAATCACATACCTCTCATTCTTGAAATAGAAAATGTCCAATACGCGACGTGGGCCGAGTTGTTTAAAATTCACGCTCGCTCGCATCAAGTCATCCATCACATAATCCCCGCAGCTCCCGAGGATACGGAGGTGCCTCGACATGAGGATGATCCTAAGTTATGGACAACGCTTGATGCCACCGTCCTTCAGTGGATTTATTCCACTATCTCTCTTCGACTGCAGGCGATTATTGAGCCAGGCCTACTGACAATGACGCTTGGATAAGGCTGCGTGACATATTTCAAGATAATCGAATTCCGAGTTGTTACTCTTGAGCGGGATTTTTCCACGTCAACATGGAAAATTTCCCGAATGTTTCAATTGCAAAGGTTGAAGGAATGTGGACCAACTCATAGCGTTAGTGCGCCCATTAGTGAAGATCGTGCGGTTCTACAGATGGTTGTTGGCCTCTCCGAGACATTTAGTGGCGTTGAGACCTACTGCCGTCAAAGTAACCCTCTCCCAACGTTCTCTATCAAGTCCGCTCATGCTTACTTTGGAAGAAGCGGATTGGCTAAAAGGCGACTCTGGGGCAAGTCCCGTGGTCATGATGACGTCCTCTACAAATTCTCCAGGGTGTGTTGATAATTCGGGCCAAAACCGTGCTCACGGTCGCGACAAGAATACTAGAAAAACTAATGGAAGAAACCGCTGTGGCAAACGCAGCGATGTGCGTCGGCGATCTGCGTGGCGATGGACCCACCCGTCAGCGGTGGGCCTCGGCCCAGCTGGTCCCGATCTTGAGCCGCAGCGTGGGCCTGGACCCGATGGCGATGGCCCAACAATCTCGACTTTTCGGCTCACTCCGGCCCACGGTGGTGGGCCCCGATTTGACCTTCTTTTTGGCCCGGTCTCGGTCCGGCCGATCCGGTGGTCGGTCGGCGAGGAGGCAGGCCTGGGCCCCACCAAGCCCATCATGCAGCGGGCCCCACTTCTACCGACATCGAAGCCGCGATGCACCCACTTGGAATAAATCCTTCGGACCCAAATTGGTACATGGACGCCGACGCCACTACTCACATGACATCCGATTCAGGTACTCTCTCGTCATATTTCAATTTGAGCAACAATCGTGTTATAATTGTTGGTAATGGTAATTCAATTCCAATTCGTGGTTATGTCATAAAACATTGTCTCTCCCTTATCCACCCCTTATTTCGAAAAATACTCTTCACGCTCCAAAATTGATTAAAAATTTGGTGTCTGTCCGAAAATTCACTACTGATAATTCCGTGTCCATAGAATTTGATCCATTTGGGTTCTCTGTGAAGGATTTCAAAATGGAGTCTCTCATGAGGTGTGATAGTAGGTGAGATCTTTATCCTATCACGCCATGTTCCGGTCCATCGAGTCAAGCCTTGCCATCAGCGTTTGCAGCCCTTGCTCCTTCCTTGTGACATGCTTGTCTAGGTCATCCGGGATCGTCTATTTTGTCTTCCTTAGAGAAAAACAATTTTATTTCTTGTAAGGGTGAGCGTCGCACTCCGAATTGTCAATCTTGTTCTTTGGAAAAAATAGTTAAGTTGTCATTTGAAGACCTAATTCTAATACTTTAATGTCATTTGCTATTATTCATAGTGATCTATAGACGTCTCATGTTCTTAGTTCTTTGGGTCATCGGTATTATGTTCTCTTTTTGGATGATTATTCTAAATTCTTGTGGACTTTTCCAATAGCAAAAAAATCTCAAGTTTTTTTCATCTTCTTAAAATTTAGAGCATTAGAACCCAATTTGAACGTGAAATAAAAAATATTCAATGTGATAATGGCAAAGAGTATGACAATGAGGTGTTTCGGAAATTTTGTGCAAATAATGGGATCAATTTTCATATTTCTTGACCTCATACATCTTCACAAAATGGGAAAGCCGAACGCAAAATTCGTACTATAAATAACATTGTCCGAGCTTTATTGATTAATGCTTCTGTACCCCCGTCTTTTTGGCATCATGCTCTTCAAATGGCTACATATCTCCTTAACATAATTCCTTCCAAAAGTTTGACATATTCTTCTCCTCTTCAAATTCTATATAATAAAACTCCTTCATATTCTCATCTTCGGGTCTTTGGGTGTTTGTGTTATCCGTTATTCCCATCCACCACAATTAACAAATTTCAGGCCCGGTCAATTCCGTGTGTGTTTTTGAATTTTCCGTCTAATCATCGTGGTTACAAATGTTATGATTTATCCTCTAATAAAATCATCATTAATCGTCATATAATTTTTGATGAATCTCAATTCCCGTTTGCTAAGGGTAGTACTCCCGTGCCTAGTTCGTATAATTTTTTGGATGATGGTATATCCCCGTATATTATTCACCATTTTTCGGACGTCTCCCGCACCCAAAATTCTCCAGCGAGCCCACTTCCCGCTGGCCTCACTGCCCTGTCACGTGCTACAGTACCTAGTATAATCACTGGGCCTGTTTCAGGGTCAGTCCAGCCCACCCCCGCAACTAGTCCAGTCCATGTTCACCGTGTTGGGCCAGCAGGCCCACTGCCTGCTGGCCAGTCCGTCCCTAGTCCAGCAAATTCCCAAAATCCGCCCAATTTTTCCTCGAGTCATAGACCGGTCACTCGTAGCCAATGAGGTATTTTTAAACCAAAAAGACATTTTAATTTACATTCTAATGTTCTTAAATCACCCTTACCCCGGAATTCTGTGTCTGCTTTAAATGACCCGAATTGGAAAATTGCTATGACCTCTTATTGATAATAAGACGTGGGAGTTGGTACCCCCGTCCATCCGATATTAATATTATTAGGTCTGTGGATTTTTGCTCATAAGGAAAATTCAGATGGTTCATTTGCCCGACATAAGACGTGGCTTGTGGATGATGGTAAGACTCAGCAGGTTGGAGTAGATTGTGGTGAGACGTTTAGCCCGGTGGTCAAGTCGGCTACCATTCGCACTGTGCTTAGCTTGACTCTTTCGAAAGCATGGCCGATTCATCAGTTAGATGTCAAGAATGTTTTCCTACATTGTGATCTCAAGAAAACAGTCTATATGCATCAACCTTTGGGAGTTAGGGATACCAAACATCCTCATCATATCTGTTTGTTGAAGAAGTCCTTATATGGGCTTAAGCAGTCTCCACGGGCCTGGTATACGCGGTTTGCCGACTATGACTATTAGGTTCACTCACAGCAGGTCGGATAATTCATTGTTCATCTATCGTCGTGGTTCGTCCTTGGCCTATATTCTGTTGTATGTGGATGATATTATTCTGACTGCCTCTTCCGATGCCTTACGCCAGTCTATCATGACAATGCTCAGCTCTGAGTTTGCTATGAAAGACTTAGGGCCCTTGAGTTATTTTTTGGGGATTGCTGTCACTCGTCATGCAGGTGGATGTTCAAATCTCAAAGGAAGTATGCAGCTGAGATCATTGAAAGGGCTGGGATGTCATCATGTAAGTCCACTTCCACTCCAGTTGATACTAAGCCAAAGCTTAGTGTCGCGGCCGACATACCATACGAGGATCCGACCCGCTATCGCAGTCTTGCAGGGGCCTTTCAATATCTTACATTCACGATACCAGATATTACCTATGCTGTCCAGCAGGTATGTTTGTTTATGCATGATCCCAGAGTTGAGCACATGAATGCACTCAAACGCATTATTCGGTATATTCAGGGTACACTTGATTATGGTTTGCATTTATATCCTTCCTCGACGTCCACACTTGTCTCGTATACGAATGCTGATTGGGGTGGTTGTCCGGACACCAGACGGTCTACGTCTGGCTATTGTATGTTTCTTGGTAATAACTTGGTCTCATGGTCTGCCAAACGTCAGTCGACATTATCCCGATCCAGTGCAGAGGCCGAGTATCGAGGGGTAGCTAATGTGGTCTCGGAATCATGTTGGTTACGTAATTTGCTATTGGAGCTTCATTGTTCTATCCAGAAGGCAACCTTGGTTTATTGTGATAATATTTGTGCCATCTATCTGTCGGGTAATCCGGTTCAGCACCAGCGCACTAAACATATCGAGATGGACTTCATTTTGTTTGAGAAAAGGTTGCTCGTGGTCAGGTACGCGTTTGTCATGTCCCGTCCAGATATCAAATTGCCGACATCTTTACGAAGGGTCTTCCCTCGGTTCTTTTTGAAGATTTTAGGGACAGTCTCAGCGTTCAAAGACCGCCCGCTATGACTGCGAGTGTGTGTTAAATATAGGTTGCTCGTGTTTTGTACATATTGTCTCGGAGTAGTGCTCCACGGTTTTGAACCGTGATTAGGTAATAGGTTAGGGAATATTATGGTGTAAATAGTATTATACACTTACCATAATTGTATAGTTAGTGTCCAAGTAGAATAAGGTTTTAGGAGTAGAATAGGAATAAGATTCTCCTATTATGGAAATATGTAACTTGTATATATAGCCTTTCAATTAATGAAAATAATCAAAGGATTATTTCTTTCAGTATGACTTCTAAATATTTTAAATTTTTAATTATTGTGACTTATAGTACTTTTTTGTAGGAGTAGTTTTAAAATATGTAAATTATTTTTCAAAAAACTTTAAAGGTTGTATGTCCGGATTTACTGTCAAAATAGATTGGCACAGATGGAGTATTTGATATGCTCATTTTTATGATCTGAATGTGCTCCTTGGTAAAAGATGTCAGTTGTTTTCGATGAAGCATACGATAGGATTCCCCATCCTGATCCTACTTTGGAGCAGTCCATTTCCCAGGTTATGTTATAATTCTCTTTCTTTTACCGCATTTTTTCGTGTTATTGCATTCATTAGACTCGCATTTTCACTATAGTTGCTAATTCTTACCACGTATCCTAGCTTCATCAAATTAAAACTACTTATTTTGGTCTAAAACGAAGGAATGAGGGGATTTGAAGGACCAAGACCTCAACATGTCTAATTTTTTGTGTGAATTAATAGTCCCTTGTCCCTTTTTAGGGTGTGTTTGGTATGAAGGAAAATGTTTTTCAAGATATTTTCTCGGAAAATAAGCGATTTTCCTACTCATTTTCTTGTGTTTGGTACGCAAGTTAGGAAATGTCATTTTAAGAACATATGCATATATTCAAAGCAAAACACTGTAAGGTTTTTGAATTTAGAGTGCAACTTCTAGTGGTGGGGGTAGGTGGAGTAGGACGTGGTGAGTGGGGTGAAGTGGGGTGGGTTAGGGATTGGTTGGTGTGTTTTATTGATCCGGGAAGTGTTTCTCGTCAAATTTTTGAGGAAAACATTTTTTCCTATTTTGAAAAGAACATTTTTTAAGATATTTAGTGCAACCAAATAAGAGAAAATAGGAAAACACTTTCCGTCATACCAAACACACCCTTAATGTATCATGTTTCATTTTGCAAGCTACTTAAGAAATCATAAAGAAGTATTTTTGACGAATTTACTCTTATCTCTCTTCAATAAATGTGCTCTCTATTTATGTGTCTTATGCTATGTAATTAATATTGATGGCAAAATGGGAAAATTAACTAATTCTATCATGATTTTCTAAAATGACAAGCATTTCGGACGAAGTATTTTTAGTAACCATGACAACTAAGAAGGGACAAAGGGAGTATGTTTTACCAGTATGCATACTTCATCTATTAATACTGCTTATTTTGTTCCAAAAAGAAGGAATAACAGGACGGAGGAGCATGAGGTTAAAGCTAATAGTCAATATGAAATTGGACGTTGATTCCTTGTCTTTATCGAGTTAAACTTAGATGTAAAGTACTATAAATCACAATCTTATAATAAAAAATGTCTAGAAATAATTTGAAAAAGTCGTAGTCAAAGAAAAATGTACTTCCAAATAGTATTGGTTTCACCTAAAATGAAGCAGAAGGAATATGTCGCAAATGACACTGTAACTTTTGCTGATTGTAGCAATCATACTTGATTGAAAGCCCAAATATCAACATCTAGTTTTGTCCATAATAGACTGTAGGATCAGAAAGCTATAGTTACTCGCTTGTACCAATACCAAAATTTGTTCTGAATCTTTTGATTGGTGTAACGTTTGTTAGATATGGAACAAAAGAGTTCAACAAAGTTCATCACTTTACAATGGAACGAAGTTCAGGGTATGCTGCACTCTCTGCCATTGCATTTCTCTTTAATTTTAATTCTAAATAATGGAGAGTTTGGCTATTACGTGTTCTGTTTAGAATTTGGACAGTTAATGTTCGTCACTTTGATGACCACAGTTGCAAGTCACTGATAAGAGAGTTTAGCTGGTCATTTCTAGTTTATCTGATTCATGGTGAATCAGTTACCCAATAAGCTGCATATCTTTGATTTTTTCATTCTAAAAATATGTTATACATTGATAATCTTACAGTACGGCGGATACAACTTCGATGTAGGGAATGATCCCAAGCAACAGCCTCGTGTTACCCTCCATCTTGGTCTGACAGATTATAGGTTCGTCTCTATCTTTCCTCTTCTTCCTTCCTGCCATCCTTTATTGTTTCGTCTAAGTATATGTTTTTTCATTTGCTGTGCATGTGATGCAAAACTATAATGATTTACTCCGTCCGGTGCAATTTGGACAGGCTAATTTTACTGTCCCAATCTTATAATCAGAACGTTGAGACCATGAATCATCAAATTTGATCTGTTCTTGAGAGTGCACTCTTTCTTGTAGTTGGGAGTCACACCACCGGTATTAAAACGGGTATTGCGGAATGAAGATATTTATAGTGGCGATGAGCAGAGTATCAACACTCAGAATGCCAAGTCAAAACTATCATTTTTACCAGAAGCTCTCTGCTTCACTTTCAGTGTAGTCATAGCAAATAAGCTATTCTCTTATTCAAGATTGTTTATTTTTATCACAGATTCTAATTTATGTTATTGAGGCCCTACTTTTTGCAAGGGCTCTCATCTACTGTAAAATATAGTATAGATCTTTGATGTTGTATGCTCTGTGTTTGGAAAATCTAAGCAGAAAATTACTTTCTGGATGGGCTCTTTTCCATTTTCTAATAGTATTTGACAAGTCAATCTGGAGTTTGATATCACTGTTTTTAAACGCTTTGCCAATTTGTTTCTATACATATCAACCTTCTAATTTTTCATTGATTTGGGTCATTCAGCATCTTGCTTGATTTCGAACATACTTTTGTGCAGCAATAGCTTTATGAGACATCTTTGGTGTAATTTACACTGGTTATGTTCTTTATTGTACTGTTAAAATCTTGGGTGATAAATGAGACTTGTGAGTGCCTGCCATGTTCCGTCAACACTTTAATTTTATCCATGCATCTAACTGAAAAGAAGAATAGCAAAAATAGAGAATAAATTAGAAAATAAAATGATCTTACATTTGAATTTTTCTATTTAGGACATTCGTGGGATCAAATTTAAGTTCTCTGTGGGAGAGATTTCTTCTTCCATCTGAAGGTAAGCCTCCATGAAATATAATTGTTCTTTGACTTCCTTCTTTCTTTTGGAAATGATTGTACCTTGTATATCTCCTATGTATCTGCTACCATAAACTGCAATATAACCGCAAGCTTCTTAGGTGGTTTGATTTACTTTTCTATTCTTTTTTAAACAAGCCAACATAGGTCTGCGACTCTGCAGGCTAATTTGATATCTTAAGAATTCTAAGAGGGATATGTTACACATTTCTTATGTGATGCAGAACTGCATATAACATTTCACAGAGAAGGCACTTCGAGTATATGAATAGGGATGAATATGATTCTGATTGATCTTCCAGGTCACAAGACTACAATTCATTTGCACTAATGTGACTTGGTTTTTCTTCAGATGATTGTATACAGTGTCAGCACACATCAAGTCCTCTTGGTAACGGTGCAGTTGTGGAGACTTCTGACAGAAGAATACTTGTGCTTCAGAGAAGTAATAAAGTTGGAGAATTCCCTGGATATTTTGTTTTTCCTGGAGGCCATCCAGAGGTATCTCATCTTGTGTTGTAAGGACATCTCTGAGATAATGGTAATAAAATTCTGACAAATACAAGCTTTTGCAACTCAAAACGGGAGAGGCTTTGAACTTGTATATGGCCATTGGCCACAGCCTTTGTGCTGAAGATTTATAAGATTGTTACCTTTCTTTACAAAATGGGTGAAGCAAAAATGTTTGTAACTCAACAAGCTACTCAAACCCTTTCATGGTTAATGATGTGTGAGCTGTGGCTGCAAAAAGCAATTGCCGTATTTCTGTTTGGAAAATGGTCCAGTGTTCACCATTTAGACCTTTAGCTAAAGAGTCATCTTTAAGTTGGGTAACTTGTTATCTATTACTCCTTCCGTCTCAAAAAGATTGTCTTAGTTACTATTTGGACAGTCAAAAGATATTTTCTTTGACCATAATTTTTTCAAATACTTTCTAATTGAATTGTTAACCTATTGTGATTTATAGTACTTTTTATGTAGTTTCTGAATATGTAAATTTTATTTCAAAAAGATTAAAGATTTGATGTCCGAATGCACACCGAACATTAGTTAGTTTGACCCTCGTAATCCGAATCAAGACAATCTTTTTTTGGGACAGAGGGAGTAACTATTTTTCTTTAAATTCACCTGTTCATAATGAAACCACATTTTGTGTGACCTTATCTGACATTTCTTGCTGCAATTGTAAGCTTTGTTTTAGGGTCGTAATTAGAAGATCACCTAAGGGATTTTGAATGTGTCACTGCTTTCATGCAAAGCACTCTTCTTTGTGCCAACATTAAGCTGTGGATTCTCGTTTACTTCACTGACCAAATATGTCCAGGTGATAAGCAATGCATGGCATGATGACTTTTTATGCTTTTAACAGCCCCAAGAAGTCGGAATAATGTCCCATGAAGGCTTGCAAGAGCTGAATCAGTGTGAGATGATTAACAGCAAAGTTTCTCAGGAAATGTTTGACAGCATTGTCCGTGAAGTTGTTGAAGAAGTTGGAGCTCCTGCAGATACCCTTGTAAGTGGTGATTTGTGCTACTCTAATCGCCATTCTTGTATAACCTTTTCTAATTTGTTGTAGAAAGTAACACTACACAATTGAGACAAGGAGAGTGCTTCCTTTGCTCATACTGATACTTTCAACCTCTCTTTTTTCTTTTTTTCTCTCAGTTCTCTATTAGAGTATTTGTTTTTTCACTGTTCCTTTTTTCGGGGGGGGGGGGGGGGACTGGATAAATATGGTGTCTAATCAACTGTATATCAGGGATCAACCTGTTTATCATCCAAGTTTTTATATACCAAAATAGCACAATATCGTTGAATATTGATAATTGTCAGTTTTGTTGTGCTGTCAATTTGTCATATGCAAAACTTTACCTTGTGAAATCATTTATCTTTACATAGATATTTTTTGTTGTTTTCTTCTGTTTTACCTTTTGTGGTCCAAATAGGAAAATATGGCTGTGTATTTCGAGTAATGCATAGTTCTTACTTCTCACTTCATTTGTGCTATAACGTTAAGATTTACCTCGAAACTGTAATCAAATAATTCACTGACATTATATATATGGTCTTCTCATCCCAAGTTTATTTTATATGCAATGGAAATTACGTAGGGAATGTTGATATTTGACAAACTTACGAATTAGTAAGAGAGGAAATCCTTTGAGCATTACAACATGTATAAAATTTCTTTTTTGGGTTAAATGCTGCCCAAAAGTTATCCTTGACAAATGTATTATAACATGATGTAGGAAACATTGATTGTCAACTACTAAATAAAGTTGCATCTGTAAGCTGCTCGGTTGGAGACTGGTGAATTATTTATGGATATGGCTGCCTGCAACTCTTGAGGGGGCTGCTTTTATGTGTACACTTAGATTGTCATTTCCTTTTAGATAAGATTGCATCAGGATTCATATTTTGTGAGAGCCATCTAATCTTGTTCTTTATTCTTTATCTTTGATGTTATATTCAGTCCAGCCCCATCTTTATTGGTATATCCCGGAGAGTATTGAATGTCAGACCAACTGCTTTTTTCTTCATCAAATGCAATCTTAAGTCAGATGAAATTCAACAACTTTATTCTAGTGCACAGGACGGCTTCGAGTCAACTCAACTTTATGCTGTTTCAATGGTTAGTTCGACAAATTGTTAAAGTAGTTTTAGTAACTTGTTATCTCTTAATTTTTGCTAACTGCTGTGTGGATCCATTTTTGCTGAGCTCCATGGAATCTATAGCTTAACCTAGTGGAAGTTCCATGCGGACAGAAAGGGAACATCTAGCATGAGGTTGAGGTCTAACACACAATGCTAACAATGTAACATAACTCACATTGTTATAACAAGGCATGTGAGTGTTCCAGGAACTATTTAGTTAAAGTTGGAGCTTGTTGGTTAAATTTGGAGTCTTAATTTAATACGTTGTTCATAAGCTTCATCTTTGTAATTGTACAGAACTCCTGTTGTTCATAGAGCATTCTGAAATGTCTGATTCATCCCAATTTTGTTAGGATTTGCTATTTTTAGTTTCTCTAGAAATACATTATTTGTGTAAATGACTTTATTTCTGAGTTGGTGTTGTGAAATCTATGGAATCAAGAAAAAGTCTTGAGTCTAAAAATCATATTATGCTTCTTTCTAATTAATTAGAGCTGTGTCTAAATTTTTCACAGAAACTTTTTGTTATTATGAGTTGCATGATATAACTATATCCTAGCTGCTGAAGAGTAATAGAAAGCGATAGTTGCAAACCTATACTCTAGCTCTGCCTTGCAGCTTCACATCAGTGATGCTTGTTCCTGGCTTGTTCTTATTCTAAGCATCACTGAAACCCTTAAAGTAGATGACATCCTTCTAGCCAAATAATTTTCTACCCTTTTCAGCATGAAATTGCATAAAATGAACCTTGGAGGATTCTCGTTTCTGTTCTATCTGGGATCGTTTAGCAGCTAAAGCTAGCATTTCTACTTGTCATGGGAAGATTCAATTTGAACATTTTAAAGACTTTTGTTCATGTGCTGGACTACTTTTGTTTTATTTTTTGAGTTCTATCCTTTCTTGCATTTCCTACTCCATAATCTGTTGTGTGTTGCGGACATCACATTTCAAGACTGCTGGTGGGTGGGTGTATAATACTTTTGGCAATGATCTATTGTTGAAGTACTTGTTACAAATAGTATGAGAGGCAGTTTTGCTACTTCATTATAAAAGAGAAGTTCATATTGCTTAAACATTTCTATTTGTTTTGTCCTAGATATCAATTAGATTATCTATGACTTGCAATGGTTATATTCATTCTGTTTCTTTTCTTTTTCAGCGTGATTTGGAGAACATGGCTTCTAAAATGCCCGGCTGCCACAGGGGAGGCTTTGCACTCTATAAATTAATGGTACAAGGCGCTGGCGCTGGCGATAGCTAATATCTTCGTTGCATTTGAATGAGGATCTGTAGCCTCTTTATCTCTTGTATAGTTGTATGCCTTATTTATACCTGTTTGTCTCGTAGTCCTTGATGTGCACTCTCATGCTATGCTATTTCACTAGTCAAAAGAAAAGTTCCCATGGATATCTGAATGAGCTAGCATGCAGATATGCGATGTAGTCATATTGAATGGAAAACAAACACATTTGTCTTTTGCTTCTTTACCATGTATTAAACTCATTTTATTCAAAAGATTGACTACAAAGCCAGATTCTGTGGGGTCTTTTCAGTTTTCATGTCACTTTGCTCCACCCAAAGGCTTCATGACTTGGCAAAACAAACTAAATATTTAACCCATGCTTTTGAGTCTATTAAAGATTAAAAGCATGGGGTTTTATGAATTCACAACCAATTACACCAAATTAGCCTCCAATATTACTATTTTCTTTATATTTTGTTATGATAAATTGCTTTTTCCCCGTAGTGTAACTACTGATAAGTGAATGTAATCAAACTTTGGATAACAACTGAGCTACTTGTATTTGCTCCATTTGTTTTACCCTACCTAATAACCAACAGGCGGAAAAAGGTAAATTTCAACACTTCAATCTTACGTACGTCAGTTTAAATACTAGTGGCCTAAAAGGCTTATTCAGTTCTAAACTTATAATCAATTTCACAATATCATAAAAGTAATCGTGTCAAGTTGTCAACTACGGAATTGCACAAATTATATCCAAATTTCATACTCAATATCTGGTTTCCTCGGCATGCCAAATGCATCATATCAGAACCAAGCAACAATTTTCTCTAAATTAACTTTTAAAATTAAAAAAAATATATGAGGAAAAAAAACTAAACATCAAAGCTTTATGCTATGAACATGTTGAGATGATCAAATACAACATATATCTACACAATTGATAAAATAAATTACTTATTTGACCAGATAAAAGATAACTTGAAGATAAAAAATTCAAGAATTTTATTCGTTTTATTTTTGCTTAAAATGTTGAAGAAGAGTTTCAACCAATTATTTTAATTTTTTTGAAAAAAATAATTCAAAACATACCCTTTTCAATTTTTAGAAAAACTGAAAAACTTTGTAATCGTTATGTCTTTCTACAAACAACTTCAATAACATACTCAATATAATCCCATAAAGTGGGATCTAGGGAGTGTAAGATGTATGCAGACCGTATTCCTACCTTTGTGGGATAGTAAAGTTATTTTCGATACACCCTTGACTTGAAAAAAAAAATTGAATAGAGATAACAAGTAAAATCTATGTCTTTCTATATGTCTAAATATTTAATGCACAAATGTGAAACAGTTGCTTCTGGCTCCTAAGAGCGCGTGATACACACTTCACTTTCCTAAAGAACATATATATGTGTGTGGTTATGCACTTTCTGGTAATATGGCTAGTGAAATATTAACCAACCACAGAGAGCAGTTTTTTCTTTTGTTTCATCGCAAATTATTGAAAGAAACAATAATAATGAAAATAAAAATAAACCATTAATATTCTAAATGTGATTCTCAATATTTAAATCATCACCACCAACTTCAAAAAAAAATGTTCCATTCTTTTGGTTTTTTTTTTCTTATTGTTCAAGAACTCAGGGTGGTGTTCTAATTTCTGTGTGTTGAATGCATGTGCCATTTTGATGTCCCTTTGTCTCTAGCATTTACATCCTTTTACTCATTCTTCCTTTTTCCAATTTCTAAGGATACCCTAAAAATTTAGAACCATTTTTCCATTTCTTATAACCAATATAGAAGGGTCATTTTCATAGGAGAAAAAAAACTTTCTTTTGGTGGGGTTCTTGAATTTTTATCAGGATGCTGAAAAAAGGTGGAAGTTTCAGAAGGTGCAAAAAGGTAATCCCCCCCCCCCCACCCCCACCCCCATTTTTTCTTTATCTAAATTGACAATCTTTGATGGTGCAATGCACTTAGGAAGGAGAATTAAAGAAAAAGGCAATCGGGTGCACTAAGCTCCCGCTATGAGCGGTGTCTGGAAAGGGCCGGACCACAAGTATCTATTGTACGCAGCCTTATCTGCATTTCAAGAGGCTGTTTCCACTGCAATAGATATAAGATAGCAAAGCTTCAATTTTTGTTTAATGCTGGCTAGCTAGTGTATTGGAATTCATGAATTAAAGGTTAAATTTTGAAAATTAATGCCTTTTTTCTTGTGGAAAAAAATATTTTAATTATTTTTTCTTTCTTGTTGTTTTTGTTGCCAGGGTATTGATTTTGGCTCAAACCTGAAAAAGAAATGTGAGTGAAATTCAAGTTTTTAGCTTTGATGCATCCAAGGGATGTGTGATCATAGAATAAACTTTTTCATGTTTGTTTCTTGAAAGTTTACTAGAGTTGGAAAACTATGATTGTTAATTTGAGTGTTTGAGGGAAGGAAAAAGAGGATTTTGGTTCAAGGTTAGCATAGTTTGGACACTTTTAACAGGATGGAGGCACCAGCAGCTCAGCCGACTACTCCCCGGAAAAAGATGACGAAACAATTAACGGGGAAACGCGACGATAGTGCCTTGCATTCGGCTGCTAGAGCTGGAAATCTTGTTGCAATAAAAAATACTATCGAGGAGACGGGCGAGGAAGATTTGGCAGAGTTGTTCATTAAGCAAAATTCAGCTGGAGAGACCCCCTTGTATGTTGCAGCTGAATATGGTTATTATGAGGTGGTTAGGGAGATGATCATCTACTATGATCTTGTTGCAGCTGGAATCAAAGCGAGGAACGGGTTCGATGCACTGCATATTTCTGCCAAACAAGGAGATTTGGGTAAGCTGTCGATGTTTGTACATATATATGAACTGCTAGCATCAGAGGCGGATCTAGGATTTAAACTTTAAATTATATCTTTTAGGTTCTTAGCAGTAAATACATTGCACTTCTAAAATGATGGGTTCAAAGTTTAGTATCTGTTGAAGTTTTGGTGGTTTTTTACTATATACCAATGTTCAGGGGTGGACCTGCGTATAAGGTGGTGGGTGCTCAAGCACCCATTAACCTCGACGCAAACTCTCTATATTTTATATAGAACTACATCAAAAATGAACTTCATAGCAGCATCGATGATGAATTTTTAAATGGTTGTTTAGTTTGCTACGTAGAGTGTAAGATATTTGCAATTGTAAGCAATGATGCTATTATCTACCAGTTGTGACTTGTATACGTAGTCTTTTTGTAATGATAATATATTAGTAGTTCATTATGACTTGTGATTGGAAGTTTTTCTTGGAAATGATAATATTAACCAGAGTTTTTGTTGTAAATTTACTAATGTGGAATTAAGTTTATCCCATTATTTATGACTCGAACAATTGGGGCCCCGCATTTCGGAAACGTCGTTTCCACACACGTGCACACGTAGTGCCAAGTATCGCAAATTTCATTAGTGAAAGAGATATTGGTACGTACGTAATACGTTTGAAACATAGAATGATGGATGGTTATTGGCCAAACGAAGGAAGAAGTGTACGAAGTGTATGATGAAACGAGCCGGAAATCGCCGCGAAGGGCCGCGACGCAGCCCCGTCGGAGCCGAGGCGCCGGAGCGCCTCCCAGGCAACGCCACGACTCTAATTGGGTGTTCAGCCACTGGAGCCGCGACGCCGCTAATTCGCAGAGCCGCGGCGCTTTGGAGGCAGAATGCTACGACGAGAAGATGGAAACTTCTGACTTTTGGGCTGGTTTTGGAGCATTGAATCTCCATTATTTGGCACATGAATTCAGCCATTATTTGGCTGAATGTAACCCCTCAATAAGTGTCATTACATGGCTATTGAAGGCCATTAGTTGGCTAGTTGAGGGGTCATCTCATTATACTATAAATTGAAGCCTTTGGCTCAATTGTTCAACACTAAGAAAACACTCACAGAAATTTTCTGAAATCTTCTTCCTCTCTAGCAAGTTTAATATACTCAAATTTCTTCAAGACTAACACTTGAGTTTCCTTTGCTCATTTGTTAAGTTGTTGTTGTATCTTGGGAGACTATTGCCCGACAACGTAAAAGGATATATACGGGGCAATCTTGTCTTAAAGACAGAGTGTCATCACTCGACTCAGCAAATCATAAGGAGTTTGTAACGTTCTTAATTCCAGTTTGTTGTAATCTTTAGTTTATCCTTTCTAGCAATTTGTAATATTTACTTACTTCTCATTTCCTGCAATTGTTGTAACCCACAATTTTAAGACAAGATTGTTGTAAGTGCTTAGAAAGATGATTGGAAGAGAACAACTCGCTTCTGCTGCTGCTGCTACTCAAGGCAACCCCTCTGCCTTCCCCACTGCTGCTCAAGGCACACCTAATGCCTTCACTGCTGCTCAAGGCTCATCCACCGCTTTTCCTGCTGCTCAAGGGAACGTTACCGTTCCTCCACCCTCCGGGTTCCATCATAAACGCTCAGAAAAGTTCATGGGCTCCAACTTCAAGAGATGGCAGCAGAAGATGTTATTTTATCTGACTGTTATGGGAATGACTCGTTTCCTAACAGAAGATCCTCCACAAGCTGGAGATGAAGTGAACCCTCAGCCTAATGAAACGGCTGAAGGGGGCCAAGGTATCCATGTCATTAATGGCATGAAGATGGTTCTTGATGCATGGAGTCATAGTGACTTCATATGTAAGAACTATATTTTGAACTGTCTGCCAGACCCACTCTACACGGTGTATTGCACTGTAGGCACCGCCAAAGAGTTATGGGAAAAACTGCAGAAGAAGTACAAAGCACAAGATGCTGGTACGAAGAAATTCATCGTTGGGAAATTCCTGAAATTTCAAATGGTGGATAACAAAATAGTGATGTCCCAAGTCCAGGAATTCCAAATGATTCTACATCACCTGGATCTGGAAGGTATGAAACCAAATGAGCAATTTTTTGTTGCATCACTAATTTGAGAAGTTACCTCCCTCGTGGAATGAGTTTATGAGTTATTTAAAACTCAAGACAAAGGAAATGACCTTTGAGGAACTTATTATGAAACTCCAGATTCAGGAAGATAATAAAAAGGCCTTGCCTAGGGGAAAACAACCCGCTGAGGCAAAGGCAAATCTGGTTGAGGCCAAAGGGAATCCAAGCAAGAAGCGCAAGTTCTAGAAAGACGGCAAGACCCAAGCGACGGAGAAGTTCAAGGGGAACTGTCACCACTATGGGAAACCTGGTCACATGATCAAGGATTGCCGCAAGCTCAAGACTGAGCAACAAGAGAAGGCCAAGGCCAAAGGCAAGGCACAGGCTAACGTCATCAAAGACAGGCTTCTTGATGACATGATTGAGGAGTTTTCGGCAGTGGTGCTTGAAGCAAACCTTGTTGAGAATCTCATGCAATGGTGGATGGACACGGGTGCTACCAGACACATCTGTTCCAATAGAGATGCCTTCTCCACATATACACCAGTTACAGACAAGAAGCTGTTCATGGGTAACAACGCTTCCTCTGACGTGCTGGGGGTAGGAAAGGTAGTCCTGAAGATGACTTCTGGAAAGGAGCTCACTCTGAAAGAGGTGATGCATGTCCCTGAGATTAAGAGAAATTTAATTTCAGGTTATTTATTGGTTAATTTTGGTTTTAGGCTAGTATTTGAGTCCAATAAGTTTGTAATCACCAAGAATGGAACTTTTGTGGGAAGAGGCTTCGTCTATGAAGGCCTCTTCAAAGTTAACGTCATGTCTGTAATACGTGCAAACAATAATATTGAAGATTCTTCTTACTTGCTTGAGTCCTCTAATTTATGGCATCATAGATTAGGACATATTAACTACAAGTCCATCCAAAGGTTAGTTAAGTTGGAGTTGTTGCCGTCTATTGACGTAAACCCTCAACATAAGTGTGAGGTGTGCGTAGAGGCAAAACTCACAAAGATTCCTTTTCGATCCGTCGAAAGGAATACCGCTCCTCTAGAACTTATTCATACAGATATGTGTGATTTGAAGTTTGCACAAACTAGGGGGAACAAGTACTTTGTGACATTCATTGATGATAGCACAAGGTATTATTATCTTTACTTGTTCAAAAGTAAAGATGAAGCCTTTGAAGCGTTCCGACGTTACAAAGCAAAAGTTGAAAACCAACTAAGCATGTGGATTAAATCCATTCGTAGCGATAGAGGGGGAGAATACGTAGCGCCATTTGAGGAATATTGTGCCGAATCGGGCATTGTTCATCAAACAACGGCTCCATACTCATATCAGTCGAACGGTGTTGCGGAACGCAAGAACCGCGCATTGAAGGAAATGATGAATGCCTTGCTCATCAATTCCGGTTTTCCCCAAAATATGTGGGAAGAAGTCGTCCTTACCGCTAATACAATTCTTAACAGAGTCCCACATAAGGGTAAGGACAAAACTCCATATGGATCATGGAAGGGAAAGAAACCCACCTATAAATATTTAAAGGTGTGGGGTTGTTTGGCAAAGGTCGAAGTGCCCAAGCCAAAGCAGGTCAAGATTGAGCCTAAGACTGTAGATTGCATCTTCATCGGATATGCAAATAACAGTAGTACTTATCGCTTCTTAGTGTATAAGTCAGATATTCCAGATATCCACGGGGTACAATCATGAAATCAAGGAATGTTCAATTTTTTGAGGATACTTTTCCTAGAAAGGAAAAAGACATAACCTCTCGCAAACGAAGTTATGAACAAAGCGCTCAGGAATCGGGAGTCATTGACTGCCTGGATCTAGATGGTTCAGATCTAGAGGACTTCGAAGTGGCTGAATATTCGGAATCTAGTAATCCAGATTCTCAGAACTTGGAGACTCCAGAGATGGAACCGAGGCGAAGTAAAAGGGCCATGAAGGATAAATCCTTCGGTCCTGACTTTGTAGCTTATATGGTTAATCACGAACCAAGGACAATTGCTGAAGCATTGTCAACTCCAGAGGCACCGCTCTGGAAAGAAGCTATTGAGAGTGAAATAGACTTCATCCTGCATAACCATACTTGGGAGTTTGTTGATCTTCCTCCGGGAAATAAACCGTTGGGTAGTAAATGGATACTCAAACGGAAGTATAAAGCAGATGGGTCTATAGATAAGTACAAGGCCAGGTTGGTAGTCAAGGGCTATCGGCAGAAGGAAGGCCTTGACTATTTTGACACGTACTCCCTGGTGTCTAGGATGACATCCATACGAGTATTCATTGCGATCGCAGCGTTGCGTGACCTTGAGATACATCAAATGGATGTCAAGACAGCCTTTCTAAATGGTGATTTGGAAGAAGAAATTTATATGGAACAACCCGAGGGGTATGTGGTTCCAGGGCAAGAGAAGAAAGTCTGTCGACTGGTCAAATCTCTGTACGGGCTGAAACAGGCCCCGAAGCAATGGCACGAAAAAATTGATAGTACTCTACTATCGAAGGGTTTCTCCATTAATGAGTGTGATAAATGTGTCTACACGAAAGGTAACTCTGAATCGTTCGTCATGATATGTCTGTACGTAGATGACATGTTGATCACAGAGAGCAGTCCTAGCTTGATCCTAGAGACTAAGAACATGTTGAAACAATGCTTCGACATGAAGGATATGGGTATCACAGATGTCATCTTAGGGATAAAGATTTCTAAGACGTCTGACGGACTGGTCTTATCTCAGTCGCACTACATCGAGGATGTGTTGAGAAAGTTCGAGATGTTTGACAGTTTGCCTATGAAGTCACCACTGGATAGAAATCAAAAGCTTGATAAACATTGTGGTGCGCCCGTATGCCAGGAGCAATATGCACAGGTGATTGGTTGTTTGATATACATAACAAACTGCACCCGACCTGATATTGCTTATGCAGTCAACAAGTTGGCTAGGTTTACCCGTAATCCGAGTAATGATCATTGGAAGGCGCTGAATCGGGTACTGCGATACCTGAAATACACGCTAACTTGCGGGTTGCATTATTCGAGATATCCAGTTGTACTAGAGGGGTACAGTGATGCAAACTGGATATCTGATATAGAGAACACCAAGTCCACCAGTGGGTATGTATTTACAATTGGTGGTGGGGCTGTGTCTTGGAAATCCTCTAAGCAAACTTGCATCGCCCGATCCACGATGGAATCGGAGTTTATCGTTTTAGACAAAGCAGGAGAAGAAGCTGAGTGACTTCATGATTTTTTAGAGGATGTCCCTTGTTGGGACAAACCCGTACCTTCTGTAATGATCCACTGCGACAGTCAGTCGGCTCTAGGAATGGCACGAAATTCTATGTACAACGGCAAGTCTCGTCATATTAGACGAAGACATAAGACCGTTAGGCAACTGATCACCACGGGTATAATATCCATTGATTACATAAAATCAAAGGATAACATAGCGGACCCACTGACAAATGGCCTATCCAAAGATCAGATATTCTGCTTGTCTAGGGGAATGGGCTTAAAACCCAAGCTATAAGGACCAATACGGTGGTAACCCAACCTTACTGACTAGAGATCCCAGGAATTAGGTTCAATGGGAAAACTAAGTTGTAAAGGTTCAGTTGAGCGCTTCGGTGGAAGCATGAGCACTTCAGATAGTGATTTCTGTAAATAAACATCAATCCAAAGTCGTTCCCGCGATAGACATTAAGTGATATCTGCAGTGTGGGTAAAGGTTAAGTTTCCAAAACCTTTAATGATCCTCAACGGTTGAGGTTAGGTTTGGGGAAACTTTTAATGGTTCCTAACACTTGTAAAGTGGGGTATAGCAAGACACCTTGTAGGAGACCACCTATTTAAGTGCGAGGACAGGCCGCCTCAAATGAACACACTTAAGAATCCAAGAAGTGTCCACGGCCACAACGGACAAAACATTATGAAGAACAGAGTAAGGGAAGTTGTTGTGTTGGTATTGTTGACTTGGCTTACACTAAACACTGACGGTTCAAGAAATCACATTCACCGTGCAGTAAGTAAGTCTGATGGTATTCAACTATAGAAGGTTCAAAGCGGAAGCTACCTATCCAGATGCAACATCTGTCTGCTGAAAGATTGCTGGAAATAGTCACCTTGTGAGTGCGCCAAAATCTCTTTCAAGAGGGGATTGTTGGAAATTTACTAATGTGGAATTAAGTTTATCCCGTTATTTATGACTCGAATAATTGGGGCCCCGCACGTCGGAAACGTCACTTCCACACAAGTGCACGTGCCAAGTATCGCAAATTTCATTAGTGAAAGAGATATTGGTACGTACGTAATACGTTTGAGACATATAATGATGGACGGTTATTGGACAAATGACAAGTATTCCACGTTGGTAAACGAAGGAAGAAGTGTATGATGAAACGAGTTGAAAATCGCCGCGAAGGGTCACGGCGCAGCCCCGTCGGAGTCGAGGCGCCAGAGCGCCGCGACGCTAATTGGGTGTTCAGCCACTGGAGCCGCGGCGCCGCTAATTCGCAGAGCCGCAGCGCTTCGGAGGTAGAATGCTGCGACGTGAATATGGAAAGTTCTGACTTTTGGGCTGGTTTTGGAGCATTGAATCTCCATTATTTGGCACATGAATTCGGCCATTATTTGGCTGAATGTAACCCTTCAATAAGTGTCATTACATGGCTATTGAAGGCCATTAGTTGGCTAGTTGAGGGGTCATCTCATTATACTATAAATTGAGGGCTTTGGCTCAATTGTTCAACACTAAGAAAACACTCACAGAAATTTTCTGAAATCTTCTTCTTCCTCTCTAGCAAGTTTACTATACTCAAAGTTCTTCAAGAGTAACACTTGAGTTTCCTTTGCTCATTTGTTAAGTTGCTGTTGTATCTTGGGAGACTATTGCCCGACAACGTAAAAGGATATATACGGGGCAATCTTTTCTTAAAGACAGAGTGTCATCACTCGACTCAGTAAATCACAAGGAGTTTGTAACGTTCTTGATTCCAGTTTGTTGTAATCTTTAGTTTATCCTTTCTAGCAATTTGTAATATTTACTTACTTCCCGTTTCCTGCAATTATTGTAACCCACAGTTTTCTCAGTAACTTTTTCCACTGTCAAATAGTTGTGCACTTTACTTTATAACTGGTAGCAACTTTGTGTTAAAAAAAGTGAGCACCCACGACCTTAAAATCTTGGATCTGCCACTGCCAATGTTCCATGTTAAAAATATTGAGGTCAGTTGAACGCGTAGTATACAAGCTCCAACCGCCTCTAGCTAGCATCATTTTAGCCTTTCCATTTTTCTGATGTCTGATGTATGGAATTTTTTATGAACTTGCTTTGTTCATTTTTGGTAATGTTGCAGATGTGGTGAAGGTACTAATGGAAGCACATCCCGAGCTCGCAATGACTGTCGATGTATCAAATACAACAGCTTTGCATACAGCAGCGAACCAAGGGCACATAGAGGTTGTCAATTATCTCTTGGAGGCACAAAGCAGTTTGGCCACTATTGCTAAAAGTAACGGTAAAACAGCGCTGCATTCTTCTGCAAGAAATGGACATTTGCAGGTTTTGAAGGCTCTTTTGAGTAAGGAGCCAGGAATTGCAACACGGATGGATAATAAGGGACAGACTGCACTTCACATGGCCGTCAAAGGACAAAATCTCGAGGTTGTGGAGGAGCTCATTAAAGCTGATACTTCATTAGTTAACATGGTCGACAATAAGGGGAACACATCGTTGCATATTGCATCTCGGAAAGGGAGAGCTGAGGTATGTTTTATCTAAAACTTCTTCTGTACTGCTGATGTTTTAGTTTATGAGTATCCGTTGTTTACGCGAACAAGAGATGAAAACAGTTTCTAATTAGTCTTTAGGACTCTGTTTATTGCAATATTCTGCTCCCCTTTTGCTTTCCTGTTAGTTTAGTGATACTACATATTATGGGCGGATCTAGCCTTATACCTACAGGTTCACGTGAACCCAGTAACTTCTGCTCAAACTCTGTATTTGTATTAAGAAATCCACTAAATATATATAAATGTTCGATTGTGAACCCAGTTATTATTGTATATTAACCTGAGTTCATTGTAGGAACCTATAAACTTTAAATCCTTTATCCGCCTTTGACTACATAATATCAGAAGAAAATAGTGGAATAGTACACACTGACCTGAGATTGCTACGGACCGGTATTTTAGATGGTAAAACAGTACTTAGAAAAATAAAACGAGAAAGAAATAGCTACCAGTCACTATGAATGTAACATCTGCATTAAGTTTTTGGAAATTTCATTTATCTACTGATGTAGGATATGAGACCCTGAATCCTAGATCTTCTCTCGGTATTCCCGGGACAGAAAACGAAGGCTGTACAATATTTCCAGCCTCAAGTGGTACATTTTTTACCTTGAAGATTTTCTTTTAACACCTACCGAGCTTTTTGCAACCAGGGATTTGATGATGTTGCTGTTCTTTTTGCACCTTTCACTTAGACACAAAATTTTACACTCTTTTCGTGTCTGCTTCTGTCATTATACTGCTAGGTTCTTGAAGTTAGGTTTCTTTTAAAGAGCCCCAAAATATATGTCTTGTTCATTGTTCAGTGCTCACTCACTTTGAGAGCCATGTCAGACTAATTTTATCCTTAGTTGCTTCTTCTTTGAGCATCATGCCACTATTGCTTATTAGTAACTGAAAAATCTCCTTCAGATTGACGATACTCCCTCTGTTCACTTTTACTTGTCCACTATTGACTTTGCACATTCCTTAAGAAATAATAAATGAACTGCATAATTTACCATGATACCCATATTAATTGGTGCATAATTTTAATTGACTTGAAAAATGATTTGAAATGAGTAATTAATACTATGGGTAAAATAGGAAAAAAGAAATTGTCTTCTCTTGATATACTAAAAGTGACAAGTAAATGTGAAAATCTATTTTTAGTATAATGGACAAGTAAGTGAACGGAGGGAGTATATTCAAATGCTCATATTCTTCCAAAAATAGCTAGGTCACTTGTACCAGTAATTACATTCATATATGAGCCAAATTGTTGTAGTATAAATGAAGAGGTATTGTTGATTGCAGAGGAGAACTGACTTGTTCTGACCTTATGCAGATTGTTAAATTGCTGCTCACGCAGAACGAAACAGACACAAAAGTTATCAACCGGTCCCACGAGACAGCTCTCGACACTGCGGAGAAGATGTCACAGGCTGAGACTGTAGCCATCCTGCAGGAATACGGCGTTCAGAGTGCCAAAGTCCTCAAGCCACAAGCAACGAATCCCGCGAGAGAGTTGAAGCAAACCGTTAGTGACATTAAGCACGAGGTGCACGACCAGTTAAAACACACCAAACAGACGAGAAAACGTTTACAAGGCATTGCCAAGCGGTTGCACAAGATGCACCGGGAGGGCCTTAACAACGCGATCAACTCAACCACAGTCGTAGCTGTACTCATCGCCACGGTTGCCTTTGCAGGAATATTTCAAGTGCCAGGGCAATACTATATGAATCCGGACAACCTCCCAGAAGGCCATATAATCGGAGAAGCAAACATATCGAACCACCCCGGATTCCTCGTCTTTTTTATCTTCGACTCCATCGCGTTATTCATCTCGCTCGCAGTTGTGGTTGTCCAGACAACAGTTGTGGTGATTGAAAGCAAAGCAAAGAAGAAGTTGATGTCAATCATAAACAAGCTAATGTGGGCGGCATGTGTGTTTGTTTCAGTGGCGTACTTAGCGCTGTCATTTGTAGTCGTTGGGACGCGTTATAGGATAATGGCGATTGTTGTGACAATTCTCGGAGCAACTATAATGGCTTCGACAATTGCAGTAATGTTATATTGGGTCATTAGGCATCGGATTGAGTCATCAAACAAGAGGAGCATGAGAAAGAACTCTATGGCTAGCAAGTCTATGGAATGGTCTGATTCAGTCCTCTCTGATGACAACAATGAATTCAAAATATATGCTATATAAAGATATTGTAACTTGTTTTTTTCTCTTCAAGTTAGGGGGGGATTTGACAACACTTCATATGGCTCGAACACCTCCAACTTACTAATTGGCGATACGAATACTCAATCATCAAATTTCTAGTGTTATCTTAGCCAATAGCTAAGAACCTGTATAGAGAAGGATTTTCCGCGGGTAGCAATTGTTCTAGGAGAGTATGAAATTCCCATAAATGTTGTTGCCATTAAATCTTGTGTAATGCAAAGAATAATCTCTCTACTTCCTTGTCTTATGCAAAGACAGAATCCCCTCGTTAATTCGGAAGAGAAATTTTTTTCCTCACTCTTCCCCCAACTTTCCTACATAGGGGGCGCCGCCTACTTCCACTGATGGCGGGCGGGCGAATTATATTGAATTTTATCTTTTATTGGACTTGTAAAAACTCAGCACATGAGAAATGGACTTACAAAGCAAAAAAGGATTGATTTGCCCAATCCAAATCTGATTTTGCAAAAAATTATTCATTTTTTTTTTGCGTGGATCGCTCCTCATACGGACTGGTCTTTAATTTTGAGAAATAAATACAAGAATAATATATCTTTTTAAATATTATAAATATAGCAAGTTTTATAACAAATATAACATTTTGAAAATAATATGAGATTAGTTTACTGCATTTCCTAAATTTATCTTTTCTCTTTAATGAGGTTGCCACCAAGGGAATTTGTGATAAAAAAAATTCATCAAATATTATTTTTATGTTGAATAGATTTTTCTGTAAAATTCACATTTAGTATATGTCAACTATATTATATTATGGCTGTTTTATATAATGTAAATATTTTAGTAATATATCATATATACTGTTTATGAATTGTACATATTCAATATAATACATGTAACTAAACAAAATATATTATACATACTCTATCCGTCTCAATTTATGTGATATAGTTTGACTCAGCACGAAATTTAAGAAATAAAGGAAGACTTTTAAATTTTGTGGTCTAAAATAAATCAAAGATATTTGTGTGTTTATAGATCATCTCGTTAAGCTTAAAATGTAAATGTTAAAGTTAAATTGTTACAAAATAAGGAAATGTATCATTATGATTTATCGTGTATATCTTTGAAATAGAAAATACATAAGCACCACTAACTAATTTTGTACTATGTTAAAATAATATATGTAATATCCAAATTTGAATAAAAAGAGAATTTTGCTAATATAAAATTAAAAAACAAACAAACAAACAAAGACGCTAGAGAAAGGAAAGGACAAAAACAATTGCTAATATAAAAACAAAATTAGAAAGAAAGAGAGCTTAGTACACTTTTTTAGACAACCGTTATTAGCATGTTCTTAGGAATTAGTTGAGAAAAAAGGGTATCTATTTATGTTAGATATCTGCTATGGACAAGGGGGGAAGAGGGTAAGGTTATTAAAGGAATAAATTGAGAAAAGGGGGGAATTTATTTTGGATAAAATTGATAAATGAATATTTATGCTAAAAATAAGTGATGTTTGTTTTAATAGTGTATAGTTACGTGAGTTTCTCTTTAATTTTTGCCCCTAAATTCGTTGATGTTTGATTTTTGCACCTATTTCTCATTTAACGAAAGTTTATGGGTCAAAGTACCCTTATTGGCCGGAGAAATTTTGGGTTCAATCTCCAGCAGAATAAAAAATAATAATAATTTCGCAAGACATATATATTTATGAACTTACGTCTATTCGCTTCGCTATGTAGTTACATAACTATGTTTTAACACATAATTTCTATATAGTTACATAGAAACTATGTCTTAAGTAATTTTCCGTGAATAAACATAGTTCCGATAAAATCTTTATCTTGTGAAATTATTTTCTTTTTTTTTACTCTGCCGGGTTCGAATCCAAAATCCGATTTTCTTTTTTTATTTTTTCGATGTCAATGATATTTTTGATAATTTTAAAATAGCGAAGGATAAAAATTAAAGACCAACAATTTGAGGGGCACAAATTAAACACCGCCCCGAAATAGGGACATTCCTGCGGATGACCCAAAATTATTTTAATATTTTTTAATCGGCCAAAAAATATTTAGTATTAATTTCAGCTCCTTGTTTGAATGCGGTAACAACCATGTGACTAATATTGTAGCAACTGATTTGAATTGTGTAACAACCCTTTAACTCACCATTAATTCTCCTCCCCTCGACATCCTATAAGCGCAGCATCATTTGTCAACTAGAGTATATGAATTTTGTTCTAGCATTATTTCTAAGAAAAGTCTGTTGCGACTCCTATGTAATTAATATGATTTTTTCTTTTCCAGATATTACTATTTTATGCAACTTTTGTAACTTCCCAGAATTTATTCTTTAAATTTTTAAATTAAATTATAAACTTTGATGTAATGTTTTTTTAGCAAACTATTGTTTTAATATTCTTTAAGTTGCTTTATAATATATACAATTAGGTTAACATATTAAACTTCATACTCAATCAAATAATCAAACAACTAGTGCGAAAAAGAGTATACAATTCTCTGTCTTCTCTCTCATGATGCCAATACCCGTAAGTTAACATGCGCCGGTGCCGTTGATCATGACGAGAGGTCGAGGAAAAGGGGTGACGTAAGGAGGGTGGTCGGGGTCGGGTAAGGTCTCGAAAAGTACCCATAGCTACGTTTGGAAGCTCTGTTGAGGGTCGAGTGGTACCCAGTCCACCAATGCAGTTGCAAGATTAAGATGGACTTACCCCAACTCAATGTAATGATGAGCGGGATGTGGATGTCGGCCCATCTGTAGAAAGGTCGGTAGTGTCCAGGAAACTAAATCTGAGCTCAAGCTCAATTCCTTTAGGCTCAGATCTGGATGTGAGTTCAGTGAAATCAACACCCAATGAAACAATAACGTCCAAATTAGCAGGGTCTGAAGGTCGGAATGAAACAGTGAAATCAGCTCCGGCTATACCAGAGCTGGAAGAGGGGGCCAACCCTGAGATACCATGTGTTAATTTGTGTTGGAAATTTGTCTTTGGCGGGAGTTGCGTCCGACCAACTTTAACGGCTTAAACAATAGTGTTACGCATGTTGGAGAATCCAGTTCTTCATACGTGCATGATCTACTAAGTACATAGATAACCGTAGGGCCAAGTATCGTCAAATTTCGTTGAGAAATGAGAGAGATATTGGTCCACGAAGTGAGGTGTTTGAAGCATGGAAAGTGTGGTATGAGATCAATTCTCCCTCATCGGTGGAGGAAGAAAGAATTGTTTTGTTTATAAGACTCAAAGTTGGCTTGGGGTTTGGGACCCCAAGGGGTATCCCATGTGTTTAAAGGATGGAGGACCTAGATGTGCTTCGGTTCGAGGAAATTCCACATGCGCGCCGCCCGTCCGGTCACGGGCTGTGGGCTGTGCTTCTTATGATATTATCTTTTTCGACCAGAGAACTTTGCCATATGTACAGTTTGATCCCTGAAGTTTTATATATATAGTTTGGACCAGAATTCTTTCATATATACAGTTTGGACCAGAATTCTTTCATATATACAGTTTGGTCCCTGAAGTTTCAAGATATACAGTTTGGTCCTTGAAGTTTCAAGAAAGTCAGAATTGGGCAGTGAGCAGAAACGTCCATCAGCACTCAATTCAGCCATTTATTTTGGCTGAATTACTCTTACTAAATGGCCAATCCATTGTATATCTTCACCATTTATTTTGGAGGAATTACTACCTCCATAATTGTCATTACTTGGCCAGTAATGACACTTATGGAGGCAGTTCATTAGCCTCTCCTTCAACTATTTAAGAACTCTTTTGTCACCATTGTTGAGGTACACTTTACACTTAACACAAACAGAAACGAATTCATCTTCCTACAATCTTCCGAGCATTATTTCATTACTCAAAATTCTTCAAGGTAGCACTTGCGTTTCTTTGCTCAATTGTTCGTTTGCTGTTTTATCTTGGGAGATAATTGTCCAGGACGTAGAAAGAATACATTCGGGGCAATATTATCTTAAAGACAAAGTGCAAACACTCGACTCAGCATACACAAACAGTTCCAGTTCATTCTTCAATTTCTGTGTAATTTTCAGTTTGTTGTTGAATTGTAATTTCAGTTCTTCTGTTATTTAGCAGTTACTTGTAATTTCCGTTTGCCGCACCTTTGTAACCAACAATTTGTTCCAAAACAATCGGGTCGCTTCAAATGGAATGAGTTTATCCTATATTCCACCTCAAATAGTCGATGGACAGCCTGTGGTGCAATTGGAACTTGAAGATACGAAATCAGAGGAAGAGAAGTGTAAATGTACGATGATTGTCTACATCATCGGCGATTTCCATTGGTACAATGCAGTGAGTAGATACGTTTCGCAAAATTGCGCTCAAGTGGCAGAACCGAAACTCTATCTCCATGAAGACGGCTACTATGTGGTAAAATTTCAATCGCTTACAGATATGCATGAGATTCTATATGCTGGACCATTTAATATTAATAACAGATCAATGATTTTGAAATCATGGTCGGTTGATTTTGATTTGAGCAAGGAATTCTTGGCTGATATGCCAATTTGGGTCATTTCCCTCAAAGTACTTGTCACCTATTGGGGAAGCAATGCACCAAGTAAGATTGTTAGTGCGCTTGGTAATCCCATATTTGCTGATGAATGCACGACCAAGCACACTAGAATTTCATATGCTATATTGAAATTAACATCACCAAGCCAATCCCTAATGAAATCACTGTTACGGATGCTAGAGGCAATAAGTTTAGGCAAACAATGATTGTGGAATGAAAGCCTGATTTTTGGGATAAATGTCAGAAAATAGGCCATAAATGTAACTTGCAAGAGAGACCAGTGATCCCATAGATTGACCAGCCCATGAGAAGAAGGAGAACACTTAGGCAGATACAACGGGAACGAAAGTCTAAAGGGAAGAAATAACAGGCAGATATATCAACTCTGTTATTAATCTGTATTCCAAAAAAAAAAAACAGTAAATAATAAACACTGAAAATAAACAAAATCAGTGTTGAAAAAATAAGAATAATTTTTCCAGAATATAATCGAGCCCACTTAGTTCAAAGTGTGTCCTTAAGGAAATTATTCCCCTCACAAGACTCGAGGTTGATGGAATATCCCTCCTGCAGATAGAACGATTATCTTACCGTAATAAGTAGTACCAAACTCGTAGCGGCGAACCACTAACAAGAGTATATCACACGTAATTGATTCGCGTAAGAAGAAGAAGATTTCAGAAGTTCGTAAAATTAGTAAGTAAAATTCAAGAATCAAATGAATTTATAGCCATGGAAGTATCAAGCTCAAGGTTTGCAACCCTTCCAACACCACTAAAACTGGGAAATTTAAATCGCGAAAGAAACCGTCGCGGTCAAGCGATCCACGTGTCATGCGTCGTGGTCACTAATCTGGTAGGATTGGATAAGCTAATTTAATTAAATAATAATTAATTAAATAATTAAAATTAAAGAAAATTTGGTCCAAAAGATTATCAATCAATCGATCATTTGACCAAATCCGGAATCCAATCCGGCCGGCCGAAAGCGACGACGACTACGCGAGGTGTCTCTTGCCCCCTCAACCCTTTTTCATCGACAAGAAGGAGTAATTCTAGTTAGTAGAAGAACTTTTCTTTCCACTACCGACGCGACAACTCCCACTTTTCTTTCCACTACCGACGCGACAACTCCCACTTTTCTTTCCACTACCGACGGGGACAACTCCCACTTTTTCTTTCACCTACCGATGTGGGACAAATGATTATTTTATAGAGCAAGAGAGAACTCCCTCCATTTCCCATTCAATCTATCATTTAATCCCAACAACTTCACATGAATTCGGGAATGGCTATAAGATAAAGGAATGCGCCGACAAGTGTGATATACAAGCGAGAATTGACTGTGATTCGATAAGTAGGTTTCCCTTTGAACTTTCCGTAGTGAACTTATATCTGATATACTGATCAATTCCAGATTTGATATCTTTGAACCGTCGAACTTTGTTGTATACCTAGACAACATAAGTCACACAATCAACCCTCAACCGCTTATAGTTCTCACTGTGTTCGCTTTCACCATGAACACTTCCTGGTTTCACGAGCGCAGAGAATACGGGCCTTTACCGCTATTCCCCTTTTAAAGCGCTTACACTTAACACTCACATATAGGTGATTTCTAAACACGTGGGTCCCTATAGCCACATTATCTCGTCATACATCGCTAGATTTAGATAATCATTAAAGAACCTTAATGCTTTATTAACTCATTAACAAACCATAAGGTTTTATCCTTATTTCTCAACATTGTCTTCATCCGAGAATGGATTGAGTTATTTGACAATGTCAAACCGTCACAATACAACTTTGTTTGATCTCCTTGAACCTAGCTCTTGGGACTTCCATCTCGCTAGGTAGAGTTACCGCTACGATGACTTGTCTCCCTCTAACCCCTATTCCCATTAATGATCTACTAACTCTCTCTAGATAAGCCTTTTTGTAAGCCGGATCCGCCACGTTATCTCTTGACTTTACATAGTCAATCGTGATAACTCCACATTGAGGAGAGTTGTCTAATCCAGTATTGTGTCTTCGTCGACGTGACGAGATTTTTCGCTGTACATTACGCCCCCGCCTCTACCTATTGCCGCTGACTGTCACAATGTATACATATAGGAGCCAAAGGTTTGGGCTGATGAATATCTTCTAAGAAATTCCTGAGCCATTCAAATTTTCTTCACCTACTTGTCTAAAGCTATAAATTCATATTCCATTGTAGCTATTCATGTCTGCTTTGATGATTTCCAAGACACATCGATCCACCCCCCAATTGTGAAAAACATAACCACTCAGGATTTAACTTCAAATGACCCTGATCCAATTTGCATCACTATATCCTTCGATCACTACGGATATTTGTTATAATGCAAAGCATAGTCTGGTGTGTTTTAAATACCCCAAGACTCGCTTTCATTGCCATCCAATGAGTTTGATTGGGATTACTCGTGAATCAACTCAGCCTGCTTATAGCACATGCTATATCCGGTCGTACAATTCATAATATACATCAAACTTCCCAAAACTCGCATAGTCCAATTGTGAGTCACTTTCACCTTTATTCTTTTGAAGTGCAAAAACTTACATCAATTTGAGTTTTTACAATATTGAAATTTAAATACTTAAACTTGTCAAGTACTCTTTCAATATAATGAGACTCGATAATGCTAGACCTTGTGGAGTTTTATGAATTCTCGATGCCTAAGATCAAATCAAAGAACTCCTAAGTCTTTCATATCAAATTTTGTTAGCCAAAGATACACTTCGTAGCATTTATATTGGTAATATCTCTACTCATTATCAACATGTCATCAACATATAAACAAACAATGACTTCATGATTTGGAGTATTTTTAATGTAAACACATTTGTCACACTCATTAATCTTAAATCCATTTGCCAACATTGTTTGGTCAAATTCTCAGATACCATTGTTCGGGGTGCTTGTTTAAGTCCATAAAGTGACTTAACAAGTTTGCACACTTTCCTTTCTTTACCAGGAACCACAAAGCCCTCAAAGCTGTTCCATGTAAATTTCTTCCTCCAATTCTCCATTTAAGAAAGTCGCCTTTGACATCCATTTGATGGATTTCAGACCATATACGTCGCCAAGCATACTAACACTCGAATAGATTTTATTCTTGTTAACGGCGAGTATGTGTCAAAGTAATCAAGGCCTTTTTTTTTGTCTATAACCTTTGACCACAAGTCTTGCCTTATATTTGTCAATAGTGCCATCAACTTTCATTTTCCTTTAAAAATTCATTTTGATCCTAAAGGTTTATTTCCGTGATAAGATCAACCAATTCCTATGTATGGTTGTTCAAAATTCGATTCAATCTCACTATTGACCGCTTCTTTCCAAAATGTCAATCGTAAGAAGACATCACGCTTTAAATGTTCGAGGCTCATTTTCGCAAGAATGTCACAAAAATCAGTCCAAAGCCGGAGTAGATGTCTCTTTGACGCTTGCTACGCCTTTGCATCCGCTTTACTTGGTGTATTTTCCTTGGTTCTTCCCACTGGCCGCTTAGATCTTTCACTTGACGACTACTCATGTTCGCTTATACGGATAAATATTTTCAAAGAATTCAAAGATTATCCTGATTCAATTATCAGATTTACATGAATTTCGGGATTGTCCGATTGTGAACCAAACCGACAAGCTTTGTCGTTTGTAGCATAACCAATAAAAACACAATCCACGCTTTTGGTCCATTTTTACTCTTTTTGGGCAAAGGAACTTGACCTTTGCTAAACACCCGCACACTTTGAAATATTTCAAGTTGGGTTTTCCTTTCCATAGTTCATATGGAATAGATTGTGTTTTGTCAGGCACCCCGCTGAGTATTCTGCTATGTAGTTAGATAGCTTCCCCACAAGCTTTAAGTGTAAACCGGAATTTATTAGTAAGGCATTCATCATTTTTAATGTTCGGTTTTTCCTTTCCGAAATTCCATTTGATTGTGGTGTGTAAGTGGGCAGAGTTTGATGAATAATTCCATATTCTAAACATATCTCTCGCAGTGAGATTCTCGCACTCTCCTCCCTATCACTTCTAATCATTTTTATCTTTTTATTCAATTGATTTTCCACTTCGCTTTTGTATTGCTTAAATGCATCAATTGCTTCATCCTTACTATTAAGCAAATACACATAACAATATCGAAAGTGCAATCGCCAATAAAAGTTATAAAATACTTTTTCCCACCGCGAGATGGTATTGACTTCATATCACATATATCTGCAGGTGAATTAAGTCTAAAAGATTTGAATTCCTATCAATAGACTTATATGGATGTTTAACAAACTTAGATTCGATACTGCATTTCACATTTAGATTTATTACACTCAATTTAGGCAATACTTCTAAATTAATCAATTTTCGCAAGGTTTTGTAGTCGATACATGTCCTAAACGAACATACCATAAATTATTTGACTCCAAGTAAGACGGTCAATTTTATTAATATTGTCAACAACCATTACATTGAGTTTGAAAGTCTTCGTGAGGTAGCCCTTTCCTATGAACAAATCATTCTTACTTATTACAATTTTCTCACTAACCAACACACATTTAAACCCGCTTTTGACGAGTAGTCCCACAAACTAAATTCTTCCGAATTGTTGAACGCGGCATAACATTGTTGAGTCGTGACCTTGCCTAAGTCATCTTCGTAAGTATCTTCCCATATCCTTCAACCTTGGTCATAGATTTCCCATAAACAAGTACTCTTCGTCCAAATGGAGCATAGGTTGCAAATGCTTCTTTGTAGCAAAGAACATGTCGAGTGGCACCCGTAATCAAGCCACCACTCCTTTGGGTTTCAACCAAATTGCACCGATAGCATTGCACACAGATCATCCATATCATCATTCTTTTCCACCATATCGCTTTGTCCTTTCCCTTGTTCTTTCTGAGACTACAACTGGGCTTTCAGGGCCGCCTTTCCACAATTAAAGCAATGTTCTTGAACTTTTCTTGTTGAATCCTTCTCCTTTCCGTATGCCTCTTCCTTTTCTTGTTCTTTTCAGAGCAAAGATCTTCAACGACGCTTTGCCCTTCAATCGTGAAGTCTTACTGCACTCTTCTCAACGGCGGTTTTGAAGATCTTCCTCGATCTTGAGACGAATCACAAGATCTTCCAACTTCATTTCTTTTCTTTGTGCTTAAGATAATTCTTGAAATCTTTCCATGAGTGAGGCAACTTCTCAATCATTGCAGCCACTGAACGCTTCATTTACTACCATACCTTCAAAGAATAAGGTCATGGAAGATAAGTCAGCTCTTGAACTCTGGGTTCCAACGCTTTTTCCATCCACCATTTTGTAGTCTAGAATTTGGCAACCACAAACTTCTTCAAGCAAGCATCTTCGCTTTGTACTTCTTTCAAGTGCACTCCATAGTTCTTGGAAGTCTCTATCAGACCAGACGCAGACAAGTCATCTTCTAAGGCACTCCAAAATGTAGCCTTTGCACAAAAAATCAGCCTGCTTCCAAGCCTCGGTAACTATGAACTTTGCTGTCGTGCATGTCGGGCAGCACACGAGGTCCTCATCGTGAACTTTTGCATACCAAGTGGTGGTAAGTCAAAGAACATTCTTTGTTGCCATCCTTAAAGTTGGCACCGTGAACTTCGCAGTTTCTCAAATTTATATACTGCCAGTTGTGTGAGTAAATCACTGGTGCAAGAATTACAAAGGTAGTTCCAGCCTCAATTGCCATTATTCGCTTGTCATCAAATCGACAAACTGCTTTAGTTAATAAAACCGTAATAACAATTCAATCACATTTAAACGATTTAAGATTTTATTTCTTCAAATTGCGTGATAATTATGAAACTTTAGTATTCCAACGAAGTTTTTATATCTTCGAGTCAATACTAATATTCATATGGAGTAGAAAATCGCATAAGTTTTAATCTCCAAACCGTAATACAACAACGATGAAGTTTTTATGTTCTTCAAATCGTTGTACAAGTATGAACTTTAATATTCCAACGAAATTTTTATATCTTCGAGTCGAATATGAAATTTCATACCGAGTAGAAAACCACACTTGTTTTAGTCTTCCAAAACATAATACAGATTAATCTAAAATATAATTTCCTTAAGATTGTTATTAATCAGATTCCAAAAAAAACTAAAGAAATAATAAACACCGAAAATAAACAAAATCGTTGTTGAAAATAAGAATAATTTTTCCGTAATATAAATCGAGCCCACTTAGTTCAAAGTGTGTCCTTAAGGAAATTATTCCCTCACAAGATTTCGAGGTTCGATGGAATATCCCCTCCCAGGATAGAACGATTATCTTACCGTAATAGTAGTACTCCAAACTCCGTATGGCCAACCACTCAACAAGAGTATATCACACATGCACTGATTCGTGCGGTAAGAAGAAGATTTTGTAGTTCGTAAAATTAGTAAGTAAAATTCAAGAATCAAATGAATTTATAGCTATGGAAGTACTGCTTTCAAGGTTTGCAACCTTCCGAATACCACTAAACTGTGGGAAATTTAAATGTGGAAAGAAACCGTCAGCAAGTCAAGCGGATCCACGTCGCTGGTCGCGGGTCACTAACGGGTAGGATTGGATAAGTTAATTAATTTAATTAAATATTAATTAATTAAATAATTAAAAATTAAAGAAAATTTGGTCCAAAAAGATTATCAATCAGATCATCCGAAGCCGAAGCCGAAGCCGAGCCGAGCGAGCGACGACGCGAGGGGTCCTTGCCCCCTCAACCCTTTTACTGACAAGAAGGAGTAATTCTACTTATAAGTAGAAGAACTTTTCTTTCCACTACCGATGTGGGACAACTCCCACTTTTCTTTCCACTACCGATATGGGACAACTCCCACTTTTCTTTCCACTACCGATGTGGGACAAATGATTATTTTATAGAGCAAGAGGGAACTCCCTCCATTTCCCATTCAATCTATCATTTAATCCCAACAAACTCAACCTTATGTGGCTACTGAGCAGAACATGCCACAAGAGGTGCTTTCACATGTGCTAGATCAACAGATATCACCTAGGAACTTGGTGACACCTCAGGTTGATCAGCAAGATCCTCAACAGGTAATTAAAGGGAAAGCAGTGATACCTAGTCCTGAGGTTAATCTAGAGAATTTCCCAGTCCTGCCAACTGTCCCATTGAAGAATAATTTTACAGCTCTAAGGATGAGGAATTGTGGTTTACCAACTCTACCTGTGGATAGAGGTAGAGCCCCTTAAAGTTGTTAATGAATTGACTCTTTTGAAACATCGGGGGAGTGAATAAGAGGTATAAACAAAAGGAGCTCAGGCAGTATCTAAGGAACAAGAGAATAAAACTTGCTGGACTTATTGAAACAAGAGTTAAGGAGTACAATGCCACAAAAAGACTAAAAGATATCATTCCTGGGTGGGGGATGTTAACAAATTACCAAGAAGCAGTGAATGATGGAATTTGGCTTGTTTCGGACCCTGATTTCTATGATGTAACACCTATAATGCAAACTTCTTAGTTAGTCCACAGCTTGATCATAGACAGAAGTAAAGGTTATCAATATATGCTCACAGTAGTCTATGGCTATAATATTCTAGAACAAAGGAAGAATTTGTGGAAGGACCTGATTAGCATTAGCCAAGGCATATCTCACAACCTTGGCTAATTACTAGTGACTTCAATGCAGTCCTGTCAGTCAATGATAGGTTGTTTGGTAAACCCATTGCCAGGCTGAGATCACTGATTTTATAGATTGTATTTAACAAATTGGGATAAATGAGTTGTCATCGAAGGGGGAGTATTATACTTGGTCTAATAAGCAACATGGGACTGACAGAATTTGTAGTAGAATTGACAGATACTTTGGCAATTTTGAGTGGATGATGAAATGGGGACATGTGAGCACCACTTATGATGTCCCTCTTATCTCTGACCATTCACCCATGATCTTATCACTATGCTCCAACTCCGCTACTGGCAAGGCATCCTTCAAATTCTTCAATGTCTGGTCAGAACATCCCAATTTATTGTCACTTGTGGAAAATACTAGGAGCAAATATTTTTCCACAAACAGTATGAAGAATGTGTGGCTGAAACTGCAAGGCTTCAAGCCTGCATTGAGGAAACTCAACAACACCAAATTCAAGTATATCAGTCAGAAGATTACAAAGGCTAGGGAGGATCTTATAGCTGTTTAGGAAAGAATATCTAAGCAAGCCACAAATGCTCGGATTGATTTGGAAAAGGAAACTATCTTGAACCTGGAGAAATAATCTCTAATTCAAGAGAGTGCACTCAGACAAAAGCCAAAAGCTCAATGGATAAAATTAGGTGACTCTAACACCAAATACTTTGCAGCTGTGGTAAGGGAGATAAGCTAGAGGAAATTGATTCATGAGATCACTTCTCTGAATGGTACTAAATTACTGGATCCCAAGGATATCAAAAAGGAATTTGTAAAGTTTTATTAAAGTTTGATGGGATCAGCTGATGCTTCCTTACCAGCAGTAGACATGCTAATTATGAGGAGAGTTCCAGTTCTCAATCAACAACAGAGGATTAGTTTATGTGCAAAAGTCACTGATAATGAGATAATTGTTGGTTTGCAAGCCATTCATGATGATAAAGTTCTAAATATAAATGGGTATAGTGCTTGTTTCTTTAAAAAATCTTGGCATATCATTAAAGGGGATGTTATCACTACAGTCAAGCATTTTTTTAAGACTGACATGTTGCACAAACCAGTAAATTGCACAATTGTCTCTCTAGTGCCTAAAACTGCATCTCCAACAAATGTGAAGGAATTTTGACCAATAGCATGTTGGTCTGTACTTTATAAGATCATATCCAAGGTTTTAGCAAATTGACTCCATGAGGTGATTGGTGATGTGGTTTGTGAAGCTCAGATAGGATTTATACCAGGTAGAAAAATCTCTGATAACATCATTTTAGCTCATGAGTTAGTTAGAGCTTATACTAGGAAAAATGTTTCCCCTAGATGTATGTTCAAATGACCTCCAAAAAGATTATGATTCGGTTGCGTGGCCATACTTGGAGGAAGTAATGCATTGTTTAGGCTTTCCTCATACTTTCATTTCCTGGGAGATGGTCTATGTTAGTTACTCTATCATTGTTAATGGAGAAACTACTGCTCCCTTTGATGCTGTCAAAGGCCTCCGACAAGGTGATCCTCTATTCCCTTTTCTCTTTGCTATATCTATGGAGTATCTTAGTAGATCCCTAAATGAACTCAGGACTGTGAAAGAATTCAAATATCACCCCAAGTGTGTCAAACTTGAACTCACACACCTCTGCTTTGTTGATGATCTATTGATCTTTACAAGAGGTGACTTACAAGTTACAATCTAGTCATGCAATGTATACATGTTTTTCTCAATTCACAGTAGCTTCTAGTCTGCAAGCGAATCTGAGTAAAAGTTCAATCTATTTTGGGAGTGTTAAGCAAGTTTACATGGAGATGATCATTCAACACCTAGGATACTCAATAGGGGATCTTCCCTTTAAGTATCTAGGTATCCCACTTTCCACTAAGAAGTTATCCATTCTACAATGATATTTACTGATTGAGAGGATAATAGCTAAGATAACAACTAGGAAACTTTCCTATGCAGGTAGAGTGCAGTTAGTACAGACAGTGCTCTTTGGAATCCAATTTTATTGAGATCAATTGTTTATTATTCCAAGCAAGGTGCTCAAATTAATAGATAGCCATTGTGGAAGTTATATATGGACAGATGAAGGGGCTATTACTAATAAAGCACTAGTGGCATGGGAGCAAATGTGTTGTCCCAAATCAGCAGGTGGGCTTAATCTTACTAACCTCCAGAAATGGAATAGAGCTGTTGTTACTAGACTTTGTTGGGACTTGACACACAAGGAAGACAAACTTTGAATTAAGTGGATTCATGTATATTATATAAAGGATCATCAACTACCTTTATGGCCTATCCCCCAGCAAGTTAGCTGGGTGACTAGGAAGATAATGAACTCTCAGGTTCTGGTGCAACAACTAAAGGATAAAATCAGCACAAAAGCTAGCCTTATCAGACAGATGTGTTTATTGCTGCTAGGTGATCAGTCAAGAATCAGTTAGAATGGATTAATGTTCAACAATGCTGCAAGACCTAAAGCTATTTTTACAATGTGGCTCATACTTCATGAAAGACTCTTAACAGCTGATCAATTACACAAGTGGGGAATGTAGGTCGATAAGAAATGTGTCTTCTGTCAAACAGTGGAGGAAACAAGAGAACACTTGTTCATACAATGCCAATATGCAGTGGAAATCTGGGGGAGATTAATGAAGTGGATCAAGATACAATTCATAGCAGCAACTACCTGGGATCAATTTCTACAATGGAGTGTGTTGAATGCCAAAGATAAATCCCAACTATCTAAAACTTTTAGGATGATTTATGCTGAGTGCACCTATGCAATATGGATTGAAAGAAACACTAGAGTTTTTGAGAATAGGTCAGAAATGTGGAAGCTGCGGCCAAAGAGATAGCCTACATATGCAATGTTTGAGCACCACCAGACATACATGAATATGTCAAGTCCTTAGATTACTAAGTAGCTAGCATAGATTAAGGTTTTGTTTATTGTTGAACTGTAACGGAAGAGCATGATGTGTTTGCCTTGCTCAAATTTTGTAATGTTGATACTGGTAATTAATAAAAAAGGTTTGTTCGTAAGTGAAAAGGTCCAAACATGTCATTGAACTTTGTAAAATGGTTCAACTTTACCATCCGTCAATAGTTGAGGTAAATATTCCCCTACCGCTATGAAATTGGTCCAAATATGTCCTTGTTTATTAATGACACAAGCTTTTCAACCGTTGACATTTTTCAAAAGGAAAAATGATGAAATTTATCCTTAAACTATGCCAATAATTCATATTTGCCCCTGAACCTTGTGTGATACAAATTTCATTTTTCTCGATCCCCTAACCTATTCATTTCTTTGCTAACCCATAATAAAGCTTATTTTTCTAAAGGATAATATAGGATAATAATGTCCCCTACAAAATGATCCTCTCAGCCACTATTTTTTATAACTAACGATGGTTATTACTTATTAGTCACCAAACATGGTACTTAAAAAAGTGTCACTTGGATTGATCACAAAATTTATTATACCCTTTGAATTATTTATTATAAATTGAGTTACCTTTTCTTTTGTCAACCAATTATTAATTGTAGATGATAGACCTAAAATTCTTCTTTTACATCCAACAAATGAACATGCTTGTTAATGTTGTCAGCCTATTTTTACCAGCGTGTATGCAAATATAAAGTAGTAATAATTTTCTATGAACTTTAGTAGCTCAGTTGTTTGACTACCTGAATTTTCACTTTATTGGTGAGAGTTCGAATCCCAACATTATAATCTTCTCCACATTTTCCCTTCCCCTACCCCTATGTAATAATAATATTTTTAAAAAATAATAATAATAAATAAATATATATATATATATATATATATATATATATATATATATATATATATATATATGTAGTAGTAATACTTTGGAAAACAAATTGGTTATATTAGAATATCCACTCATGTATTAATCTATATCTATATTGTATTAAAAGCACGAAGGGTCTTAGAAATGTTGATTGAACTTTTTATCGTTCATTAAAAGACTCTATAATAGATAAAACTATCATTTATTATTAGTCTAAAAATAATTAAAAACTTATTAAATCATTCCTTATTTTATATAGGTTGAAACCCTAATATTTAATACTTTGAAATTAATTATAACTTTCCTTATATAAAAATTGCCACCGCCTATTGCTTATATATATAGAGTTCATTGGTATATTGCATTCTTACCGTTAGTGACGCATGGTTCTATGTAATGTCTTCTTTCTTTTTGTTTTTGTATTTCTTTTCGTCTAATTAGATATGCATAGGATGCCTATCCACTCATATGCATATGATCAAATTGAATATAAATGCAGCTTTTCATTCTAATTCATTTTAGCTTTTTGTTTGTATTGTTCCTTCAAGACTCTTATGCAGATTCTTTTAGACAATTATTTCAACCCTTTCCAATAAATTGGCGAGTATAATAGGTCACAAAAATATTGCCTTCATGATACAATAAAGCTCTAACAACAATGTTGAATTCAAAGTTTGTACTCTCTTAGATCCAACCAAGAACACACGGTATGAAATTTCTAATGATGCTTAGGAAAAAAAAGAAAACAAAAGTTTTGATTCTTTTCAACAAAAGTTTTGATTCTTTTTCATCAGAAGCTTTGATTCTTTTTTATATTTATGTTTGAATGAGAAAATATCTTTACTACTTATAGAGATTTCGCATCCATTGTTGATGCATTTTCATCACCAACAGACACCTCCAAGAGGCATCAACGGTGGCTATTGGGAAAGGTTGTGTATGTTCAAATTCAAAATAAATATAAATTATGTTAACAAACTTTTCCTAAATTTGAAGGAACATCACATTAGTGATGGCTTTTGATTTTGCTGAAAATATCCAACATATGAGTGTTAGTTGATAATGGATCCTTTCTTTGTTCTAATACTAATTATAGTATATTTTCTGAAAAAAATAAAGAACTTCTTTCATTTTTGGCAAAATAAAATTGTGGTATGAGTTCTTTCTTGATTTTGGTAAAAAAATACCATAGGAGTCCTTTCTGTTCTAACACTAATAATATATATCTTTTGAAAAATAAAAAACTTCCTTTATTTTGGCAAGTTTTTACCTTCGTCTATATCCTAATTCGTTTGTATCATTTTTATGTTGGAAAGATGATGTTCTTCATTGTGCAATAAAATAAAGTTTCAATTTTTTTTCAACCTAGGACATGTCTTGCACTAAAATTTGATCTTAGAATTATAAACTTTGCATAATATTACTGATGTTGTTCATCATTAGCAAAGTATGAAGACTCCGAGGACAAATATGAATATAATGATCTCTTTTTTGCGATGATATTTGTTATTCTAGTTATCGTCATTGTGAAACATTGGTATAAATAATAGTATGATGAAAGTGTAGTGATTTCTAAAAACACAAATTTTTAATAATACTTTGATTTATTAAAAACTCCTTTAGCAAAATATTCGCCTTTTTAACCTTTAAAAATAGATATTACTTTAAAAAGAATTTAGGACTTTGAAATTAATGAAAGTTATAGCTATTAAATATTTTCTTATTTGACCGATGTAAGTACTCCTAATATTTAGTGCTTTGAAATTAATTAAAATTTTAATTATTAAATTTTGAAAGAAATAATTCTTTGATTATTTTCATTAATGAAAGAGTATATATACAATTTACAATTTTCATAATATGGAAAATCCTATTCCTATTCTATCCTAAAACCTTATTCTATTTGTACAAGAATTCTACAATTCAATGCTAATTAAATACAACCTTTCCTAAAATAAGCCTCCAAACCGTGATATACACGGTTATATGTACCATGTATATCACTGTCCAAATCAGCCGAATATGGTATTTATTACACCCCGCAGTCATAGCGGTCGATCGTCGTACGTTGAGACTGTCCCTAAAATCTTCAAATAGGACCGTTAGAAGACCCTTAGTAAAGATGTCTGCAATTTGATATCTGGATGGAACATGTAAGACGCGTACTTGTCCACGAGCCACCTTTTCGCGAACAAAATGGATATCCATCTTAATACGTTTAGTGCGCTGGTGTTGAACCGGATTCCCAGAAAGATATACGACACTAATATTATCACAATATACCAATGTAGCTTTTTGAATGGGAAAGTGAAGCTCCAAGAGAAGATTACGTAACCAAAATGATTCAGAAACCACATTGGCTACCCCTCGATACTCGGCCTCTGCACTGGAGCGTGATAAGGTAGCCTATCGTTTGGTAGACCACGATACCAAGCTATCACCAAGAAATATGCAATAATCATACGTGGAGCGTCGAGTATCTAGACATTCACCCCAATCAGCATCCATATACGAGACAAGTGTAGATGCCGATGATGGATATAGATGCAAGCCATAGTCAAGTGTCCCCTGGATGTATCTGATAATGCGTTTGAGCGCATTCATGTGCTCCATCCTAGGATCATGCATAAACAAAACACCTCTTGTACAGCATATGTAATATCCGGTCTCGTGAAAGTAAGTTACTGAAGAGCTCCAGCAAGACTGTGATAGTGAGTAAGATCATCGTAAGGTGAGCCAGCTGCAGCACCCAACTTGGGCTTAGTATCAACGGGAGTGGAAGTAGACTCACACGATGATATACCATCCCTGTCAATAATCTCAGCGGCATACTTCCGTTGGGACAAGAATAATCCACCTGCATGATGAGAGACATCAATCCCCAAAAAATAACTCAAGGGCCCCAAGTCTTTCATAGCAAACTCAGAACTGAGCATGGTCATGATAGACTTGCGCAAAGTATTAATAGAGGCAATCGAGATAATATCATCCACATATAATATAATATAAGTCAAGGAAGTACTACGACGATATATGAACAATGAATTATCAGACATGTTGTGTGAAAATCTAATAGATGAAACATAGTCTACAAATCTCTTATACCAAGCCTGTGGGGCTTGCTTAAGCCCATATAAGGACTTCTTTAATAAACAAATTGGGGTCTCGAAAACCCAAGGGCTGGTGCATGTAAATAATTTCCTTAAGATCACCATGTAAGAAAGATGAATGGGCCAAGCTTTCGATAGAGCCAGACTGAGAACAATGCGAATGATAGTCGATTGGACCACTGGACTAAATGTCTCACCACAATCCACGACAACCTGCTGAGTCTTACCATCACCTACAAGACGAGCCTTATGCCTCGCAAAAGAACCATCAGAATTATCCTTATGAGTAAAAATCCACATAGACCGAATAATATTAACACCAGAAGGACGGGGTACCAACTCCCATGTCTTATTTTCAATAAGAGCATTATATTCATCGTGCATAGCCAATTTCCAATTCGGGTCATTTAATGCGGACACTGGGTTACGGGGTAGGGGAATTTAAGAACATTAGAATTTAGATTAAAATGTCTTTTTGGTTTAAAAATATTTTGTTGACTACGAGTGACCGGTCTATGACTCGGTGGAGAATGGGATGGATTTTGGGAGCAAATCGGATGAGAGACAGGAGCCGAGGCAGAAGCATTGGAAACAGTAGTTGAGGCAGAAACAGAAACTGAAGCTGGAACAGTGTCGGGATTGGATTGGGCAACTGGCCCAATTGCCGATACTGGGGCAGAAACAATACTGGAAACAGTGGGAGATGGCGGAACAATATGTCCAACAGGCAGTAGGGCCGCTGGCGGAGTTTGGGTGCACAAATCAGCCAATAAATGGTGGATAAGATACGGGGAGACCTCATCATCTAAAAAAGTATACGAACTAGGCATATGATTACTCACTTTAGAAAATGGAAATTGGGTTTCATAAAAAATAACATGGCGACTAATGATGATTTTATTAGAGGATAAATCAAAACATTTGTAACCACGATGATTAGATGTATAACCCAAAAACACACAAGCGGTAGACCGAGCTTGAAGTTTGTTAATAGTAGTTGACGGGAAAAGCGGATAGCATAAACACTCAAAGACCATAATATGGGAATACGAATGATTTTTATTATAGAGGACTTTAAGAAGAGACGCATATGCCAACCCTTTGGTAGGAAGAATGTTAAGAAGACACATAGCCATTTGTAGAGCATGATGCCAAAAGAAAAAGGGTACTGAAGCATGGACCAATAAAGTGCAGACAATATTATTAATGGTATGAATTTTTCATTCGGCTTTTCCATTTTGTGAGGAAGTATGAGGGCAAGAGAAGCGAAAAACTATGCCATTAGTATCACAAAAATCCCGAAACAACCCATTATCATATTCTTTGTCATTATCACATTGAATATTTTTTATTTTTCAATCGAATTGAGTACATATGAATGCTATAAATTTTTAGAATATGAAAAAAACTTGTGATTTTTTCGCTAACGGAAAGGTCCATAAAAATTAAAAAAATCATCCAAAAATTGAACATAATAATGATGGCCCACAGAACTTAAAACGAGAGATGTCCATAAATCGCTATGAAAAATATCAAATGGCATTAAAGTACAAGAAGTAGAGGCTACAAATGGTAATCTAACATATTTTCCTAAAGGAGAGGATTGACAAATTGGAGTACTACGCGTACCCTTACAAGAAATAAAATTATTTTTTATGCAAAGAAGAAATAATGGAAGACCCAGGGTGACCCAAACGTGCACGCCACAAGGAAGGAGCTAGAGTTGTAAAAGTAGATGGCAAGGCTTAACTCAAGAGACTGGAGGCGGGCGTAATTGGATAAAGATCTCCCCTACTATTATATCTCATGAGAGGTATCCCCATCTTGTAATCCTTCACATAAAACCCAAAAGGATCAAAATTAATCGAAACTCAATTATCAATGGTAAATTTACGGACAGACACTAAATTTTTAATTAAGTTAGGGGCATGAAGGGCATTTTTCAAGACAAGAGGCGGATGTGGGGAAGACAAAGTTGTATGACCATAACCATGAATTGGAATTGAGGTGTCATTATCAACAATTATGCCACATTTTTTGCTCAAATTGGAATAAGACGAGAGAGTACCTTGGTCGGACATCATGTGAGAAGTGGCGCCAGTATCCATGTACCAATTAACATCCGAGGGATTTAATCCAAGTGTGTGCATAGCGGCTTCAATGTCGGTCGGAGTGGGGCCTGCTGCATGATGGGCATGGGCAGACCGAGGTCCAAACACCCATGTTTGTTGCCCCGACCCAGATCCTGGTCTCAGACTGAACTGTTGCACTGGAAAATTAGGCATATTGGGAAATTTGGCCCAGTTTCCCAGGTTAGCCGATGGCGGATAATAGGGGCCAGTGGGCCAAGGGCCATGGACCCCAAGGCTGCGGCCAATTGGCTTGGGCCTATTGCCCCGAGGTCCACCCCCATTATTCCCACCTCGGTTTCCCCCATTATTTTTCTGACTATTTTTACCTCCACTGTTGTTGCGATTTTGGCCTGAATTTTAGGAGAGTCGGATGTTACTGGATTTGCACTTATAGCCGCCTTTTTAGCCAAGTCGGCTTCTTCCAACGTAAGCATGGACCGGGCTTGATAGAATTGTGGGAGAGGATTACTTTGACGAAGAAAAGTGTCAACGCCACTATAAGCCTCGGATAGGCCAACAACCATCTGTAAAACAAGCCAATTATTGCTAACAGGCGCCCCAACGCTGCGGAGTTGGTCCGCCAACTCTTTAAGCCGTTTGCAATAGGCTGAGAAGTTCGGAAAATCTTTCATGTTAACATGAGAAAATTCATGCTCAAGAGTAACACCACGGGAGTTTTTGTTATCTTGGAATATGTCACACAACTTATTCCAAGTGTCTATCGCCGTAGCATCGGGTTCGAGAATTGTTTGCATGAGGTCCGTAGAGATAGTGGAATAAATCCACTGTAAAACGGTGGCATCAAGAGTAGTCCATAATATCGGGTCATCTTCTAGGGCAGGCTCTTTGCCTGCGGTTGAGGGAATGATATGATGAAGAACTTGATGTGAACGGGCATGAATCTTGAAAAATTCTGTCCACGTCGCATATTGGACGTTTTCCATCTCAAGAACAATAGGGATGTGGTTCTTTATGTTTGAAACTGCAAGGGCAGGATGAAACGTGTTCTATGTAGACATAATGAAAGAACAATAGGTGAAGAAGGGATTTGGAAGAAAAATTAGGGATGAGAGGAGGTAATTAGGGCACGGATTTCGAGAGAGAAGCTCGGAAAATGAGGCAGCGGAAAAAAAGTCCATAGGATTTTGTGAACCTAGACTTCTGATACTATGAAAGAAATAATCCCTTGATTATTTTCATTAATGAAAGAGTATATATACAATTTATAATTTTCATACTATGAAAAATCTTATTCCTATTCTATTTGTACAAGAATTCTACAATTATGGTAAGTGTACAATGCTAATTAAATACAACATCATTTCCTAAAATAAGCCTTCAAACCGTGATATACACGGTTATATGTACCATGTATATCATGGTCCAAATCAACCGAATAAATTTTTCCTTATTTGAATGAGATAGAAAGTCCTAAAAACTTAAACTTTAAAGTCGATTAAGATTTACCTAACCAGTCAATACAATATGATAAATATATGGAGAAGTAGAATAAAAGTAATACTCCCTAATGAACGAGATTTTAGACGCATTGGTCCTAAAAAAACATCATTATAAAGTAAATATATGTTTACATTACATTTGAGACAATAATAGAGAATATTAAATTATTAGTCCTTTTTTCGGTCTTGAAATCATTAGTCTTCCTTATGGTGAAAATTTAGTGTTTCTATTGAAATAATATTTTTGGTCTTCATGGATTTTTTTCCATAACATTTAGAATTACACTCAATAATTAGAACAAATAATTAAAAAATATTTGAGAATATAAAAGAGAAAATATTAGTTAGCAAAAGGCAACAACACTAACGATTATACAAACGCAAAGATTCAAAATTAAAATGTTAATTATGTTTCCTTTGAAAATAATATTTTCTGTTAAAAAATGATAATTATAGTTGCACTGTTAAATTTGAAATAAGCTAATATTAAGAATTAGAATTAACATATTTTTAAATATTGACAACAGCTAATTACATTTTTGAATTTATTAATTAAAAAAGAATTTCACTCATCTTTTTTTTTGAATTCATCATATATAAAAAAATATTTTCAAGTTAACACAACTTTCAGGGTACGAATATTTATTTTCATAGGAAGAGAGTTGATAGTGAAAGCAAAGTAGAGAAAAATCGATTACAATATAATATTAAGAATCTAATTGGTTAAATAAAAACCTAAAGATCGAGACGAAATGGTAGAAGATAAAAAGAACATATATAAAAAAGAAGAGGTTAACTCTGAAGAAGAGAAACAAAAATGTTGTTAAAGGCTTATAGTGTCACTGTTTAGAAAATTTAGGAAGGAGAATACATAAAATAAAGAGGCATATAATTAAGTTCTGATATTATAATAATTAGTTTGTATATTTCACCAGGAGCAAATTGTTGATCCAATAAAAAAATATAATAATCTCATTAAAATAAAGTATATAAAAAGTAAGAAGCCATCAAAAAAAGTTGAGACGTAGAAACAAAAAGTAAAAAAATAAAATAAAAAGGATAAAATCAAAAGAATCAAACGAAGAAAATTCATATCGAATTCTTATGACACAAAATCATAATTATAGACAAGTATTTAAAATTTGAGATGAACTAATATCAAGATTTGCATTAAAAAATAAATTATTTCCTTTGATGCTGCAGACAAATAATTAAAATTTTGAATCAACTAATTAGAAAAGTTTCCAATTTTATTCTTTTTCAAACTTCTCACATTAGTAAATTTATTTTTTAAATTAACAAAACTCCTAAGTATATAAATTTGTTGAATAATAAAATATTAGTGGTGAAAGAACTTAGAAATAAAACAGAGTCGATTATAGTATAATGTTAAATGTCAAATTGGTAAAATGCAAATTTAAAATAACAAGGATGAAATGGTAAAACAATAAAATATATTCTAAATGAATTGTTATTAGTTTTTGTTATACTTATTCTAACAAATGAAAACTCTCAATACAGTTTTATATATTAAGTTGTATCACTACTAAATAGACATGAATTATTGATGGAATTCGTCACTAATTCTATTGAGAGACGGATAAATAATGAATTATAAAATAAATTAGTGATGGAGTTTGTAGCTAAGTTTAATTTTTTTTGTAGTGTTTGTTGTCAAATGAGGTATACGCTTTGTTCATGCGCAAAACGTGTACACTGAAACTAGAAATGTTAAACAAAGTAGCAGAGACTAAAAATTTGTTTAAATGTCAATATTTGGTTTACTTAACCAAAGAAAACTTTGAATTAATTGTCTAACTATATTTACTAAGATAATCACATCCAATTTACAAATCAAATCTAACTGGCAAGGATAATAAGAGTGGAAGAATCGACTTTAAAATCCAAATAAAAAGATGACATCCAGTAATATCTCTTTCTTTTCAATTTGTGATTCAAAATTTCACTTATATGAATTCACAATGTTAGTCAATCCCAAACATATAAAAAAAAAGAGTGTTGTGATTTATTATTGGTCAACATTCAATATAAAAACAATTTAAGGACTAATTACATTAAATCCTCTATAATATGATTCAGTTTCTGATAAACCTTCATTTAGTTTAAAATCATTCACTTATACGCCCTACACTATAGAAATCATGTCTTACACCCTATAAGGTATATTTGTGACTAAATCAATTAAAATATGGGAGTGTTTATTAAAAACTAAATTTAAATTATAAGACTTGTAACCTTTTTATTTATAATTTTGATTTACATTTTAATAATTAAATTTCAATATACTTAGTTTCGGAAGTCGAGGGTCTTTCGAAAATCGTCTTTCTATCTTCACGAGGTAGGGATAAGGTCTGCGAACATTCTATCCTCACGAACCCCACTTTATGGAATTATACTGGATATATGTTGTTATTATAATATACGTAATCCCGGATATACCTTATAGAGGGTGTACGTGTAGGGATTTTCATAGCATCAAAGATGTGAGTATTTGATTTTAAAATATAAGAAGTGTATTCCAAATTAAGTGGAATTTAGTGTAATCAATCCATAATGTAACTATAACAAATACCCTTTACTACTTTAGTATTGAATTAACTTAACTTAAAAGTAGAATGAATACAAAATACTTATATTGGCAAATCTAGATTACTTTAGGATTGAGGCGTAATTGATTGATGGAAGGACGAAGACCCAGTTGAGTCTGAAGACTACAAGTTGTTCAGCTCAATAATAGCACAAAAGTGTAAGGAAGAAATTGCACGTTTTGATCCTCAAATGGGCTGGTCTTTAATTCATTCCTTTTAAAATTATCAGCCCAATAATAGCACAAAAGTGTAAGGAAGAAATTGCACGTTTAGGCCCTCAAATGGGCTGGTCTTTAATTTATTCCTTTTAAAATTAAGAACATATTTGTCCCCTCCAAGCAAAATAATTACTTGTCAATATTTCTTTGCTTTCATGCCTCTAAAATTATTTACTCGGATACCTTCAAAATTATGATATCATCATGTCTCTTCTATACCATGATGGTATCACATAAAACTTCTTTCATTTCTTCAAAATCACTCATCCGCCCCTTATGAAACCAATATGTTATATAATATACTGATAAGGTATGATAGAAGACTATGTTCATTTATTCAAAAGACACACTTTCATAAAAATCTATAGAATTATATATATATATATATATATTTAGATGATATAATGGAGAACTATCCTTCAATAAGACACTCTCAGTGTTCCATGATACTATCATAGTATGCAAATTAATGGTCTATAGTCCTCCATGATACTATCATGGTCTATAAATATACTGAGATGGTATCACGAATGAGTGCTTCAGTCCTTCTCTTACCTCATGTGTTTGCATTTAATGGAGGTCTGAATATGAATGGTTTAGACCTTAAGTCATTATGTGCATTTCTCTACATTGAGATCTAAGTACTTATTTGATCTGAACATGTCTTAATCATTAAGATCTTGAACAAAGTCTTAATATCATTAAGAGGTATTTTTGTATGAATAGTTTTTACCACCACTCTATCTATAACCAGCATTTCCACGTCCCCAGCCTCACCTACCAACCATCGCTCACCCCTACCACGCTACCCTTCACCAACCCCACCACACTTCCACCCCATACCACACTCCTCACCCACCCGCACCACCATCCACCCTACTCACCACTCCTACCCCGCATCCACTAATCATCTCTATCATTCCAACCACCATCACCGTCACGAACCACCAGCTACCACCACCAAATATCTCTTCATCACAACCACCATTGACAACCACAACTGATGACAACCCCTACTGTCAATCGCTACCACATTCTTCATTTATATCAACAAGTTATATTGTCGCCGCCATTAATAACAACCGATACCACCATCGTAGTCAATCCTCACTACCAACTACCTCTACCATCATAACTAGTACCACCCCAACTACCACCAACACCATCGTCAACCACCACATATTTCTCAACCAACACCACCAATTACTAACATCAACCAACTTCACCATCACATCCACTACCACCATTACGAACTGCCACCATCGCGCCAGTCAATATAACACCAACTAACTACATCGTCACAACTATCACCACCATCATTACTAGCCACTAGCATCAACCATCACTACCACCACTACTCCGAAACATCTCCCTCATCACTTGCGAACATAAATGTTTTTATCAAATAATAATTTTATTTTATTAAATTTATATTTATTTTTAAGATTTAGTTATTTTTTATTTGTAAACCTATGTCTTACAAAAGAGTTAGGGCTCGTTTGGTTGGAAAATAAGTTATCCCGAGATAACTAATCCGGAGATTAGTTCTTCCACCCTCAACGTGGGATAAAATAACACTACAATCCAGGGATAACTAATCCTGGAATTAATTATTTTAAAATTTTATTTCAACCAAATATGGAATAAGAAAGTACTTCCCCGTCTCATTCGATATGAAGGTATTTGACTTGAAACAAATTTTAAAAAAAAACTTTTGAAATTGTTGGTCTAAAACAATCCATATAAATTTGTGTGGCTAAAAATCATTTTATTAAGAGTATAAAGGTAAATTTAAAGTTAAATTATTACTAAATATAAAAATATATTATTTTTTTTAAAACTGACTAAAAATAAAAAAAGTATCATATAAATTAGAACGGAGAAAATACTAAAATTTTGTTCCGGAACTATTATTGCCGTATTTGTTATCAGGGTTAAAAAATTAAAGACCAACACAAAATAGGCCGCAAGTGTCAATCCTTCATAGACTATACAAGTTGGTTCAGCCCAATAAAGTGTAAGCTGGCCCAATATCTCCCAACTCTGCAACCATCGTCTCTCTACTGATCAGAATATTCTTGAATTCCAGCACAAAGAGAGAGAGAGAGAGAGAGATGGATGAAGAATTGCTAGAATTACAGAAACAATTTGAATTTGCACAACATGTTAAATCCACCATTAGATTATCAGAGAGAAACGTTGTGGAATTGGTGCAGAAACTTCATCGCCTTCAAATCATTGACTTTGACCTCCTCCATACTATCACTGGCAAAGAATACATCACCCCTGTACCCTTTCTACATACTCTTCTTCCTTTTCTTTTTTTTGAAAAAAAGAATCAAGATTTTTCTTATGGTGATGATTTTTAGTTGTGTTTGTTGATGGGTTTTATGAATTTTGTTTAATGGTGTTGTTTAATTGTAGTTATGCTTGTATGTTTTCTTTTTTCCATCCGGTACCCGTATTGGAGCTCGACTATATCGGGAGATTTGATTTTTATGGTTTGTAGGTTAAACAAATTCAAGATTTTTCTAATGGTGGCAATGTTTAGTTATGTTTGTAGATGGGATTTATAAATTTTGTTTAATTGTAGTTTTTTGGGTGTGTTATAGGATTTGGGACCAATTAAGAAGTGAGCATATCAAAAAATTCGAAAAAAAATAAAAAGACTTTGATTTTTATGTTTTGTAGGTTAAAATAATTTAAGATTTTTCTATTGGTGGTGATGTTTAGTTATATTTGTAGATGGGTTATATGAATCTTGTTTACGGGTGTTGTTTAATTGTAGTTATGCACTTAGGAGTAGTTGAAAAGTGAAAAGGTGGCATAGAATAGAACCACCTATAAAGCATCTAATGTTTTTATTTTTTTATCAAAAATTGTGAAAAAATATTTGATGTTTATGGTTTATGGTTTATGATAATAATTTGTTCATGATTTTTTTTATGGTGCTGATGTTTAATTATGTTTATATTGTGTTTTATGATCTTTTCTTCATTGGGTGTAATTTAACTGTAGTTATATTGGTGTATATTAGGAGCAATTGAGGAATGAAATTGTGGCAGAGATCAACAAACTAGGACGTATTTCGTTGATTGATTTAGCTGACTCTACGGGGGTAGACTTGTACCATGTTGAGAAACAAGCCCAGTATGTAGTATCTCATGACTCATCCCTAATGTTAATTAATGGGGAAATTATCGCGAATACTTATTGGGATACAGCAGCTGAAGAAATCAACGAAAGACTTCAAGAATGTAGCCAAATTGCCATTGCTGAAATAGCAGGACAACTACAAGTTGGGTCGGAATTAGTAGTCTCCATTCTTGAACCTCGTCTTGGGACTTTGGTAAATTTTCTGTCTTTTTGGTATAGCAATTTAAGGGGTGTTTGGTTGCCGGTTAGGAAGTGAATTATTCATGTATTAAAACCAGCATAACTAGTACCATGTTTGATAGTATTTTAGTTGCTATGTATAAAATTTGGCACACCAAGTACGTTGTTTCGTTATCAGCTTACGATTCCGCATAACTAATACATGTATAAGTTATGAGGGAATCTATGTCTTAATTTATGCACGGTAGAAGATGGAATAACTAATACATAATAACTAAACCTTGCATAACTAATCTCTGCATTACTAATACTTGTATAACTCTAACTAGCAACCAAATGACCTTTAGGGTTTATGTAGTGGAAGTTTTGATATATTTGTATGGCGTGTTTAGGTAAAAGGTAGGCTTGAAGGTGGGCAATTGTATACACCAGCCTATGTTGCTCGTGTAAGTGCAATGGTCCGTGGTGCAGCTAGGGGTATTTTTGTTCCAATGAACACGTCAGCGTTATGGAACTCGTTGCAGAGTTTACTGCAAGAGATGGACGGAGCTGTTGGTGTTGCTGTTGATACTTCGTTTTTCCAGTCCTTGTTTAATGGATTAGTAAAAGAAGGCGCGATTCTCGGCTCTCTTCGTGCAGGAGTTCATTGGACACCTTCTGTATGTGACCTTATTTATTATGTGTTGAATCTTAATTCTAGGTCTTTGCACTCTTCTTTTGTACGCAGTAACTTTCTTTTGCTGTTCTACCATTGCTCGATTTCTTCAGGTCTTTGCCATGGCTCAAAAGGACTGTGTAGATTCCTTCTTTTCGCAGGTGGGATATCTGTACTGTCCTACTAATGTTTGATCTAAATTTCTAGTTCCTTGCTTCGATATGCAAATTTCACCTTTTTATCTTTGAAGTTGGAGATGAACTTTTCTTTTCAATTGATTCCTATATCAATTTCTTAAGGGAAGTTACTTTAAGTGACTACTTTTTTTTCCCAGCCATATTCATTGGTTTCTGTAGTTGAAATCTCCTGGACAAGTTCAAACACATGAGTGTTTCTATGGCTCAACGAAGAAAAACACATTCATCTTAATACTCTTATCCCTTATGGAGACTCGATGTAGTTTGTCTTGAGAGGCATATATATTTCATTAGAATCATTATTTTGAGAAAAAGCGAGCATTTGATGCCAAGTGATTAGAAGAAATGATTTTTGTCCTCGTAGAAGCAAATATAGGTACTGATATGACCCGATAAAGCTTTTGTAGACCAAGTTGTGCACATATAAAAGACAATTCTTTTATCTCCAAAGGAAGTGTTCTATATTACTTATTACGGCATATTCAGATAGATAAGTGAAAGGCAGAGGTCCAGATAGTGGTTCCTTAACTCTGAAGGAACATAAATGACTGTTTTACTAAATAAATTCACGTCTTACTAAATAATTTTTGTTGATCCTCTTAAGGGATTATATATCACTTTGTTTTTGGTAATGCAGAATTCTTTCATTACTTATGAAGCTCTGCAAAAGCTTGGGATTCCGCAACCTTCTCAGTTCCTGCAGGTATTTTACTTTGTTTTTGCCTTAGCTGCATATGTTTCTTGGATTTTTTTCTAATTAAGTTCTGGTCATGAATGCCACTTTAGTCCAGATATCCAGATGGTATATCTCTGGACTCTACGTTTGCTCACCCTTCAATAATTGAGATGCTGGATGCCACTGTTGAGGATGCCATAGAACGTAATAGCTGGTAAGGGTCCCTTAGTAGGAGGAGTTACTTTGACTTACTTCATTTAGAAAATGCACTATGAACTTAATCTTTAAACGTTGTTTCTGTTATTTGTGCTTTATATTTAACACATACATTAATATCCAATAGGAAGTTTTAATGAATTAATGAAAACTACAATAAATACTCTGGAAGGAAATAGTCTAGGAGTATATGGCTGAATTCACTTCCAGGGAGAGATCATAGTAATTCCTGTATCAAATTAAAAACTGATTAGCTGCCTAGTTGTAGGTCAAAAATTTGCCGAAAGGGCATGAAATTTGAGCTAATCCCGTCCCATCAGTGTTTTATCATGTTTCATTTGACTTGGTAAACTGCATTTCAGCTAATATTGATCCTTGCTGACCATTATGTTCTTTTCTAAATTTATTTTGATAAGGTAGTTTTTATTGCTGGGCAGCGATAATTCTAATTAACTGTTCCTTGTCAAAAGAAATTGCCGGGCAGCAATAATGAAGTGCTTGTATGTGTACCAAAGGCAAAAGTTAGATCTCTTCTTAATCCTTGATGACCTTATATACGCACTGATCTAGAAAATCGTTTTACAGACAACAACAACAACATACCCAATGTAATCCCACAAGTGAGGTCCGTGGAGGGTAGGATGCACGCAGACCTCACCTCTACCTTTGTGGGGGTAGAGGGGCTGTTTCCGATAGACCCTCGGCTCAAAAGAAACGTACCTGTTTTATAGAACAGGTTTGGTAAAATAGCAGTTCAAAGATGAAAAGATCTTTTATCCTTTTAAGTTGTTCTCATTCTTTTAGGCAATCCATTAATTTCATCCCCAATATAAAAGTTTATCTTTCACTTTTTAACTCTTCTCAATTTTGTGTTGCCAAAAAGGTGTTGTAATTTACAAATTAGAAGCTCTAATTCATCAAAACATATAAGTTGGATCAACACTTTTGGATGTGTTTATGTTTGAAAATTGAAAGCATAAAATTTCCTCTTACATTTTAGAACAAAATACCATTGGACATCTAAGTTGGCCATGTAAAACTTCACTACAATCTCTGCATTTCAGGATAATGCATGGTTTGACATCTTGGGGATCTTAAATTGTTGCAGGATTGATTCACTTTCTGTTTTACCCACTTCCTTTGGTAGCCAAGATGCATTTAAGATTCTGTCACTATGCCCATCGGTTCAAGCAGCACAAAAGGTGATGCTTAATTTTTCCTCTTGTACGCATGCTTCTTAAGTTTTATCATTTTTGTACCTCATGTGCAAGTGATTCTCACATAGGTGTACTTATTTTTTGCAACCTTTTTTTGTGGGATAATGCAAACGTATGTAGCATTTGGATTGTGCCATGAAGCAGCACCATTCCAAATATGTAGTGCATGAGAATTCTTCGCTGACAATTTATAGAGAATGAATTATCTCCTCACAATCTTGGTTTTGCTTTTTCAGTTGAATAAAGCACTTATCTTGGGAGATTCATATATTTTTAGCAATGGGTTTGTCAAGGTAAAAAATTGTAATATAATTTGCACCCTCTAAAAGTTATTGGCAGCTTTTATTGTAAAACTCTAATTTCAATTCAAATGTTATATTGCTAACCTTCTATGGAAGTTCTGATACCTCAATGTTGTCTCTTTTTTTGGGGTAAAATTTCTTAATAGGATCTGTTTGATCGGATGGAAAAAGAGATGGAAACATTAAGCATTCCAGGGCTTACCGGTGCTGCACCTGTAGATGAGTCTCGTGTTGCTAAAGATGCTAAAGTTGTATATGATAATAGCACCAGTGAAGTAAATGAAACTAGCAGTGATGCTGGAAAAGGATCTAAGAAGAAAAAAGGAAAATCATCTGGGAATACTAAGATGGGTCAAGCTGAAACAGAGGCAGATAACCAGGAATCTGCCCCTAGTAAATCTAAGAAAAGTCAGAGGAAAGGTAAGGTGTCATCTGGCTCACAAACGTCAGACTCAAAGTCAGGTGCTAGAAAGGATGAGGATGCTATTTCTGAAGAATGGGTAATTCAGAAGATCACATCTCTCAATCCCGACTTTGAAGAACTAGGTACATTGTGATTACAATTTTCTCAGAGTATTGTAGATGTCTAGAAGTCGATTCCTAATTGCCTTTACTCTGTAATTTTCAATTGTTCCACCGCAGGTCTGGATGACCCGGAGATGATTCTTTTGCCTTTAGCAAGACATCTGAGACCTTTGCTTCTCAATTCATGGAAGGAAAGAAGAAAGGCTGCTTTCACTGATAATTCCCAAAAAATGAAAAAGCTACTTGATAATTTGCAAAAGAAACTTGATGAGGTAAGTTATGGATAGTCATACATAGTCTGTCTGCTTAGATTCCTTTTGTTAAACTCCCCAAGCCCCGGGTGACCTGTGTTTCTGTGCAAAATAGGTTCTCTCACTGCAATTTGCTTCTTAATGTCAGAGAATGATGTGCTAGTATATCGTCATTCTCAGTGGTGGGGACACCCAGTAGAAAGGGGTGTCATCTGACACCGCTTCACAAAAAAAATCCTTATATATGTGGCACATGAATACATTTTTCTAAAACAAAATTATATATGCAATAGGCCTAGCAGACACAGCTTAAAGTAAATGTCAATTTGAGAAAGGAAGTAAAGCCTTAAAAATTAAAACCAACATAGTCCTAGAACCAAACACTTTTTTTCCAGAGCCAAACTCACTTACAAGCCGTATTGTGTCAATAGCTAACAATGCTTGCCTAAAATCCTGTATTCGACATTGTTAATTCTGCCAGTAATGTCGAACGCGTGCTTCTGTTAACTTTGTTTTTTTATACTCAGCTGCATATATGAATATTTACTTCCTTTTCTTTTGGAGCAGCGATGTGCTATATTGTGATTGTGATTTGATTTCTGGTTTTCTGTTGCAGTCATTTTTAAACATGCAACTTTATGAAAAAGCCCTCGATTTGTTTGAAGATGACCAATCAACTTCGGTAAGCTATGCAGCTCCATCTTTTAGTAGTTTCTCTGGTTGTTCATAAGTATAGAATTTATTATAGCTTCTCTTTGATGCATAGGTTCTTCTACACAAGCATCTATTGCGAACCACAGGAACCTCAATGGTTGATACACTGTTGGTTAACCTGGTAAGACATGCTAACTACTACTTTTATTGGTTTTCTAGTATTGGTCTTTGTGTACTCAAAGGCCCTTCCTCTTTTATTGTTTACTCAGGATATGCACAATAAACTGAAAAATGGAGTTCCGGTTGAGCCTCAAATTCCCGAGTCCATTTCACTTAGCCCTGGAGATAGAAGCGCTCTGGTAAATGATTTTATCATTTATTCTTCTATTACAAATACATTGACACACTTTGAATAATTGTACTGTTAATATTGATGTTTACGACTTTACGCTATCTAGGCTAAGAGTCTGCCAGGTGTACTATCAGCCAAGGCTATTGCAACAGTTGAAGCTTTAGAAGGGAAGGTCAGTTACCGTTTTTCTCTAGTGCCAATGTAACAGCTGGCAATCTTGTGATGCTATGCTTACACCTTTCTTCCAGACCATATTTCCATTTAAGGCATCAATGCAAAACAATTACTTTTTCGGGATTTTTTCATTTTTGGCCAACAACATACCCAGCGAAATCCCACAAAGTGGGGTTTGGGGAGGGTAGAGTGTACGCAGACCTTACCCCTACCTTGAGAGGCAGAGATAATTTTTTCATTTTTGGCCCATCGGCCAAAATTAATTACGGGCACTAACCAAAATATACAAAACCTATACACTGATTATGTATATTGGATGTATATCATATGTATATTTATACTTAAGATACAAAACCTATACATTTGCTGGCTATTTTGTAAATTAGACCACCGGAAGGCATTGGACTATAATTATCTCTACTACTTTTTATAGCAGCATGTATTCTCTGAGTATTGCTCCAAATGAAGGAAATGATATGACAATTTTTCTGACCTGTTATTTTCACTTCGCAAGTCAAAAAATGTTGTATTTGCTTCTGTTTCTTATAAATATTTGTTTGTCTCAAAATCATACTACTTTCACTTTATACTAGAATAATGCTCTCATTTGCTAGGAATGCTCATTATCTGTGTTGCATTTTCTTACATTGTCGAGTCTTCAGTAACTTAAATCTTACAATTGACAGCGGGTGGAATCATTTATGTTGGCACTTAGAGAAGTTGCTGAGGAAAGGTATTGTGTATTCTTCTACCTCCCATAATCCGCTTAGTTTCCCATATATTAAACAAGAAGAATGATATTTAGTTTGGAATATTTGCAGTGGATTAGCTTTGAAGAAGCTTGACAAGAAATTGGAAAGAACCCTTCTGCATTCGTATCGCAAGGTACCACTTAGTTTTACATGGTCTCGACGTTGAGGGTTGAGTTTTCTCACTGAATATGGTTGTGAATAAGCTTTCTCACTAATGCACAATCATGCAAAGGCTTCCTTGAGGACTCTACAAGTATGCTTTAAATAATTGGTTAATTATATAGAGTTATTGTTTTCTTTTGGTTACAGGATTTGACATCTCAAGTTTCGGCTGAAACGGATCCCGTTTCCCTCTTACCACAAGTTATATCTCTGCTATACGTACAGGTCAGCCTTAACCCTCTCCTTCTCTGGCCCACTTCTCTCTCTCTGTGGCATATCGTCCTTATAGATATTCTTATCGTCTTTCGATCTTTACTCGTTATGATACATAGGTTTATGGAAAAGCTCTTCAGGCTCCTGGTAGGGCCATTTCCCCTTGTGTCACTCGGTTAAAGGTACGATCCTTAATATTATGAGAAGACACTTGATGCTATTACTTATCTTTACACTATATAAATCTTGTCATCATTAATGAAGACATTCGTGGATTATGGAAAGATGGAAGTGTTATATACTCTTAACTGAAAATTATCTGAATTTGCTTGTGGTATGATGTATAGGAAGTTGGACGTCCCTCTTAACAAATCTATGTCCCATATGGCACTCATTTTTCACTAACTTAAAAAAGGAGCTTGGTATTAATGAGATTTTATTACCCTAATGAATGTAGCCTGCATTAGTAAAACTAATGTTACCATCATGACTACTTTTCAGGATAAACTGGATGACCCAGCATTCAAGACCTTGGTTGATTACCAGAGTGGAACAGTGAGCCTCTTGGCTCTAATGGCTGCTGCAACTGGCGACGTGAGTTATTCCTGTCCTTTAGATATGATCTTTTGTGTTCTATAAATAAACTAAAGAAAGTTCAAGAATGCTAGTCCCCCTATACACGTCCGCAAAGTTTCCCTGCAATGTTTTACTTACTAAAGTTCACATTTGTTCATTTCGTGTAACTTTCTTTTGTCTATAGGAGGAAGATTGTACATCAGACAGAATTTTGAGCAAAAGGGAACTGTTAGAGGAATTGATGCCTGCATTGAAGGGATTAGTGCTAGGTACTTCACAGTCACAGACATGACTTGGATAGATTCAACTTCAGGGAATGATTCCAACATATGAAGGTCAAAGCGTTCATATTTCTTTGCTAACCAGAGTTAGAAGAGTGGCTAAATATCAAATAGCTAGGAAGGGATTTTTTTTTATGAACTTAGCCCTTGGCAATGACTTTAACCTTGCATAGATGTTGTATACTGTATTTGTTTTATACAAAGTTTGCACAAACTACCAAAATCTATTAACATAGACTGTTACTAATAGTATTCTTTTATTTTTATCTATAGTATAACGGGAAAGAAAGTTATTAAGTCTTAACCTTGCACTTATTATTTCACATGAAGGAGCATATTTGTGCACGCACACAGATGAATAAAAAAGAGCAGCCCGGTGCATTAAGCTCCCGCTTTGTGTGGGGTTCGGGGAAGTGTCGGACTATAAGGGTCTATTGTATGCGGCCCTATCTTGTATTTCTGCAAGAGACTGTTTTCATGGCTTGAATTTGTGACCTTCTGGTCACATGACAACAACTTCATCAGCATTAATTTAGTTACGCATGCAGATGAATGCGATGTGATTTTTAGTCTCTTTACCCAACCCTTTCACGAAAGGCATTAAAATTCAATAACTATTCAGACTAAAATTATTTATATACAATATTGCCATTCCTATGAATATGAGGACTGAAAAATAAGTCATAGTTATCACGATTTCCACATCTAATCTAAACGGAAAAAGTGGCAAATATCTTCTACCTTTTTTTTATTTTTTATTCCAGCTTCAATCCTTGAAACAGTGATCTTATGGTCTTTTGCCTTTAGCTTTGCACCAGTCTCATGTGTATATACTTTGCACCAGTCTCATGTGTATATACTTTGCACCAGTCTCATGTGTATATATGAGTAAGTACTAATTAGGGTAAATTTTATATATGGTCACATAACTATATTATTTTTTAATTAAAGTCACTTAACTATGTTTTCTAACATAAAAGTCACATAACTATCACTTTTTTCACCAAAGTTACTTAATTATGTTTTCTAACACAAAAATCACAAAATTTTGAACTCATATGCAGATATTAAAATGCATAGGACTACTAAGGTGAAAAGACAGGATGTATTTCGACGAAATGCTCTGGATTCTAGGAGGACTGTAATGAAAGAAAAAGAATCAATCCTTCCACAAAATATACGATCCTTCTCTCTAGATGCTCTCAAGCAAAAAATGTGTGAAAATAAAATGTTCATTCAAGGAATAACTTTTTTCAGTTTGATAATTTTCTTTTTTCTTCATAATTATAATGTCATTCAAAATCTTTTTATATACGGTTTATTTTCATGAGCGAAAATAAAATGTTGTGGTTTGTGATGCTAACTGCTGGTTGGTGAAATTCTCATGATTGTGGTACGCAACAAAATGTACCGGAGGAGCATATGACCGTAGATAAGCTTGTCTTTGATTATTTAATTATATGCTCAAAGATTAAAATTTTGGAGAGTTGTTCTTGGAAAAAACTTATATTTGTAAATATTATATTGCTTGATGTAAGTAGTAACTTTGGCTAATTTACACGAAACAACTTTTTTTTCAATCTTAGGGCATATTGGTTCGTTTTTTCAATATATATTGAAAATTATTACATTTTGTTGGATGGGTAGGAATTTGAATTTTATAGAGTAATAGTTATTACTATTTGCATCGAAAGTAATAATAACCTTGTAACAATGTTTTTTTTTTCAAATTTATTCACTCTTTTAGTATTTTAATAGCTGCATATGAGTTCTATGAGTTCTGGCCGCGTTGATTCTTTTTAATTGAGTTTGTATCTATTAGATTGAAATAAAAAATAGAAATAAAAAAAATATTATCCATCAGAAGTTGGATTTTTCGGTTGGTGTGACTTTTGTGTTAGTAAGCTCAAAGTTATGTGACTTTTGTGTTATAAAACATAGTTATGTGACTTTAGTGAAAAAAAAGTGATAGTTATGTGACTTTTGTGTTAGGAAACATAGTTAAGTGACTTTGGTGAAAAGAAGTGATAGTAATGTGACTTTAGTGAAAAGAAGTGATAGTAATGTGACTTTTGTGTTAGAAAACATAGTTAAGTGATTTTGGTGGGAAAAAATAATAGTTATCTGACCATATATGAAATTTACTCATACTATTTATAATTGTGTATCTTATAAGAAGTAAATCCTAAACCTAACATATGAGGTAAGGATTGTCCATGAACATATAATGAGACTCTTAGACCCTCGGCCTAAGCAATCAGACATGGCATGAGCGTGGCAAGGAATTTACATGATGGACCTTGTCACGACCCAAAAATAGGTTGCCATCATGTTGACATGGGCGGAAAGACATGTTTGGCATGGGCAAGTCATGGAAAGGCAAGGTAGTGCAGAACAAAAGCATGACAAAGACAAGGCTTAATGTGTGGCTAAGATAAGGCATGGCACGACAAGACAAGGCACTGTCATGGGCAAGGTTGTGTACGGCTAAGACAGGGCGTGGTTGGGGCAAGCTGGACGTGCGACAAAGCCCGACATATGCACAAGGCATGTCGTGTATGAAAATGGTGTGAAAGGGCAAAACTGGCGGGAAACCTGAGCACAAAGATGGGCCATTGGAGTTGAAACGTGCATGTGTCGCACACATGCGTGCAGTTGGGCGGTTGCCTTTGTAATTTCGCATTGCACTGTATTTCCTAGCAGTTGGGGGATGTCAATTGCATTAGCCTAGGATAAGGGTTGAGTAGGACAAGTTTGGCCTATCATTGTAAGACAAGTGTCGGGCAGTTGGCTGGCACACGAAAATATAAGTGTGCAACCCAACACTTGTGAAAATTCAGGTTTTGTGAGATAGAGTTTGAGGGAAAATTCTAGAGAGCAAAATCTGTCTAAGGTTAGAGGATCTTGTGCCAATAGTGGTGCGAAAATTGAGTGTTCTTGTATTCACTTTAAATAATACAAGTTGGGAATCAGTTTCCTGTATATTGCTGTCTTTTACTCTTATTTTACTTTGCTATTTCTTTCATCTTTTGCTGCTTAAAAACTCCTAAGGATCACACTAAGTTGTTGCTGCCTAAAAACGAGTCAAAGGCCAAACATCAAGAATTTTGGCTAAGTGTTGGAACAGGCTGATTTAAGGCACTTTTTGAATGCCGCGCAGGGACAAACCTCGCCTATCGACTGATTAAAAATCACCCATGTGACAACTGATATCAAAGCAGAGTAGGTTCGAGATTCGTATCATGGTTGGGGGAAGTAATATAAACGAATTGAGGGAGAAGATTGCAAAGTTAGAGGCGATGGTCGGTGTGATGAACAATGCTGAGAATATGGTGGAAATAATCACTCAAATCCATGGCATGAACACTGAATTTGAAAAGTTCAGGACAACGATGGATGAGAACTTGGCAGAATTAATCAACTTTCGTGAGTTGGCTAATATTCAGATCACATAACTGAAAAATAAAAATGAGTTGTTGCGGAGGGCTGTTGGCAACAGTTTTGCTCAAGGGGGATAGACCATCCCAAAGTTAAAATTCCGGAGCCTAAAGAGTTTAATGATGCAAGGAGTGCCAAGAAACTTGAAAACTTTCTGTGAGATACGGAGTAGTACTTTCTTGCTGCCCGTGTGAAGGACGAGGAATGATGTCTATAACCATAATGTACTTGGTTAATGATGCAAAACTGTGGTGGCGTACTTGCATGGTAGACGATGTTAGTGTTGGGCATCCGAAAATGAACTCGTGGGAAAGGCTGAAAAAAAGTTGAATGATCAATTCTATCCTAGCAATGTTGGTTGGATCGCTAGGGACCGTTTGAAGAAGTTAAGGCAAACTGGAACGGTGAGGGAATATGTAAAGGACTTGAGTTCTTTGATACGGGATATAAGCAACATGTCCGAGGAGGATAAGTTGCATAACTTTCTGTATGAGTTGCAAACATGGGCACACAATGAACTCCGAAGGCGGAACATTAGAGACCTTCCAAGTGCCATTGCTGTCGCGGATGCTTTGGCAGATTCCCATCTGGGTTGGGAAGATGCTGAAATTTCTTCTACTTCTAAGTCCAAAAATGGGAACAAAGCAAAGGAATAGAAGAAAAATGGAGATGACAAAGAGAAAGTTGTTTAGGGTAACAACAAGGAGAAGGAAAAGCAGTAAGCTGGAACTTTGAAATTTAAGGGACAAAGCAGCAAGTTTGATGGTTGTTAATTTGCAAAGGGCCGCACTTCGCGAGAGACTGTCAAAAGATCAAAATGATTGCTACATTGATCGCGGGCAAATATGAACCAGAGGAAAAAGAAGAGGAACCTGGGGAGGTTGCTTATTGTGCACCATTTTCTCTTCTCAAAGATGCGGGTATTTATGGTCCATTGTGGATGACGAATTCAAGAGGTGGGGGTGGTTTGTTAGACCCTCAGCCTAAGTAATCAGACATGGCATAGGCATGGCAAGGGATTTATATGATGGACCTTGTCACGACCAAAAAATAGGTTGGCATCATATTGACATGAGTGAAAACACATATCAAGGTCATGTCATGAGTAAGTCATGGCATAGGCAAGGCAGTGCGGGGTAAGGACAAGGCTGAATGTGTGGCTAAGACAAGACATGGAACGACAAGACAAGGAAGTGTCATAGAAAATGTTGTGTACGGCTAAGATAGGGCGTGGCTGGAGCAAGGAAAGGCTAATAGTGCGTGCTGGGCAGTGTCAGTGTCAAGATGGACGTGCGACGAAGGCCGGCATGTGCACAATGCATACCGTGTATGGAAATGGGGTAAAGGGAAAAGTTGGCGGGAAACCTGAGCATTAAGATGGTCCATTGGAGCCAAAACTTGGTTAGAACACGCATGTGCCGCGCACATGAGTGCAATTGGGCGGTTTTTCCAATTTCCCTTGTAATCAGCTGAAATGGCTAAGTGTTTTTGAGTAGTTGCCTTTGTAATTTTGCATTGCATTGTATTTCCTAGCAGTTGGGGGATGTCAACTGCATTAGCCTAGGATAAGGGTTGAGTGGGCCAAGTTTGGCCTATCATTGTAAGCCAAGTGTCGGGTAGTTGGCTGGCACACGAAAATATAAGTGTGCAGCCCAACACTTGTGCAAATTCGGGTTTTGTGAGATAGAGTTTGAGGGAAAATTCTAGAGAGAAAGGGGATCTTGTGCCAAGGGTGGTGCGAAAATTGAGTGTTCTTGTATTCACTTTAAATAATACAAGTTGGAAATTGATTTCTTGTATATTGTTGTCTTGTACTCTTACTTTACGTTGCTATTTCTTTCATCTTTTGATACTTAAAAGTGCCTAAGGATCACACTAAGTTGTTGCTGCCTAAATATGAGTCAAAGGCCAAACATCAAGAATTTTGGCTAAGTGTTGGAACATGCTGAGTCAAGGCACTACTTGACTACCGCGCAGGGATAAACCTCGTCTGTCGGATGGTTGAAAATCACCCATGTGACAGAGACCAAGATGTGAAAAAACTCAACAACCGATATATAATATAAGATTAGAAATGGAAAAAATGACGCGGTACCTCTCTTGGTCAACATTTACATTTTAAGGCAATACACCAGGCTTGTGGGCCTAGGATTATTTTATTAATTTTCTAAAATAAAAAAAAACACTTATAGTCTTTACATAGTAGCCATAAGGCTAAGAAATGCAATAAGTAATCTAATGAGCAATTTAGGAGCTAAGTATGCTACCTTGCTATTAACTATTGTATCAAAATAATAGAGACATCCTAAGACTAAACTAAATGAACTGCAGGACTGCATCCTCTTCATGTCTCTAATGTCCATGTCTTATACTGCATTCTTGAGTTTAGCACACAAGAAAGTGTCCCAGGTTTGGCCCCTTGATGTACAATCTTGTGTACTATCATGTCCATGTGCTAGTCCCTTCATGTATTGTGTTCCATCTGTGGTGACTATATCACACAAGAAAATGTCCCAAGTTTGAAACCTTGATGCATACTCTTGTGAATATTCATTCCCTTGCTTCTATTTGTGTTGTGAGAGCCATGTATTGTCCCCATTTTGATCCCTAGGTGCAGTATCATTATGTCTGCTTAGTACCAAGAAAATCTCTCAGATCCTGCATCATCTCTTGCTCATTCCTTGTTCTTTTGATTCATGTGACATACATTGTTCCATATCACCTCTTGCAAGTACAAATCAATGAAACAGTAGTGTACCAGGCACAATTGCATTCCTCCTTGATTCATGTATGTAACTGGTTCCATATCATCTTCTGCAGATCCAAAATCAATGGAACAGTAACCAAATACTAGATCATTTCCTAACATAAGATCACTAGTACAAACCAAGTATGTATGAGCCACATGCCTTGTTTCTTGAATCCTCAGAGTGATACATGCAACATAGAACAAATAGGTTACGCCAGCAAACATCATACTCACCTCCCTAAGGATTTGAGTATGAAGATAGCACTGTGACTTGTTCTGTGTAGTATCCAGGTCTGGTGTATACATGGATAGGTTTGGTTTCAGTTGTTTCTTCTCTCTAATGTCTTGTGCGTCTTTGTTGGGCGAAGCTAATATTTTTAATTTGCTCGAGACGAGCAAAACTTAAGAGTGGGAGTATTTGATGGTTATATATTCCTCAAGTTTTATGAGCTTATTTGACATCAACTTTATGCAAATTTATAGATATTATGTGTGGATATTGCTAATTTACGTTGTTTTATATCTAGGTGAAGAAGAGCCTAAATTGAGAGCGAAATTGATGAAACTAAGGAGAAACGAGCAAGAAAATGACCAAGAAGGGGCGCGCAATCGCGCACTTGGATGTAAGATAGCGCACAAGAATGCGCAAAAGAGGCACTGTCACTTTATGGGTTGCGCGATCGCGCAACGTGATTTCGGGACTATTTTAGTCGAGGTTATTTTGGGTATTTTATGAAAAACCCCACCGGCTATATAAGGTTTTAGCTTATCCCAATTAGGTTATCTTAGTTTTGGAGCAACAAAGAAATGGGAAGGAGCGTATGAGAGGATTCAACGCCCGAATTCGTTACCTTCCATCACGATTCGACTCGATACGAATGTTTGGATCGATCGTCGGTTGTAATGTTTTGTTGTTCTTATTCTTTGATGTTCTTTTCTTCTATTATGGAGTATATTTCTTATAGGGTTTTGACAAGATATGATGTATTGATTGATGTTTTTAGATTCGATTCTTGTTTTATTGCCTGGATTTGTTAACGGAGTTTTGAATTGAATTGCAGAGTTATTTACTATTTTCTTTAATTAAAAGATGAATAGTTTGGTGAATATATCTGCATTATCTTGTGTGGTTGTAATCAGTGATTCTTCTAAGTAATCGAAAGAGCTTCTTGAATTATTGGTTGAACCAAGAGTGGAAAATATTCGAGAGAAGTTTTCCTTTAGACTAAATCCTTAATGTTTTCTTGCATTCACAGGGCTTTTCACTAGTATTGAACTCTTGGATAGTAGTTTTATTTGATTGTTGAGATATTCTTGAATACTTTAATTGCAAGAAGAAGTGTTTTGTGAATTATCTCAATATAAATTTAATTTAGCTCTTGATTGAATGATTCTGTTAAGTAATCAGAAGAGACTCTTCAATAATTTATCTAGGGTTATAAGCTGACGATATTCGTGAGAAGTCGTCCGGAGATCTATTTCTATCCATAGTTTTTGAACATTCTCGGAGTTTGCATTTGTTTAATTTATGAAATCTGAATAAATAATTGAAAGATATTTATTAGATTCTTGAGTAAAACTAATTACTTATTTAGTTTTACTCAAGAATCTAATAAATCTCTTTCAATTATTTATTCAGATTCCACAAATTAAACTAATGCAAGCCCTGGGAACATTCTTGTGGGGGTGTTCTTTGTGAAAAGAGAAGAAAAGGGTTTCTTGTTTATGCTATTAATTGGAAGAGGGAATATTGATAAGTAAGGTGTCAAAGGGGTTTGCAAAAGAAAAAAAAAATTATGAAAAAAAGAAGATACTATTGGTGGTTAGCTTAGAGTTGAAAAATGGGAGTGTTTTGCTAAAGATTCACGAAGTGTAGTGCCATGAGGGGATTACGTCACTTTTATCCATGTGTACCCTACATATCCTTTAGCTTACGTTACAACCAAATGCAAGTCCTACACGATCCCAACTTGAGAGTTCCTACATTAGTGGAGAGTCACTCAATTGTCAAGCCTATGGTATTCTTGAAGAGTATGATGTACTTCTTTGTGAGCATGAGTGCACTTGAATAAAGATTTCCTGAGATGTTAGTTCATGATTTTATTGTGTGACACAGAGGCATTTTCTTTCTGGTGAGCCATATCAAGGATTGATAGTGTGGTTTAACTTCGATTTTCAATAGGTTAGCAAAGACCAATGATGAGTGGTGTATGCATCGATAGGTTTGGTTTAAGTTGTTTCTTGTCTCTAATGTCTTGTGTGTCTTTGTTGGGTGAAGTTAATGTTTTTAATTTGCTCGAGGCGAACAAAACTTAAGTGTGGGAGTATTTAATGATATTTCTCGAGTTTTAGGAGCTTATTTGACATCAATTTTATGCAAAGTTAGAGATATTATGTGTGGATATTGCTAATTTACGTTGTTTTATATCTATGTGAAGAAGAGCCTAAATTGAAAGTGAAATTGATGATACTAAGGAGAAACGAGCAAGAAAATGACCAAGAAGATGCGCGCAATCGCGCACTTGGACGTAAGATAGTGCATAAGAACGCGCAAGAGAGTCAGTGCCACTGTATGGGTTGCGTGATCTATGCCCGATCAAGCAATGTGGTTTCGGGACTATTTTAATCGAGGTTATTTTGGGTATTCTACGAATAACCCCAGCCGCTATATAGGGTTGTAGCTTATCCCAATTAGGTTATCTTGATTTTGGAGCAACAAAGAAAGGGGAAGGAGCGTAGGAGAGGATTCAATGCCCAAATTTATTACCTTCCATCACAATTCGACTAAATATCGAAGTTTGGATCGATCGTGGGTTGTAATGTTTACTCGTTCTTATTCTTCGATGTTCTTTTCTTTTATTATGGAGTAGATTTCTTATAGGGTTTTGACAAGACATGATGTATTGATTGATGTTTTTAGATTCGATTCTTGTTTTATTGCCTGAATTTGTTTATGGAGTTTTGAATTGAATTGCAGAGTTATTTACTATTTTATTTTATCTAAAGAGGAATAGTTCGGTGAATATCTCTGCATTATCTTATTTGATTGTAATCGGTAATTCTTCTAAGTAATTGAAAGAGATTCTTGAATTATTGGTTGAACCAATAGTGGAAAATATTCGAGAGAAGTTTAACTTTAGACTAAATCCTTAATGTTTTCTTGCATTCATAGGGCTTTTCACTAGTCTTGAACTCATGGATTGTAGTTTTATTTTATTGTCGAGATATTATTGAATACTTTAATCGCAACAAGAAGTGTTTTGTGAATTATCTTAATATAAATTTGATTTAGCTCTTGATTAAATGATTCTGTTGAGTAATCGGAAGAGACTCTTTAATAATTTATCTAGGGTTATAAGCTGGCGATATTCGTGAGAAGTCATCCGAATATCTATTTCTATCCATAGTTTTTGAACATTCTCGTGGCTTTCATTAGTTTAATTTATGAAATATGAATAAATAATCGAAAGAGATTTATTAGATTCTTGAGTAAAATTAATTACTTATCGAATTCGAAAGACTCAATAAAATTTAGAAGAGAATGATCAAACGAATCGGAGCTAACTGTTAAAATCTTGCATCTGTCTTATCTACTACCCTTACTTCTCATATTAATAGTAACCTTTGCTTTCGTTGTCAATTGTTTTTAATAACGTTTGTAGTCGATAATCTTGGTCTATAACCATAATAATTTCAAGTTTTGATCACATGAATAATACTAATCAAGTTTTTGTTTGAGTAATTATTTGTACCAATCCCTATGGAGATGATCTTAAACTATACTATCTTTGACTAGCGAAGCGCTTAAATTATATTGTGTTTTGCGCTAGTCAGACAAAGCAAAGGAATCGAAAAAAATGGAGATGACAAAGAGAAAATTGTTGAGGGCAATAACAAGGGGAAGGAAAAGCATGAGGGTGGAACTTCAAAATTCAAGGGACAAAGCAGAAAGTTTGATGGTTGTTCACTTGCAAAGGGCCCCACTTGGCGAGAGACTGTCGAAAGATCAAAATGGTTGTTTCATTGATCGCGGACAGAGATGAACCAAACGAAAAAGAAGAGAAACCTGGGGAGGTTGATTATTGTGCATTATTAGCTCTTCTAAAATATGCAGTTGTTTATGATTCGTCGAGGACGACGAATTCAAGAGGTGAGGGTGGTTTGTTAGACCCTCAGCCTAAGTAATCAGACATGTCATAGGCGTGGCAAGAGATTTACATGATGATCCTTGTCACGACCTAAAAATAGATTGGCATCATGTGGACATGGGCGGCAAGACATAACAAGGTCATGACATGGGCAAGTCATGGCAAGGCAAGGCAATGCGGGACAAAATCATGGCAAAGACAAGGTTGAATGTGTGGCTAAGGCAAGACATGACACGACAAGACAAGGCAGTGTCATTGGCAAGGTTGTGTGCGGCTAAGACAGGGCGTGGTTGGGGCAAGGCAAGGCTAATAGTGCGTGTTGTGTAGTGTCACTGGCAAGCTGGACGTGCGACAAAGGTCGGCATGTGCACAATGCATACCGTGTATGGAAATGGCGTGAAAGGGCAAAGCTGGCAGGAAACCTGAGCACAAATATGGGTCATTGGCGCCAAAACTCAGTTGCAACGTGCATGTGACGCGCACATGCGTGCAGTTTGGCAATTTTTCCAAGTTCCCTTGTAATCAGCCGAAATGGCTAAGTGTTTTTGGGCGGTTGCCTTTGTAATTTCGCATTACATTGTATTTCCTATCAGTTGGGGGATGTCAACTGCATTAGCCTAAGATAAGGTTTGAGTGGGCCAAGTTTGGCCTATCATTGTAAGCCAAGTGTCATGCAGTTAGCTGGCACACAAAAATATAAGTGTGTAGCCCAACACTTGTGCAAATTCGGGTTTTGTGCAACGTGCAAGTGTCTTACTTTACGTTTTTATTTCTTTCATCTTTTTCTGCTTAAAAATGCCTAAGGATCACACTAAGTTGTTGCTGCCTTAAAATGAGTCAAAGGCCAAACATCAAGAATTTTGACTAAGTGTTGGAACAGGCTGAGTCAAGGCACTGCTTGCTTGCTGCGTAGGGACAAACCTCGCATGTCGGCTGGTTGAAAATCACCACTGTGACAGAGAACAAGATGTGAAAAACTCAACAATCGATATATAATATAAGACTAGAAATGGAAAAAATGACGTGGTACCTCTCTATGGCCAACATTTTCATTTGTATTTTCTTTGTGATTTTGTTTGCTTTTTTTTTTTTTGGAAAATAACTCATATATACATCCCACACATCTAGTTTACAACCATGTAGCTCATTGTATCATCGGTGTATAGATAATGTATATATAATATATAAATTACTGAACTTTTTTTGTAACTTTATATATACATCCTTATACATTACATATACATTCTTATACAGTGTATATAATGTATAAAAATGTATATGCTTTATATAACAATGTATAAATATTATATAACTATGTATAAACAATGTATTCCTCTCAAACACCACCATATGACCATCTTGCACCACCGCCCATTGGAAATTCCTCTAAAAATAAACAAAAAATAGTTTATCCATGATCGTATAAGTTGGCAAAGAAACCACAAGAAGCAAGTTCACATATAAAAGAATAAAATTAAGTGTAGAATAGTGTAATTTTCCTTGGTTGGAGGCTTTTCATTAATGCAATATTTATAGGTGTTTATAATTTACAAACCTAATTGGAGAAGGATCTCTACTTTACATAATTACACTAGAATAATAATTACAGAATATATGGAGAATATTAACATATTCTCTATCACACCTCCTCGATCGGAGCAGGAGGAGGTCAGACGCTGAAACTGGATCTGAAGTCAAGGAACAGCTGCCGAGGAAGTCCCTTAGTAAATATATCTACGTACTGATAGGAAGAAGGAACATGTAACACTCGAACATGGACCATGGCAACCTTCTCATGAACAAAATGAATATCCATCTCAATATGTCTTTTTCGCTGATGTTGAACCGGGTTATGAGACAAGTAAACAGCAGATATGTTATCACAGTAGACAAGAGATGTCTTACATAAGGGACAATGAAACTCTAGAAGGAGGTTTCTGATCCAACAAATTTCGGCAACAATGTTTGCAACGCCTCTATGTTCCGTTTCTACACTCGAACAGGAAAGCGTGGCTTGCTGTTTTGCAGACCATGAGATGAGGTTATCACCCAAATATACATAATAGCCGGAAGTAGATCAATGTGTGTCTGGATAGCCGCCCCAATCGGTGTCCGTATAAGATATCAGTTTGGTCTGTGCAGATGGATAAAGATGTAATCTGTAGTTAAGAGTACATTTGACGTACTGAATGATACATTTAAGAGCGGTAAAGTGAGGCTCCCTGGGAGCATGTATGAATAAACACATATGTTGTTGAACGACATAGGCAATATCGGGCCTAGTAAATGTAAGATACTGAAGTGCACCAGCTAAACTCCTATAAAGAGAAGGATCAAGCACCAGATCCCCATCATTGACACTAAGCTTCGACTTTGAATCGACTGGAGTGTGCATGATCTTGCAGTTTGTCATTTTAGCCCTGTAAAAAATCTCTTTGGCATACATATGCTGACACAAAAACATTGCATTCTTAGATCTAGTCACGGAAATCCCCAAGAAATAACTCAACTTACCAAAGTCTGTCATGGCAAATTCAGATTTGAGCATGGTGATAATCTCATTTTTCAGCATATCTGAGGAGACAGTCAAGACAATTTCATCCAATAGAGCAGTAGGTATGCAGTATCATTACCTCGATGAGAAATAAAAAGTTAGTTATCACATTTGCTGCGCATGAACCCAATCTGCAAGATATAAGTGGCAAAGCGGCCATACCAAGCCTTGGGGGCTTATTTCAAGCCATAAAGTGACTTCCGAAGCCGGCAAACATACTGAGGGGCCGAAGGATGCACAAAGCCAGGTGGTTGATACATGTATACGATTTCTTTCAAATCCCCGTGTAAGAATGCATTTTTCACATCAAGCTGATGAATCAGCCAATTCTTTCCCATAACAATGTTCAAAATAGTGCGGATGGTGGCTGGTTTAACCACTGGACTGAAGTTCTCACCACAATCAATTGCCTCTTATTGCCCCGTGCCATTTTCCACAAGTCTCGTCTTATAGCGTTCAAGCTCACCACTGTCCCTGAATTTGTGATGATGTAGCCACATACAACGAATCACATTGACCCCATCTGGTTTTGGGACAAAATTCCAAGTTTACTGTGTAGTGAGCGCATCAAACTCCTCACGCATAGCCGCATTCCAATTAGGATCAAGCTTGGCTAATTTTGGGTTCTTGGGTATATGTGAGATGGCTTGAGTGGATAGATTAAAGTGGACTTTTGGTTTGAAAATCCCGTGTTGGGCACAGGTTTCTATGTGGTGCATTAGAATGGGGACTGTATGGGTGTTTAGTGGCGGGTGAGGACTCGGGTAGTGGAGCGGTGATGAGATGACGGGGCTCGGGCAGTGGGGTTGTGAGGAGACGATAGGACTTGCGGGTGGCAGTGGGGTAGTAGGAGGTGACGGGAGCAGTGGGTACCGGGGGAGATGACCGGGGTAGTTGATTTTGGGTCAAACTACTAGCTCCATAGATCATATTATTAAGCAGGGTGAAAGTGTCCTCATAGTCAGTGACTTGAAATTTTTGGACGTTTGCAAAAGGGAAGATGTGCTCCTCAAACGCGACATGGCGAGAGACTAAGACTTTATTTGTGGACAAATCATAGCATATGTACCCCCTATAGTTTGACGGGAAACCTAAGAAGATGCAAGAAGTAGTCCTAGGTGCTAATTTGTGAGGAGTTGTGGAGGTGACCATAGGCAGGGACCCGATGGAATAGAATTTCGGTAGGAGTTTTATTTTGAAGGGTACGAATAGGTAATATATTAAAAAGGTATGCTACCATTTGTAACGCGTAGATCCAAAAGAGAGGGGGAGAGAAACATGAAATAGCATGGTGCGGATCATATTAATAATAGTGCAAAAGATTCTTTCGGCTTTACCATTTTGAGGTGAGGTATGGGGGCAAGAGAATCAGAACACCATGCCATTGTCCGTACAAAATTTATGAAATGGTGAATTGTTAAACTCACGACCATTGTCACATTGAAATGATATAATGTTCTTTTCAAATTGCGTTTTAACGTATGAACAAAATTCAAGAAAGGTGGAGTAGACTTGAGACTTATATTTGAGCGGATAGACCCAAAGAAAATGAGAGATGTCATCTAATAATACCAAATAATATTTATGACCCAGTTTGCTAGTAATGAGAGATGTCTATAAATCTGCATAAATGATATCAAATGGAGAGAAAGTAATACTAAAAATGACTTAAAAGGAAGTCTAACATGTTTTCCTAGTGGACAAGAATATCAATTGTGGGTAAATTTCCCTTCATTACATTGAATCAAATTGTGACTTCTAAGAAAGTTAAAAACTGGTTCTCCTGGGTGCCCAAGTCGATTGTGCCAGGTTGAAGGAGAGATTGCAGCTAGAGATGTATGTGGATTGACACTTGCAGGAATTGGAAGAGAAAGGATAAAGGTCCCACACACTATTGCATCTCGTAAGAGTTGTCCCCGTACGTAGGTCCTTCATACAAAAACTAAAAGGGTCAAACTCAATAGATACAGAATTGCCACTAGCAAATTTTCTAACAGAGATTAAGTTTTTAATAATGTTAGGAGTATTTACGACGTTTTGAGGGAAAAAGAAGGGTGAAGTGGTGGAGTTTGAGTGGTGCCATAGCTTTGAATTGGAATGCGATTGTCATTTTCGACCAAAATAAATTGAGGATTGTTCAAATTAAACAGTTGAGGAAGATTACCGGAGTTGCGAGTGAGGTGAGATGTGGCGCTCGTATCCATATATCAGGCATCGTCAGACTGCTATAAATTCATGGTGTTGTAGGCTTAGCCCTGTTCGGTAGGGGTAAGGAGGTCGTACGGTTGGTGTTGTTGTTGGGCCGCCGAGAAATGGGCCTATTGTGGATGGGTCGTTGGATGTTGGCCTGGAGGAGGGCCCTGAACACCGGGCTGCTGCCACTCGGTAGTGCCTTGGGTGAGACATTTGGGTAGGAATATGGGGGCGAGGCCCAGGTTCCGGAAATAGGCCAAGGCAGTGGGCCGACCCACTGAGATGAGTATTGGGCATACTGTGGTTGGTCGTCAGAACTGGACCGTCCCCCGCGTCCTTTTTCCTTTCCACCACGGCCGTTACCGCGGCCTGCGCCCCTGCCGCCACCGCGGTCACCCCGCGGCTGTTGGTTGTCCATGTGCTGTGACTGGCCGACGGGTGTGGTAGTGGTCACCGGTGCATCAACTACCAACGCCTTTTGATTATGTTCGTCTTGTTTGGCACGCCTAGTTTCCTCCAAGAGCAATTATGATCGGGCCTTGTTGAAAATAGGAAGGGGATCGGCTTGTTGAATCATCGTCGCGAGTGTGTCGTACTCACCTTTGGCAACCCATTTATTAGTTGCAAAACCATCTTCGTTTCGGAAACCGTTATGCCCACATTGGCTAATTGATCTGCAACTAATTTCAATTGTTTGCAATAGTCGGACATATTCGCAAAGTTTTCAAGACGGGTGCTATTGAATTGTTCCTCCAAATAGACGACACGAGTATGTTTGTTGTCTTGAAAGATTTCCTCTGGTCTTGTCCATAGTTCGTGAGTCGAAGCACCTGTTTTCATAATAGTATGAAGTAGATCCTTGGATATGGTGTTATATATCCATTGCTTGACGATAACATCAAGCCTTTTCCACGTTGTGTTGTCAACGTCAGGCGGACGGGGGATGGTGGTGTCGATGTGATCAAGAACGTTGTAGGCACAAGTATGAATTTGAAATAATTCTTCCCACGAAGAGTATTGTCCATCCTCTTGATCAAGAACCAAAGGGATAAAGTTCTTGATATTTGTGATGGCGAAGGCCGGATGAAAGGTAGGGTGTTAGGGTACTCTTGATAAAATGTAGAATAGTGTAATTCTCCTTGGTTGGAGGCTTCTCATTAATGTAATATTTATAGGTGTTTACAATTTACAAACGAAGCATCTCTACTTTACATAATTACACTAGAATAATAATTACAGAATATATGGAGAATATTAATATATTCGTTTTTATCAAGATATTTGAATCATCGGCCCTAACAAATTCATAGCTGGATTGCATAGGAAAGAGCCGAAGCCTTCTCTCGTTTCCTTAAAATTAAATAGACAATCGTGCAGAATTTTGTGATTCCATAAAACCAAAGGTATAAAAAGAAGAAAACCCAGAAAGGGGGAGTGGATGGGTGGTAGTGAAGAAGAAAAATCTTAGCGATTTGCTATAGATGAATTATGGCTGCTGCAACGGCATGACAAGTAGCTTTCATATTCACTGAAATTCCGCGGTCAATTTGATAAAACAAGAGTGTGTGTGCCCTGGAGATTTTGGTACATGTGGGTAAGAAGTGGAAAAATGGTAAACTAGATACCCCAATGGACACCCAACTTAAATTTTTCTTTTTTGTTTTCATCTTTTTCAATCTATCACTATTAGGCCCAAAATATATTTATTACATAAATAAAGTTTTAACCCTAAGGTTTCCCCCCTATATATTATATAAGTTAGTTGCAAAGAAGAAGGTTGCCATGATCTTTCTCTTCCAGTTTGTTCTTCCAATTTAATATTTACATGTGATAGTGTAGTACTATATTTTTCAGTTCTTCCAGCGACTGAAAAGTTTATTATTTACCTTTTTTTATTGGGATTGTCCTGTATCCTATATTATTAATTTGTTTGTAGTATTGGTTTGATTTGTTTCATTATGAGTCTCTGTTGAAATTTTGTGCTATGACGGGTTTTAAATTATTGTGTTATTTTTTTTCTATCCCTACTCCAGCAAAAGCATGGATACTGAAAATATACAAGGATATACACGGTACGGAAACCATGACAAGTGAGAGATCGTGTATACACGGTATACACAGCCGTGCTACGAAAGTTATTCAATTTCATATAGTACAAGTGAAAATTTGGATTTTTTTTCAACATTAACTTAAGTCGATAGTGTAACATATACTATTAGTATTAACATAATTTAAATCCTTATAATAGGTGAAACACTGATACCAGGGGTGAATTTATTGTGCAATACATGGTGCACGTGAAATCGTGATTTCTCCGTCAAATTAGATATTTATGTACATATTTTTTTATAATTGATATAATATTATTTGCTATCCCCCATGCTCAAATAAGCTAATTGGTGCACTTAGTTGAATATATTTACCTAAAGGAATAGAAATCAATTCCTACTCAGAACTTTCTTTTCTCTCCATTTTTTGGTCGTGTACCCACACATGTAATGAAAATTTACTCCAACAATTTCATTTTAAGATTTAGTTTTCAACTTTATCTTCATTATTCTAGTCCTAACAATGCATGTGTCGGTGCCAAAAACAGCAAATTTAACAATGCATATTTGTCTACTTCAACTTAAAGCATTAACATTAACTAGCAGTGGCGGAGTCAGAATTTTCACTAAAAAATTTTAAAATAAAAAAATAAATATATGAAAAAGTCAAATGAGGTTCAACGTCTACTATCTCTATATAAAAATAATGTAATTTTTCATCGAAGGGGGTTCAGATGAACCCCTTGGCCCTTCCTCCCTCCACCCCTGTTAACGAGGCACTCTTAATTGTATCATCATTTCTTAACTTTATGTATTTCACCTCTTCTTAAAATTTAAAGAATTAGAAAGAAGAAGAAAACTCTCAAATCGTTATACATAAATCTACTGAGTTTAATTAAATTTTTATGCATAAAAATATTTACACAATCACATCACTTAACTGATAATAGCAGATAACTAACTTTATTTAATAGGCATTGATTAATAACTTAGAATAAATGTTAAGTTATTTGGTATAACAAATTAAATTACATTAAAAATATAAAATTCATTACAGTCTCAGCATATTATATATTGAAGAATCAATCTATAGATCTATTTGTTTACAGGATAGATAAAAGGAAGAATATATATAGATATATTGTATAAAAGGAAATAACAGTAAACATACATTTTAACAGAACTTCCAATGAAAGCATACAAAAGGCAGAAAAGACCAATAAACAACACTTAAAAGTTGAAATAACAAAATTGACGCCAAATACATACAAAAACAGAAATGATAAATAACAAAAAAGAGTTAGAAAGCTGTTAACACAAGTTTCTTCTTAAGAACTCATCTCCAATTAGTTAATTATCAATTACTATCATATATAAAAATATTTACAATCTTGTATCAAATTCATCCATCAACAAGTTAGAAACCCAATTGATATCTGGAAATTCTTGATCTTGTGACTCAAACTCCACAAGCCTTTTTCCCTTTTCATCATGTATTTTATTCACCTTAGAATGAGATGTACTCCCGATCTTAAGATTCTTCAGCTCCTCAACTAATTCTACGTGGTTAGTCGAAAAAAGTGAAAAATCACTCTCATTTTGAACCCTCTGATCAATTCTTGGTTGAGATCGAGAAGAAGGAAGAGGACGACAATGAGGAACAAACAACTCAAAAGTTGATGTATTTTCCTGAGGAATTTGCTAAGGAATCGATAAATTTTCACGTCCAGAGACAGTAGTACTATAGTACTGATCATGCGGTGGTGGAGGCGGGTGAGGATTACAAGGAATGACCATTCAATTACGATTTGGTCGATTTTCAATTGAAATGTACGGATATGATTGAATGTCTAAAGTGTTGGAAATTTGTCTTTGGTGGGGAGGTGCGTCCATCAATATTTAATGAATTAAATACTAAGGTTCCGCATGTTGGAGGTTTTGTCTCTTCACACGTGCATAATCTACTAAGTGAGTAGATGACCGTAGGGTCAAAAATCGTCAAATTTCGTTGAGAAATGAAAGAGATATTGGTCCACGAAGTAAGGTGTTTGAGGCATGAAAATATGGTGTGGGACAAATCTACCACATCGGTGGGAAAATGAAGAATTGCTCTCTTTATAAGTTTCAAAATTGACTAAGGGTTTGGGACCCCAAGGGGTAACCCATGTGTTTGAAGGAGGGAGGACCTAGATGTGCTTTGGTTCGGGGCTAAGCCCGCCCGTCCCGTCCCGTCCAGGTTCGGGTCACGGGCTTCTTCTGATAGACCCCCAAATTATTTAATTTTTACAGTTTGGTCCCTGGAGTTTCTGAAAAGCTGAAATTGGGAACGACGGAAGGCAGAAAGTTTCTGCCTTCCGTTTGGGTTGGTTTTTGAAACGTTAAAACCATTATTCTGCACTTAATCACCTCCCTAAAAGCTCTTTCAAGATGCACATTAAATCAGTCATTACTTGGCTGATTAACTCCCTCCATAAACAGTCACTACTTGGCTGATTAATGGCCATTACTTGGCCATAAACAGCCATTATTTGGCAGTTGAGGAGTCCCTCCCCTTGTGATATATATTGGAGCCTTTTGGCTCAATTGTTGTGGCTGGAAAAGACAGAAAAACGAGACAACAACATATAAACACAGAGACACAGAAGAGAAAAACACACATTCTGTCCAAAAACCGTGAGCAGAAACAGTGTCAAAAAACAGAAACTCTTCCTTCCTTTTCCATTCTTCAACAAGTCATTTCGTATTTGTTTTCTTCGTCAGAATCAACCTATTTGCTTTGTAGTGTTAATTAGTTGTTTCTTTTTTATCTTGGGAGACTATTGCCCGTTAACGTAAAAGCATATATACGGGGCAATCTTGTCTTAAAGACAGAGAGCCATCTCTCGACTCAACCACAGTTGTAACAATCCAGATTTAGTGTTTCTTGATTTCAGGTTATCAAGATTCAAGACTCAACAATCTTGCGGCAGTTCTGAATATTGGCTTGTTTGTTTATCCTTTCGAACACTTATAATATTTATTTACTTCCCGTACTGCTTTACAATATCCAACATAAAGGGTATTGATACACATAGCACCAATTGTACTTCGTCTCGACACGGATCTCCTTCAGTTCATGCGCGAAGAAACATACCCGTGCCGTCTGTTACACGACGTGCCAGCATTGCACAGTTGGGTTCTGTACTTCGCGGGGGTGTAGCCAGTATTCGAAACTTCCGTGGCACAATTCACAATTATCTCCTTTAATGCAACACGTAAATTTATAACTCGAGCAAGGGATTGGCAAATAGTTATATTTTTTTGGGTCACGTCGACGCACTTTTTCCCTTCTGTGTGTAAAGGGGCAAGAGGTCCAGTCGTGACTACGAATTTGCCATTTGTTCCATTTTATATACTAAATAACAAAGAAAAAAAACGTAAAGAGAAAAGGAGGAAATACAAACTTCAAAATAGTTTAAATACTAGTTATATAGTAGAAGAATTTTTATAATTATGAGCTGTAATATTTCATAATAAGTGAAATTATCGACCGAACAAATAAAACAGACAACCTATTAAATAACAAGTTAAATTTAAATTACAATTATACTACAAATTTTAATTATACTATCAAAATATATAAGTTAAACCCACCAAGAAATATGTATGCGTAGATGTGTGTGTGTTTATGTAATATAGCATGTGTGTGTATGTTAATGTACTTGAGTGTGTATATGCAACAAGAACTTAGTAGAGTATATGCAATTCTTGATATAGGAAAAGACAAAAGAGAAAGGCAATTTGTGCTTTTAATCCCTGAAAATTGACAAGTTCTTATCTTAGTCTTTATGAAGCGCAATCAAATTTACTAATATTAAATAAACGTGAAATAAGTATCCGAAATTAAAATATTAATCTTTCTTTTTAAAACCGAAATTAATAAACCGTTTATTTCCAGTCCACTGGAGAAGTGTAAAGTTCTACCAAGCGGTTGAGTAACAGATCCAACCAATTATTCGCTGGTGTGATAAAATACAAATTTAAAATTTAGACCTTATACCTATGTACAGAAAAACAAATTCTATCATAATATACTAGTTCAAAATCAGTCTAAGTTCTTAATCTACCATTCTCATAATCATTTTTCGAATTTAGCAGGGAGACCTCTCTCTAGGAGTCAGTACGATATGATGATGACTAGGGTGGCAAATCGACGTTTCGGTTGAAGTTGAGCGGATCAAGATATGTTGAATTAATAGATTGGTCAATGTCTAACCCTACCCAAAGCTTATTTGGGCTAAGTTGGGTTGGATCAAAATGGGCTAAATATGATGGGTCATAACCCAATCAGCCCAACTCAACCAACTTTTCAAACTTTCGAGAAACTAAAATTAAAAATTTAAATAAAAATTTTTAATTTTTTTTTTATAAAAATATAAATTTAAAAAATGAAAAAACATTAATAAGAAATAATTTAAAATTTCAAAATACAAAAAAACTAAAAAATAATTTAAAAAAGAGTTAATCATATTTTGTAGCTTTTACAATTCTAAACGAAATTGATGAGTCAAATTGGGCTGATGATTTGTGATGAGTTAACTTGAGCTAAGCCCAAATCAACTCATCTTCAAATCACTCTAGTCCAAACCCATTAAAGTTTAGACGGATTGGGCGAGTCAAATGACTTTAAACTTTAAACTAATTTTGCCACCCCATGGATGACACACCTCTAATGCTATACTTCGCAGAAATATTGTTCTTGGAAAGAATTTTTAATCATGGCTGCTTATGGCTTCATTAATAACAAAAGCTTAACAAATTTACAAGCTCTTTAGCGTATCACAAATTATTTTCTTGGATGCTTATACTCCATAGTTTTTTTTTCTTGGACAGGGCAACAGCCAAAAAGAGTAGACCATCAGACACTTGTTAAAACTACGACGACGCACTCACCTCTAATTTTCTTTTTTTGATTGTTTAGTACTTACCTAATTTTCGTGTTCTCTTTGTACCGCAATGTTGGTGGTTGAAGAACAAGCCAGCTTGCGCATGAAATCGATGTCTTTTTTCATCAATTACTATTCTATCAACAGTGCCTTAAAGATGGCATTTCCACCTCCGATGAAATTCTGAGAACATTTTTCTGACTTGCGACGTCTAAAAGATACAAAGAAACAAATGACTAAGTCAACTCTAATTTTAACAATTGCTGCCAACAGCCCAACTGAGCAGAAACTACAGGTGAACTACCTGGCTCCTAGATTAAGGAATATGTTGAAAATGTACATTTATGAACTGGCACTCGAAATTAGTGTTGAGGTAGAGCAGGTCTTTTTTCCAACATTTCATAGTGGACAACAAAATTATCCTGCATTGAAGATGCAGATTAGTTAAACGACTGGAAACTTCATAAAAGCTGAAGCACCTTCGCACATGACGAACACAACTAGTATACGAATTCAAAACTGTACTATGATATCCATACCTTACGGATTGTCTCCCATGTGTTTGGATCAAAACAAATATAAGATCCTCTCTCATATGCATTCGTCTTGACAAGAGGCTCCATGTTGGCAACCCTCATAAACCACAACCGATGTTCTCTGTGATAAAACCAGCCACGGTTATACCTGCGGACAGAAAATGCAGCCTGCTATTAACTAGCCTTCAGCTAAGCACTTAGCATATTGCACATCCAGAAGGTCAACTATACCGGAAGGGGAGTATCCTAACATGCAACAGCTGACAACTTAACTCTCAGGAATACAGTATAAGAAAATATGCACCCAAGAGCAACCAAATTTTGTAAATTACAGAAAACATACAGTTCATTTGCAGCATACAGTTGCGCTTCATCTTTTGGCATGCTGTATAACACAATGGATCCTGTTATTATTGCATTGAAATTTCATAATCAAGGAACGTTACCAGTTTACTAAAAGTCTTGCCTGTAAAAAATGTAAAACAAAGTATCTAGCTGAAGCTTTGAGAAGTACGCTTGCTGCATCCAGAATAAAAAAAATATTTCAATAGATAAAATAAGTCAGATCCAGATAAACAAAAATGCAAAGGCAGCTCACATTTAAAGGTGGTGGTTGTTTCGCATAATAACATTGTGGTACAGTAAATTCTGGATCCCCCTTGGCAGGCTCATCGGACCATGGGGAACCAAAAGTCTTGTACAAATTTTCAGCAGAGTTCAAATTCAATCCAAGTGTTGTTAGATCAATTCCAAGTGCAAGAGAAGTCAAATCTGGATCGCTCATCCGTATGACACTTAGCAAACCAAGCATACCAAATGGGTCAGGAGCAACTTGGGATTGCATGGACTTTAAGCTCTGATCCCTGTATGCCTGACCTAAATTGGACATTTGCTGCAACCGGAATTGGGATTGACCCTGATGCTGTTGGTACTGCTGGATGAGCTGATCATATGATCCAATACCAGAAGCGTTACTTGAAGAATTAAGAGGCCGCAATCCAATACCAGGAGGTCCACCACTCTGAACCCAAAGGAAGATTGAAAAAAGTTAGCTCCTAAAACCTGAATGAATGCAGCCTCTATTGCACACACCAGGAATACAAGTTGAGATTCTAGCTTTGACCAAATCAAAACTCCAGTTTTAAATGAAACTCTGTTCTTTCTTTCCATTGAATTAAAGAGGGTAAATTCTGCTTTATTGATGATTCGCAGAAATATTTTTGAAGAACTTTTTTTTGAAGTGCTGATTAGCAGAACTTGTAAATAAATCAAACCTCTATCAGATTAGCTAACTCAAGTGGAGGATGCACTCAGGAAGAAGAATATTTAACAATGGACCAACCCCACACAAAAAAACGTAGATGGAAGGGAAAACGTGTTACAAATATCTTCTTTAAAAACAAAATTTTTTGTTGGAAACTATGTTGCACAGAATTGACAGGTTTGACCTTATTCCGAACAAAGTAAAATGCGTCCAATCGGATAGGGTTTAAGGCGGACAAGATAGCGCCATAGTGGGACTGAACTCTAAAGACTTGATGGAGAATAAAGGAACAACTAAACTCACTCCTAACAAACTTGCCAGAGAAGAAACGGACAAGCTAACACATACTACTAAACAAATTGCTGCATCAAGTAACATATTTTAGTATGTTCGTCAGTAGAGAGGGGGTTTGTTTCTCGTTATACTCGATGCGGCGTAAAAGGCTCATAGGGAAGTAGTCTGAAAACATTGGGCTACATAATCTTTTACTTGGAGCAGACAAGATAATTATTTCTCCCCACCGTCCCCTCGACCCAAAACAATGATTGGAATAAAACACTAATAATTTATTCAAATGAACATGAAAAAGGGTGACCCAAAAAGAGATTAAGAGTAATGCACCTGTTGATGATAACTGGACTGGGATGATTGGAAGACATCTGGACCATGTAAATTCAGCAGATCCTGGTTGTTTATATTTGAAAAAGAGACACCACTACTACTAACAGATGGAGCATGTTGCAGCTGCTGCTGCGGACGATGCGATGAGTATGTTCCCCCCAAATTAAAACCAGCGGATCTTCCCATCTGCACCATTAAATCGAGGGCAGAATCAGCAGGCTGAAGCATTTACTATAAGGTTAAGGTTTTATAGAACAGACAGTGAAGTTCCAGAAATTTGTGCTTACTGAGAAGTGTTGATGTTGCATCATAGAAAGAGCATTATCATGAAGTTGCTCTTTCTGGTGAGGATCCATAGCATAATCAGCATTCCCACCTTAGCAAACATGAGAGCAATAGTATTATCAGAATCCGGAAATAACTAATAACGCGACCATAAACATGGTAAACCCCTGCCCCTTGCCTTCTCAAGGGAAAAAAAAGAGCTATATGACAAAAATAGGATACCCATAATAGAGAGGAAGTTTGAGCTTGTTAGTCGACAGCGTCTACTGTCATCAGAAATGGTGAACTTGCAGTCCACCAATATTCAAGTAAAGAAAAAGATGAGTTGGAGAGGTTAATTAAATAATCTCCTTGCCAAGGAGATGTAATTATCCTCGATTTCAAGTTTTTTGGTAGAGAGGGAGGTAAAAAAGACTCCCTTCTCCACTCTATCCTACTAAAAAAAATGAAAAGTCTGACATGGAAGGTTACGCGAATCTCCAATTTCACTTCACCTCCTCAATTACAGAAAGAACAAGGTTTCATAAGTGTCCTCTTTTACTCCCTACTCCTGCCCTTACTTTTGTTATCCCAGCTAAAAGTGTAACAGCAAACATGTGTAGCATGTTACCACTTGGTCAACCTGCTCAAGACAAATTGTAAGGGCTTTGTGCATGCAGAAAAGCACCTTTAAATCCTGGTAAAGCAGGAAAATCTTCATTTTGAATGCTGAATTCCTGGTTTTGCTGAACAATAGGACTGAGCCCTTGTTTCCGCAAAGAACCTGAGTATCTTGCATTATCAGTATTCTGAATAAACTGTATGATAAAAGCACAAGCAAAGAATGCTTAGAAGGAGAAGGAACTTTAATTACCCAATTGTCCTTGAAATCCTCCAGCAGAACTAGGCCGACTACCCAACTGAGGGAAATCATTGATGTCAAAAGGAGCATCATTTGAATTTACATCATTCAACAATCCCAAAGAATTAAGGTTTCCCATTGCTTGGACGTGGTTTTGAGATAGTGGACCACCAGCAGAATAGGAATTTCCTAACATAGAAAGTACCTGCGGAGAGGCTGATTCCAGATGCTACCATTAGAATAAGAGGATTCACCAACCTACAAACAGTTGGTGTTACATATACCTAGTTAACCTACCTATCTAAAAATGACATCTGTGTGCAATCAATGAAAAAAGCTGCAAATGACATCGCTATGTGAAAGAAATGACAAAAGCTGCAAGATTTTCTAATCGGTTTATTTAGGTACTCAAGTTGAACAAAAACCAAACAAAGTTTTTCCAATCCAAACAAACTTATTTGACAAACAACAGAACCGTCGATCATTTTTCCATCCCTTTCTGTTGCACCATCCCTACTATCTTCTTCTTCTTTCAAGCCATAATTCAGAAATTTTGAAAAAGAGGCCGTATTTTTTTTTATTTCAGATTTCCTTACTTTTACTTGCTTTGACTGGTATATTCTTTAATTGATGTAGAAGTTTAGTTTTGATCCAATATGTTATGTTTTTTTGGATAAGAATATAAGCTTAGCACCAGTCCCACCGTCAACACATGAGTGTGAGACTAGGTAGTTAACTACCCAACCGACCCCAAAATATATATATATAATCCATATCACTATTAGATCACAATCTTGAGGAGGTTATTATATATTTTCAAATGTCAAGGGGGTTTTATCACAAATTTTGGTAAGGTAAGATTTAAGGAGGTTTTATCACAAATCAAAAACTGAGGACTGTAATCGTATTTAACTCAAAGACTTCTCAAGTAGAAAAATTCTCAAAAAAATATATGACATTGTTATCTAAAGAACACCCTGTAGAGTTTGGTCAAGGAAAATATATTAATTAAACCAAACTAGCTCACAAAACTTGAAGAAATTTTTTTAAAACTTATAATATCTCCATTTCCCTTCCACTACAGAGAACCTGATACATATACTGTGGGAAAAATATGTCTGAAAATGAATGATAAGGGATACTGGGAAAATCCATAATTCCAGTAACTTCGTCCACCAAGGTTTGCAGTTAGCAAAATTAGCACATATCACATTCATCTTTTACTACATTGCAAATTAACCATAACCTCCAAAATATGTAGTGCAGCTGAAAAACAAATGAATGAAACTAGCAGAGGCTCTGCCAACTGTGAGGAACATCTCTTCAATAACTTTGGGTAGTAAAAAAAGAGAACGCATAGCAAGAACCCAAGGGAGTTAACAAACTAGATGAGGTCAGAGGGAAACCATCAGCACAACAACATACCCAGTGTAATCCCACAAGTGGGAGGGAAACTATCAGTCATTCAAGCTAATTTACCGTGCTAAACAACATAGAAAAAAAGGGAGCTAACAAACTAGAAGAGGGAAATCATCTAATCAAAGCTAATTTACCTTGCTGAAGAACACCACTCATTATCCTATTAGGTCCTTGAAGATTTAAACTTCCAGAACCAGCATTAGCGTTCATAGTTAACCGTGAAGAAAGACCAGGAGCAGACAATCCTGCACCAGAGCTAATGCTTCTGCCAACGTTGCCCCCACCAACTATATTTCCAACTGAGTTTGTCATCCTTGGGCCTGCATTTCCCAAAATTTGGGACACCCCAAAACCTGGCACAGAACTTCGATTACCAATTGCTGCAGAGGTTGGGAGAATCCCAGGAATAGAACCTCCTACACCACCAGCATTATTGCTATATCCCGCATTACCAACAACACTCATACCACCTCTACTTGTCATTCCAGAATGACCAAGTGAATTTCCTTGGGATATCTGCCACACAAATACTAAGTCATATAAGATATGCAATACAAGAGAATGTTGCTTTGGCATATAAAGGAAAAGAAAACGAGGAATATCTCCGGAATGAAATTCAACAAATCCTTGACATGGTTTACAATATACTAGCAGTATCTCTCAAGAGCTCTTTCATCTCCATTTCCAAAAAGTGAATTAAATCATTTCTAAAATCAAAATCCCACCCACCCTCAAAAGTTCTCCCGTCGGCCATGGTTTCCCATCTCAAATTAAATTTCACCAAGTGCAGCAGAGAGCCTAGAAGAGAAAATGATAATGATTTTGAACTTTTTCCCCCTCCTTTCCCTCCGACTTAGGTAATATCAAATACAAAAGGATGGAATAATGATAAGAGCAACATTACACCAACCTGAGAAAGGGAAGCGGGAAGATTGTTTGATGAAAAACGACCACCAGAAAGGTTATTTCCAGATTGCTGGACACCACTGGAGGGGACGTTATTTATTGCTGTGTTTCTTGAACCAAGTGTCCCGTGCATGTTAGGAATGTTGAAACTCCCATGAATGTTATGAAGCCCCTGAATACTTCCTGTGAGGAAGAAGTTTATTGATAGATTGGCATAAATGTCCAAAAGTAACGAGAATCCAGCAAATAACTCACCTGAGTGATGATAAAGAGGGGAGGGTGCACCAGATTGAGGAGAGAAGGATGAAGGAAATGAGCGGCCGGTGTTGTCAGGAAGATTTGAAGCTGATCCGTTTACAGAAGACTACAACGAAACAGGAAATACATTATGAAAGGACTGCTAAAAATTTATTCAGCTCAGAATAGCCCTTTTTCATGCATGATGAAGTCATCTAAAAACTATGTCATCCAAGACATCTAATACACCACAGAGAAAGGTAATCAATCAAATAATAGTGGCAGTGGTCCATAAAGCTACTCAACTTCCGTTATTCAACCATAGACTCAAAACTTCAATCTTTAACTGTCCTTCTGCATAATCAAGCAATCATGACATTGAATTTAAAAGTGCTCATCCAGCAAAAGGAGCTCGTTTCTGAGGAGAGATAGATGATGCATGGCATTCTATGAAAAGGCCAGCCATCTACAAATGGCTAACAATATACATAAACCACAGTCGCATAAGGAAGTCCATTACTAAAATACATAGTACTTAGATGCCAAAATATCAATTTCCAATCTCTCCAACAGTACAAAGCCATTAAGAGCACACCCAATTTTAGGAAGCCCATTCATTTGCCGAATGCCGATTTAGGAAGTCCATTCATTTGACCAATGCATCAGTCTGATCTAGGAATTACTCTTTCCATAACTATTGCTAGGAACTTTAACTAATTCCGCATTCAGAAGCCCAATATTGATTTCCACACCTCAAAACTGCTGATAGTTTCAGATAGCAGCGAGAATGGTGTAGATAATTCCAAAAACTTATCAATAACATCTGACACATACTTCCATAAACATCGGAGAATCATGTTTGACTTCAATTACTTGGGGACAATAGCAAGATGATTTACAGTTCATCTACTAGACAGGTAAAGTCAGTTAACACCTTGAATGATAATTGTAATCTAAATTTATTGAACAGCATTTCATTCTATTCTCTATCTAGTAATGATCAGCTCCAATGAAGTAGGGAATAAAAAAGAGTGGAAGTTTTCTTTTTGATTGGTAAAAAGGAGTTCAAGTTTATCCAACTAGTCAAACAAAATAACTGATATCAAATATTTCCAGAAAAAGAACCAACAAAAGTATAATAGCCTTGCAGAACAGAAGATATTCCTTTTGTGCCAAATTTATATGACACCCTTTCATTTTGGAATGCTCCGAACTATCTGACACTATTCTATTAACAACAAATTTTATATAACTTACACAAAGTTCAAAAATAAAATTTTAACAATTGAAAATTTAAACTTTGATGATTTTTATGTATTAAATTAACTTTTCAACCATTACTTTAATACTTCCTTAAACTACGTAATATAATAGATCAGTCAAAGTAAAAGCCTAAACTCCATATCTAGTCAAAACTATCAAATAAAATTGATATCACGGGTAATTGTAAATCCAGGATAGGAGGTGGAAATCAGATTCTACCAGCATCAACCAACTTCTTGTATAATATCAGCACCTAGTCCTTCCAAGAATAGGAATGTGAACAGAAAAGGGGCCAACTAAAAAGGAACAACTTTTCCCCAAAACAGAACAGCCAAGAATACAAGAATAGAACTGAAATATCAGTATACAAACAGATTTTGTTAAGAAAGATGAATACGTTGAGTAACCCTGACATTGCAGAAATGTCAAGATGTCATGCAGAATTTTTTTCCTGGTTGTACAGCAGCTTCCCTTATCCTTTTCTTCAGAAAGGTTATGGGAGAAAATATGGGAAGCCTTTCCAATGAGTAAAGACCTATTATCTGAAAAGGAATGTGATTGGAACAGCCAGTCAAAAAGAGTTATTGATCTCTAGTAGAACCGAATTGAGAGAAAAGGAAAGACGATAGCATCAAAAAGTAATCAAAGCAAAATTTAAGCCTTGAGACATGCTGAGAGAGAGCCACGAAGCATAAAACCACAAAGTTCTGAACATGCATAACATATGACCCAGTGAGAGACAGTTAGTTTACAGGAACGAGTTCACCTCATCAAACCCTCAGCTAAAATTTGAAACGGTAAATAACCATTAAAAATTTCATGCTCGTGTTATTATCATGCAACTTGGAGTTCCCAATTTCGTGTTATTATCATGCAACTTGCAGTTCCCAATTTAAAATTCTATTTACACTACTCAGTGTGAGAACATGTACTCCCACCTCAGTCGACAGGTTTACACTAAACTTGTGCAAGTAGGATAGCAAGCTACCCAGTGAAATAATGTAGAAGCGCACAAAATGGCGCAATCACCAAAAAAGTATGCAACAATAAATTGACAAAAAGGTTATAAGAAGTTTTCCAGCATGCAACTGGCCACTCCGTATGCAATTTTTTTATAACTGTGGTGTCCGGGCCAGCATGCTCAGACTTCGACTAACTCCAAGGATACCGGTCACCTCCCACCAGCAACAGATAACAGGTAACTCTATCTACCAAGGCTAGGGCAGATGAGAAGAAACCACCTAGTGTTTTTGACTCTGCTAGGATTTGAAACTGATACCTCACGATTCTAGACTTACTTCCTTTGGTGCCACTGCATATGCAAATTAACAACTTACATATGAACATTATAAGAACTAAGTTGTAACGACGGTGTACTCGCGTCAAATTACTTTCAGACTGAACCCGGAAACAAATAAAAAGGGGCAGCCCGGTGCACTAAGCTCCCTCTATGTGCGGGGTCCGGGAAGGGCCGGACCACAATGGTCTATTGTAAGCAGCCTTACCCTGCATTTTTGCAAGACGCGATTTCCACGGCCTGAACCCGTAACCTCCTGGTCTCATGGAGGCAACTTTACCCGTTACTCCAAGGCTCCCCTTCCTCATAAATAATAACGATAATTAAAATCCTTTTAATTGCCATGGAATTCACAGCTTCCAATAAGTAAATTCGATTTTTCCTTATATTAATTTTGGTAACTAACTTCTAATATCACTTAATACCAGCTACACAGGTAAGAGATTATTCCAATGGACTAAACACAATGTAACATAGCCACAACAATCCATCAAAACTAAAATACAAAAAATATCACACATACATACTTCAATAAACCAACAAAAAAAATAGATTAATTAACAATTCAATAGGTAAACTGAAATGAAAATAAAGCAAAAAAACTATGACAAAAGCGAAAACCCTAGATAATAAGTAACACTGTAACAGTAAGTAGGAACCCTAACATTTTTGCACGATATACAAAATTGACAGTTACATATAAGAATAGATCGATATATAGAGATAGAGATTAGTATTGTATATACCGGAAAAGAGAGAGGTGGGAACTAGTGATATTCGATGATGGTGTCAGGTGATTGATTGATTGATCATGGAAAGAGAAGGGAGTAAAATGGAGAAATGGACAAGAAAAGGGCCCATATAAATAAAGATTTTTTGAAACCCAAAAGGCCCAACAACAGCTATAGCCTATAGATTTTGTACAGCAATTCCGTTTACTTCTAGTTGAAAACATTTCAATAAGATTTAGTAATACTACATAGTTGTTATAAAATAATAATAATAAAATTACAAGATAATCAGAGCTGTCACTTAGTACTACGTAGTTGTTATAAAATTAATATATATATTAAAGTTCTACATAGATAAAGTGATGTGGCACATCTCTATGACCAGTAATAATTTTTTTTTCCCCAATTTTTTTGAATATTTTTCTCCTTCAATCTATTTAATACAATTGTAGTATTATAGCACTAAATACGATTTGCAGTTATCTTTCTCCATTCTTTATTTGTTTTTTTTCATCTTTTATTTGCTTTAATAATTAACCTCCACAATTCGCCTATTAAATTTATACTCTTAATTGATCTGAAGAAAAAGAATGCTCTTGAATGGTGATAGGCTTGTGGAACGGATATTGACAAGCTTAAAAAATTATGCATCAATTCTGTTATTTTTCTTCTATTTTTAATGATTAAGATCATAATGATGTGTGTATTATATTTTTCATATTTTTTTCTACGTACCTCTATGATGCTTCTTAAGTTTATTTTTTTTAGGAATTTATGATGTTATGTCTATAAAAAAAATTGATTCAAATTAGTAACTTATGGTTAAAAGTCTGCTAATTACTAATCAAATTTCAAAATTTATATTACTTAACAGGAATAAATTTTAGTGATTGAAATACATCCTTCATTTGCTGTTTGTTATGTTTAAGTTTTTAGAACTACCAAAAAATATACATAGCATGAAAATTGATAAATGTAAAGCAACATAGAGGGAGAGAGAATAAGGTAATATTACAATTTTTATATACATGATGAAGAAGAACCATTTATGTTTTATTTAAAGATTCATTATTTCTTCTTCTCTTTTTTACTTTGAGAAATGGTGTATTTATGTGATTCATTTTAAAACTGTTGTAAATTGCAAGAATAAATATTGTGTTCTTTCACTTTTAAAGAAGATGATCACATGTGAATTTCTAACGTTTTTCTCTATGGAATCAAATTATACGTCTGAGTACTTATAGAAACGAATGAGTAAGCGTAATTTTTAAATTTTATATTCTTTTTTATGCGAGGCGAAATTCTAAGTAAATATTTAAAAACTCTGACTTAGATACACATATTTATAAAAGTCGTGTCATCTGTAAATTTTCAAGGACAACGTCTAACATGTAATATTTCTTAAAGTATGAAAATAAAATATATTAAAATACAACCTCTATTTATATAAATTTAGTAAATTATTTGTGTATTTTATGATCGCGCGAACAAATTCACTAGTATTAATAAAAGTATGAGACAACAAGAATTGTCTGCTTGTAAGTTGCTTGCTTGATTTCAAGTTCATCCAATTTCAAGTTTATCCAGTTGCAAGCTTATCTAGAAAATTGCGGGAGTATTTAAATGGACATTCATTTTACAATGTATTTTATAACACTCCCCCTTGGATGTTCATTAATAGATAATGTGTCTCGTTAACATCTTACTAGAAACAATCCATTGGAAAAATTCTAAAAAGAAAAATAGTACACGTTTCTAGTAATTCACATTATTAGTTGCCTCACTAAAAAATTTATCAGAAAAACTTAAATGGGACATAACCTTGATTAAGGGAAAAAGAGTACAACGCGTACCAACTTATCATATCTTGAAGTTGGCAGTGCATTTGTGATCAATATATGTTGATCATCTAGATCTTCATTCCTTAGTTAGAGTTGCACCATCGTAATATAATATTATTGGAATCACGCCAAATACATTCCTGACTTGCTTTATAAATTGTTGTTATCTCTCAATGATTTGACTGTCATGTAAAATAATATGATATGACAGTGACCTTCATGGGAATAGATAACATGTTTGGATAGAACTATAATGTCAATCGTAGAACTATAATGTCAATCATATGAGTGCTCTGTATATCCAAAAAACTTGACAATATTTGTTAGGATAAACATATTCATGTCAGAGCTTTCATTTACAATATGCAATTGATCTTATTTCAGTATCTCCATGTAAGAGATAAATTATATCATGCTCATAGTTATAGAAAGATAAATAAATGCATCAATTGCACAAATATATGATACTTCAGGATCAATCTAATTTTCTCACTTCAACTTCTTTTAGCAGGTAGTCTACTGCTTTTCGAAAACTCTTCAAGAGTTTCAATAATATTCAAGTCATCAACTTGTACAACAATAGAAATATTTTGATTATCATAAAGAGACAAGTAAGCCATACATACTGAGAAAACTTCCATTTAGTATTTAAATGACGGACTTTTTCTTGTCCAATAAACTTTACGCTTATCAAAATGCATCATTCACTTGGTAATTATTTCCACGCCAACATGTTTTAAAAGACGTAGAATTCAGATTCTCATAATCTTATATAATATTGCGCGCCATTATATTTTTGACATAACTTATTGAGATCTCATCACTTCATTATTTTTCAGATACCTGAATCTCCTTGAGGTTTCATGAAGTGTTATGCGGTAGGCTCTTCAAGAGAACATTGCCTCCTTATTGTGATCATTTGCTCCTCACCCTTTTCAAGGTTATTATATTAGGAACCGATTGGTCTATCATGTTTCATGCATACTATAGACTTTATCCTTCAGAGACATTCAATAGGAGCATTTGCAGCTGAAATATGAGATAGTTGAGTCAGCAAATGCTTTCAGCATTTGATTTGAATTATCTTTTGAACGAGGATCATATTGATGATAATTTACAATATATTTCATAACTGTTTATTCTCTCCCCTTTATGTTATAAAAACTAACATATATTCCAAACTTATTTGGGGAGTTCATCTGTGTGCATCGTGGTAGATCCATTAATTATATACCGCACAACAAAAATTATTAGATGAAAATATTTAGTTCATGACACTGAATCAATTATTATAGGAGAATTTATCCTAATTTATTAATCTGAAGCATACACGTCGTTGTATGCAATATATCATAGCTTAGACCAACACATGAAACTTTTCTCTCACAAGCAATAGTTTAGCATATTATGGAGGCATCCAATGCCAAACCAGCTTAGATATAAACTAACATTATCAAGATAAATTATCTTGATTACATATTCTGAAAATTGTGCTTCCAACTCAATTATTTTGAGCAAACAACTTCATAAATGTCAAACTACGGGTTGCCAATAAATGCACATGTAATCGTCTCATAGATGCATCTATTTAAGACATCACATCGCGAGTGAACGGGCCCACATTCACCTTTTATATTTTTCATAATTTAGGAAATTCAGTCTCAACATTAGCTGATGTAATCAACTTATCATGAGAGCAGGCAACACAAATAAATTTTTGAAGAAACTTCTAGTTCTTCAATATATTCCGAATACTCAATTAACACATCAAATTTAAATCAGTATGACCAAAATTGTCATGTCAACTGATAAAATTATCCGTACTAGTAAACTTCAAGTTTACCATGGCGTGTGCTATTTATTTTAGTAAATTTCTGATTTACTATAACATCAATTTTACATCAATAAACTTCTGATTTATTGTGGTATATGCTCGGGTACGTTTTACATGCGTATTTCTTATTCGTAGTACTTGAAGATATTTAATCTTCAATCATTTGTAGTCTCACTATGATAACCATTTTTATTGCTAGTAAACTTTAGATTTACCATAATTTGTGTTTCGCTCGTAATAATTACGATCTAGGACGAATGGTGCTATCACATATAACCTCTTCGTGAGATTTCAATTTAAATTTTATAATGAGATATTGTTTGAATACTACTAGAGTCATATTCTTGTAAACAATCAATTAGCTCTTCTGAAGCTCCTGATTATTAATTTTGTACTATCAAATATTGCATAGATATTGTTGGTATCATGAAAGAAAATTTAGTTAGACACTACTAGTGTCATGAAAGAAAACAATAATTGAATGGACATTTAAAAGATAATTTTAACTTATAAATTACGAAAAATAAACGTTAAATTCTAAACATTAGTATTTCAAATATCTCTTTCAAAGAGTTTAGCCATTAACAACTGAATATGTGTATCAAGTCAGCAACCACACAGTAATCACACTCTTTAGGAAAAAATACATCAATTGTTGTTTCCTTTGAGAAAATCAATAACAACTAACCATAATGTATCGATGTGGTTATAGTAGAAACATTCTACTCTACTTCGTTTTGCCTTAAAATAATAATTAATAAAATTATTTGAGATGATCTACGTACAACATGTACGTGTTGCAATGACTTTCATACCACATGTATTTTCTTTGTATTTTATCTCTTCAGGAGGCAGGTTGTGGTATATCTCCATTCCATTTGCTCCGGGGAATGAAACTTGATTATTTGGATGTGCTTGATATGTAACGTTCATCTATAACTCATTATTTTTCTCAAGCACAAAAATACATTACTTCAGAATATTTCTCAGATTCTTTATCGATCATTTCTACTTTAGGAGTAAAATTTCACAATTTACTACTTCAAGGGTAATGTTTAAGATTTTACCACCTCGGGAGTAAATTTTAAAGTTTTACCACTTCGGAAGTAAAATTTAAAATTTTACTACTTCAGGAGTAAAGTTTAAGGTCTTACTACTTCGGGAGTACAGTTCAAATTCTATTGTTTCTTAAACAAATTTCTAAATTTACTACTTCGGGAGTAAAACATAGAATATTCAGAATATTTCTTCTCAATTATTTTACCTCTTCTGAAGATGAGTCGTGATATTTTCACAATCAAATGCACATTCATATTTATATGTTTTATTACATACATTCACATTCACTTTAGGGAATGAATCTGTATTTGTAACATTATAAAAAATAATTAGTCTTCAGGAATGAAAATATGAATGTGTTTTAAGCATATCAAACTGTGATATCTTAGAATCTCTTTTAATATATTGCTACTTCAGAACCAAATCTAGGCATACAAATAATGTAGAAAATTTTCTCTAATATATCTTCAGTTATAATCACAATAAGCCTATAAAAATATTACCACTTTCTATAGTTAATTTTCTTTCTTCAATCTATGTTGGAGTGTATCTGCTCATAGTTATAATGATGTTATTGATCCACAAAAAAAGAATAAACAAGGCAAGACGTTACCTGATGAACATAACCACAACCATCAAATCATAAATAGGAGCAAATGATGGCCGTATAATATGTTTGGTGCTTACTTTTGGTACCGGGCCATCCTTCTACTCAACTCTGACAAACTCATGGCACATGGCAAGTGACTATGTTTTGTGGGCAGCATCATGTCACCTGCAGATCACTAGCACAATACACCTTATAAATAGTAGGACTTCATCATGGGTAGAATTTTGAGAGCTGGAATTGTATAACAATCACAAATCGTCACTGAAAAGAATCACATCGCCTCCAGAATCTACTTTGCCGAGTTGCCCTTTAATGCTCCGGCTAATTAAACCGCACATGTGGGACATAATAATGTGTTATGAAATAATAATAAAAGTATAAGATAATAAGATATAACCAAAAAAATTGGGAAAATATATATATATGCTCCTCAAAATAATATATAAATGAATTGAATTGACTTTCTATTTATAAGAAAAAAAAGATGTTGACAAGTTGCCTACTTGTAAGTTGTTTGCTTGATTTCAAATTTATCCAATTTTAAATTTATCCTATCCATTTTCAAGCTTATCCAATTTCAAACATATCAAATTACAAGCTTATCCAGAAAATTGCAGAAGTATTTAAATGGACATCCATTTTACAATGTATTTATAACAATAGTAATTTTTTAATAAAATACCTTTTTATCTTAAAATTTTTAGTACGTGCTATTTTATATAAATTTATTACTATTTAGATAGTGAAATTATTCTATTTATCATAATTTTATTTCTAATAGCTCTTAAATATAATAATTTGAGATTTATATCCATGTTTAAAAATTAGAACCATTTTTGTCCGGTCCTTAACGAAATGGTAATCTCCGACGGGTTCACATTCTAAAAAATATAGATATATTAAAGTAATCATAATAGTATTTTCTAATGCAATAACTTTTAATTGTAAAAGACTATGTAAACAACAATTTATTGGTTCATTAAAAAACTTAAATTTGATTGATTTAGATTTTGTTGAACCTCGTTTTACTTGACCTAAAATCGGAAAAAGAAATAGTAAGCTTATTATGGAGCATCTTGATATATTTCTTTGTAATCCCAAATGATTGGCAGTTTTCCCTGTTTCAAATGTGATACATCTTCATATTCAAAACTACCGTAGTCCAAGATTTTAATAATATTCTGAAAACAAGAGGAATATTTATGGAAATTCGTGTCCATAGTATATTAATGAGTTGAATGAGGGTGTCCATACTCCTAATTATAAAAGAAAATGAGATTTATATCCATTTTTTTAGAGGTTAGAACCATTTCTTGCTGAAATGATAATTTCTGACGGACTTCGCAATTTGAAAATTATAGATGTATTAAAGTATCATAATAGTATTTTCCAATACAATAACTTTTAATTGCAAAAAAACATGCAACTAGAAAAAATAATTTATTAATCCATTAAGAAAAATATAACTTTTCTTCTTTGTCTAGCCTATTCCCTCTAATCACCCCAATAGCCTTATGTTGAAATCCTTTTGTTGCGGGTAATCTTTTGATAAAAAATCTTGTTCCTTCCTAATTATCATGTTTTTTTTAGATTAGATGAAATAGGATCTACAACTTAAACGGGTGATCAAAACAAATTCCTTCAAGCCAAAACACACTACATTTCATTCAAGAAGAGTCACATCTCACGCTTCTTATTCTCATGGACATAACGAAGAAGCAGATAATGAACCATCAGTCCATTGAATTTGTTGAAGTGTTCTGACAAATTTTCAGTGACCAAAATAGGAATACTTGAATCTTTTCTTGAGTTCATAATCTTTCAACAATTTTTTACAATAAAAAATAAATAAATCCAACGATTTGGATGTTAACATGAACAAATAGTCATAATATATATATATAAAATGAACGAGAATATGTAAAATAGTCCTTAGTTTGTGAAATTTTTGATTTTTTACTAATCAATAAAAGAATAAGGGTCACGACAATAATACATACATATATAGGGATAGGAGCAAATAGAAATAGAGAAACGAAAGAAAAAAAAAAGAAAGAGGAAAAAACGTGTAAAACAAAACTAGCAAGAAAAACACAAACACTATAGATAACAATTGTATTGTTGGAGAAAAGAAAATTTAGCTTTGTATTCTTTTAGTAATGCTTCAAAAAATACGGTAGTTAAAAAGTTTATTTAATTTCTCATATAGGAGTAATAGGTTGTTAAATGCTTATTTTACAAATTTACTAATATTTTGCGTCCTAAATTTACTAATTTATGCAATAATTTAGATTTTTACAATAAACAAATATTGATTTCCTTTCAATTTGCTCCAACCTCCATCTTAGAAGAACCTTGATGGATGGTAAACAAAATTATTATGATCTCAAAACAACAAGAACCTTGTTTTTGAAAGGCAAAGATACTTTATATATATTACGCAAACGGACTATTACAAGATAGACTTGTGTCGCTGAGGACACATTGGTTGCCCATAGTAGCAAGCACTAAACAGACATTTTCATCAACTAGTTTAGTAGCTAGAGTAGAGCTAGATAGATCCTGATCTAGGGATAATACATAATAAGGTGGAGTAGCAAAACGATGAAGTAGATTGCTGGAGGAGTACAACAGAGCTGATGTAGCCAAAACATGCACGACCCTATTTCCTTGTCTGAAGTTATGGCGTAGGAACATTATTTTCCTTTTGTGCATCAAGCATATGCAATATAAGACGAGAGTATTATAAGTAGTATTACCTTTAAATATAGCATGAATCAAGTCCGTACAATCTGTTTCAATTTCTAAAGGAAGCAGCTGTGAATCCACTGCAATGGTGATGCCCTCTAGAAGTGCTTGTAGTTCTGCATGGAGTGGGGAGTTTGCATGGATTTTTCCATTGAAACCGATGACCCAGTCCTCGTTTCTATTGCGTATGATACCTCCTATTCCACCAGATTGAGTCGTGGCCTTAAAAGGAGCCGTCAATGTTGAGTTTATACCAATGGACAGGAGGAGGAAACCATCTAATTGCGACAGTTTTTTTGGGGTGGTCACAGGAGGTAGTATTGGTGAGAAGTTTGAACTCCCTAGCCTAGGAAATTATAAAAGAGAGAATCGGGGAGAAGGTTGTGTTATTGTGGTTGTTATGATTCCTATTGATCCAAGTATGCCAGATGATAAAAGGAAATAGCTCCTCCCATTTATCAAAATACTGGGGGAGAGGGGGGGGGGGGCAGTGGGATCTACATTGATGAAAAGTTATCCCTAGAGAAGTCCAGAAATTGTGGATCCCTGGACAATGTAAAAATATGTGAGTAATTGATTCCTTGTTCACTCTACAGACTGGACATTGAGGATCAATGTTTATTCCAATGTGATGCAAATAACTTATACTAGGGATTCTATTGTGGTAACATAACCAAAGGAAGTATTTATCTTGCTAGGGCAGCGAAGCTTCCAAATCCACATGTGGTCAACTGTGCTAGAAGAGCAATTCTCAATGAGAGGGTAACATGATCGAGTTGAGAATTTAGTGACCTCATTAGTAGGGGATGTCAGTTAGTTGACGAGGAAGAGGAAGGGAAATGGTATGAATACATTGCATTATTTCAGGAGTGATTTGGAAAGAGAGATGATTGAAATCCCACTTAGAGTTAGGGCATAAGGAACTAATAGTCTTACCAATATCAAATTTATTTAGAGGTCCTATAAGACAATATCTAAGAGCATCTAAATTTGGAATCCACTTGTTGTACCATATATCAATTTTTGAGTTAGAAGTTGGGAGTCATAGGATACCTTTAGGACAAATTTCCCAACCTTTGAGGATAGCTTTTCAAGTATGAGAAGAATTACGTTGAGTGATCAATTGATACCAAGGAAGAGTGGGGTTAGTCAGTAGTCGCCAAGCTAGACCACTTAAAAGGGCAATATTCTTAGCCTTAGCTCTTCTAATCCCTAGACCACCCTGATGTCTCTCCTTAGTAATGGAGCTTGCGCTTATTATCAGAAGAGCCCCAAATAAAATTTCTCATGATTTTATCAATTTGCTTGAGAGTTTGAGAGGGGATAATGGTATATTGCATATAATGACCAGGGATAGAATGGAGAGTGGATTGAGTTAAAGTGACTCTACCAGCCATATTAAGAAAATTAGTTCTCCAAATGGAAAGTCTACTATGCATTCTATCGATAATAAACTGGAAATCACTTGGTTTAGGAGAAGGGCTTAAGATAGGTAAACCTAAGTATTTTCCAAATTCCTTACTAGCTTTAATACCAAAAAACTCAGAAGAGTTATTTGGGATGAGAGAATAATATCATCAGCAAAGAATACATGGGAGAGCTCAAGACCTCTAGGGTTGAGTCTTATAGGGTCCCAATTTAATGTACATTTGGTGAGTAATGTAAATGGAAAAAAGTTCTAAACAAAGGATGAAGATATATGGAGAAAGAGGGTCACCTTGGCGAATGCCTCGACTAGGAGAAAAATAGAGAACCATTAATATTAATTGCAATACTGCTAGTAGTAAGATAATTCATATAAATTTAGTGATTCCTTTAGGGAAGTGCAAGGTCCTAAGAGCACGATAGATAAAAGACCATTCGAGTCTATCAAAAGCTTTTTTTTAAATCTAGCTTAAGGATCATGTTATATTTTCTCCCCCTCTTTTTCTTGAAGTAGGAGACTACCTCTTGTATAACAATAACATTATCACTAGCCTTTCTGTTAGGGATGAAACTAGTTTGGAATGGGCTAATGAGGGAGGGGAGGAAAGGTTTTATTCTATTAGCTATAATCTTAGTAACAAGTTTATAAATAGTATTACAAAGTCCTAGGTCTAAACATGCAAGGGGTTATCAAGACTGAAAAGATCAATTTTAGGGATAATAGAACAGTCTTGTTTCAAATTATAAACTTGTTACTAAGATTATAGCTAATAGAATAAAACCTTTCCTCCCCTCCCTCATTAGCCCATTCCAAACTAGTTTCATCCCTAACAGAAAGGCTAGTAGTCTTGTTTCAAATTCTTCCAATTAGTGTGGGTGTGAGAAGTGGTAAATATGTTACTAAAATAAGCTTGAGTATGTTGGAAAACAAGTTTAGGAATCAATCCAATCTCCATTATCATTCTTGAAGAAGATAATTTTTTTTTCTAGTACTTGAAGAAATATGGAAAAAGCGAGTGTTAGCATCACCCTTGTTGAGCCACATGATTCTAGACATAATTTTCCAAAAATCTTCTTCTATTAACAAAATGTCATTATAATCTCTTATAAGCTCTCTTTCCAGATTTTACAAGAAGTTACTATATTCATAATTAGGAGATGATTGGATGCCATTTAGTCTAGCTAAAATACTTTTTTTTCTTCTAAAAAATATCCCCAAAAGTCATATTTTCCATCTAATGACATTATCTTTGAAGAAGCAAAGGGCAGAGTTAAGAGCCCCACACCAACTTTGTTTCACAACATTAATAAACTCAGGATGTCTACATTAAAAAGTTTCTAATTTAAAGGGTTTAGAAGCATTATAACTAGATTTCGGGATAATCTTAACCAAAATGGGGTTATGGTCAGAGTGGGTTTTTGGCAAATGGACCACGGAGGCATTAGGAATTATTATAAAATAACCTATCTAATCTTTCCATAATCAAACCTCTATTTTTTCTCCTATGATTTGACCAAGTAAATTTGCATCCCTTAAAATCAAGATCAACTAAGCTACAAGAATTTATTCTAGACCAAATAAAATTAGATCTTGTCCTCTATTTTTTCTCCTATGATAAGACCAAGTAAATTTGCATCCCTTAAAATCAAGATCAATTAAGCTACAAGAATTTATTCTAGACCAAATAAAATTAGATCTTGATTTATTTATAGGGTTACCACCGGATTTATCATTAGTACCTAAGACATCATTAAAATCACTTCCTAATAACCAAGGGCCAGTATATTTTTTTTGAAAGAGTTACTAGATTATCCCATAACAGATTCCTATTAGCCTTAGTAGTACTAGCATAGACAGAAGTAAAAATTCAACTAATTTTTGAAGGAAGTACAATGATGGCACTAATCTCTTGTTCTCTACGCACAAAACTATGAACATGCACTCTATTCTGATCCCACAAAATAGCCATACCCCCAGATTGACCCACTGCTGGGACTTCAATCATTTCAGTGAAACCAAAGTCATTGAGGATAGAGAGATGGTTTTGCATTCTAGTTTCCAACAGTGTAACCATGCATGGATGACGAGTATGAAGAAGCTCCCTAAAATTAACTCTGAAATGATCATTATTGCCCCCCTAGTGATCCAGATGAGAAAATTAGTGTCACTAGTCATTGAGTTGGTTGGTTGGGGGGTGGGGGGTGGAGAAATCCATTCTCCAAGGTCAGATTGGTATTGACATTTCTTCTGAGATGTGGGAGAAGAATCATGGCCTTGTTTCCTACTGTGGGGTTCTGAGGAGGACGAATATCCATTGTGCATTTGATCATTGTGGTTCATGATCAGTGTTATGGGTTGGAGAATGTCGTGGAGCCAAATATGGTTCAAAAATAGTTGCCTTTGAAGGCTTATCACTGTCTCCCAACCATCTATTATCATCGTAAGGGAGATGGCATACCCCATTAGTCCCATTTCCAACTAGGAGGTTGGGGGAAGTGGGAGTTGATTTGGAGGGGGAGGAAGGTAAAACAACAAGAATCTTAATTACAATAAAACCTTAAATAGTACATGCATTATTTTCTTGCTAGCCAACTCATTAATAAATTAAATATTTCTAACATATGTAATTAGCCCTTGCATTATTTTTCATTTGGAATTAACACACATGCTAAGCTAGACATTTGTTGAGTTCTCGTGATGGATAGCAACCTCCGGATCCTTGTCATGTTTGTCAGCCATTTGAATGTTATCTACATTATTTCTTTGTGCTTCTCCATAAGGGGTGTTGCCTCCACTAGTTTGCCCTGGGAATTGCAACTCGGTTAGTGCATATTTGTATATGTTTAATTTTATATATATTTGGATTAGCTTATTAAAAGTAAGTGACAATCATTGAGTGTTGAAAAATATTTTTAGTGTTACGATTGATTTTATAAATAGTCAATTACATATTTAGACATAAATATTGAAATTGGCAATAAATTATTGACGTGTTTGGTAGAAAGTGTGAGATGATTTTTTCATTAAAATAATGAATGTCTTTAAAGTTATTTACAAAAATTATAGATTAAAAGGCACATGTACAAGGAGGTGAACGAATGACAAAAAGGGAATGGAGGGTGAGTTAGGAGTCCAGTATTAGGAAGAGTATTTTTGAGAATTATAAAAAATATTAAAGATAAGGTATTAAAATATTTAGTCAAACAAAAATATTTATAAGTTAAAAAGTCATAAGCTGGGGTGATCAATTTACGATTTTTGACTGATTTTAATTTATAAGCAATTTGGTTGTTACAAAATACGTAATTAACAAAATTGATAGTGAGCTTACCCAAATATTATACGTGACTTAATTGTGTAAATATTTTTTACGCCGTAAATGGAAGTAGCTTAAATCCTATTTAATTTGCTAATGATGTTCTTTTCCCCAAAGCCTCACCTGGGTTGACAGCAGATGTAGTAGCCACTTTGCTTCTGTAGTGTAAAATAGCAAAAACACCCACAATTGCCCAGACAAGAAAGAATGCTGGAATTGTAGTGCCCAGTATTATAGGCAGATTGTTTTTCTTCTTCTTCTTATTATTCTTGGGTGATTTATTAGCGGATCGACTTGCTGGCTGATTTCCTGATGATGATGAATCAGTGTTCTGGCAAGACTCATCAGATGTACTGCACACGTCTGAATTGTCCGAAATACTGAAAAATTATAATACAATCAGATCTTTCAGTAATAATCATCCTCTATAACGATATTTCACTATAATGATCAAGTTTTCTTTGAAACCAACTCTCTTACGATGTATACTATATATTCTTTATAATAGTATCTCCATATAATAGCTAAAGATTCTCGTAACAAACAACGTTATTATAAATCAAAGATATTTGATGGTAGAAAAAACCATGAATCATATATATGTTTGGCCATTTATAAGTCCGATAAATTAATGTGACATGAAATATTTTGAGTATTGCTTTTCTTACTCTATGGTTAGGCCAATTTTGTGTGATAATGAGGCAGGTATTGGTCCACTGAACTGGTTATTTGCTAAATTCCTGTAAGAAATTAAACCGAAAATCAATTGTCATATCAAGATAGCAAGCTTTAGCATATTTATGATAAGAACATAATGACGGTCTAAAAAATATTTATACAATTACTAACTAATTTAGAACATAATATAGTATTCCGTCCCAATTTATGTGATGCATTTTGACTAGGCATAAAGCTTAAAAAAAAGTTTTTGAAATTTATGGCCTAAAACGAATCAAAGATTTTGTATGATTATAAATCATCTCAAAGTGTAAAGTAAAATAATTTCTAAATATTAAAAAGTACGTATCTTTTTTTGAGACATTTTTTTTAAAAAAGAAGTGCATAACATAATTTGGAATAGAGAGATAAATTTTAAATTGTCAATGTATATAACCTAAACCCATAAATATGCAATGGTTTTAAACTAACAGTTCTTTAAGATTCGGTAAGGTGCCAAGGAAATCAGGAATAGGTCCATCCAAATTGTTGTCACTCAAATCACTGCAATCCAATGAGAACAAAAAAATGTAAGAAATTAATTAAAATATCCCCATTTGGAAAGAAATGTATTTAAATTATATTGGAGGAAAAAAAGAACAAGAAATACATTGTCTGAAGAGCATCCATAGAACTAAAATCTGGAAGTGATCCTGACAGATTGAAAGCACTCAAGTACCTATAAATTAATTAATTATTTCAACAAAAGAATTTGAAATTAATGTTAAGAGCATATATTAAAATATTACTATTGATTATTAATGAATTAAATTTTGCTTACAGTGCTGTAATACGAGGCGTATCTTCACTGCTACAATTAACCCAATCCCATGTAAAGGGTGATGGAAGACAAGGATCACCACTCCAGTCTTGTAATACTTCAAATTCGTTTTGCAGTGATACTAAGCTCTCCACTATAAAAAAAAAGTATCATATAGTACTTAATTAAGTATTATATCCCATATATAATTGAAGAACACTAAAAATATTAATAAATAAAAGATTTAACTTACATATATCGACAACTTAAGAATTATTACACTATTAATGTATTTTAACATGTTGTGACAGGTTATAATCTGCCTCATTTTCAAATTATTATTTTCACTTATTCTGAATAATTAACCTATAGTTATCTTCTAAGTAACATAATAGCGTATATATTTCAACTTTATATTATCGGTATATAGAAACCAAACTCATAAATAGAGATTTACTTCTACAATTGAAAGTGTGTAAACTGTTAAGTGTCCCACATCGGATATGGAATGAGAACATGAACTTGGACAATCCTCCCCCGCACGCTCTGACCTTGTTAACTGGAGCGTGAATAATATAATTTGGGGCCTTTGGTGAACGAAGAATTGGAATGAGTCTGACTCTGATACCATGTAAAAAATGAATCTTCGGTCTAACTCAACCCCAAAAGCTAGCTTGTAGCGTGAGGAGTGTCCAAGTCCATGTTCTCATTCCATATCTGATGTGGGACTCTTAACATAAACTATTTTACGGTACCTGATCACTAAAAAGGATAACTATATGTAAAAAATGGAATTAGTAAATTGAGAAGTAGAATAATTTACCTGATACAATAAGTTAAAATATATTGATAGTATAAAATTATTTACAAATTGTCAATGTTTATAAATTAAACTCATAAATAAATAATCGCAGGTTCTACCTCCTTTTCAAGTTATTAATTTCACTTTATATGGATAATTACCTAGAGTTATCTTTTAAACGACATAATAGAGTATGATAATTACCTAGAGTTGTCTTTTAAACGACATAATAGAGTATGCATTCCTTTATATTCTCAGCATATAGGAGTCAAACTCATAAATATAGATCAGTTTCTATATACTGATAGTCAGGTGTAAGAACATAGTTTTACACTATTCAAATCATCGGGTAAGAAAACTACACAGGAGATAATCATCCGCAAAAAGTAGGGCGGTTAAACTGAAAAATAAGACAAGTTACCTTCTACAACAAATTAAAATAATTAAATTACTACATGGATATAAGTTAAATTCATAAATAAATAGTAGGAGTAACAGGGTGTACCATCTTGAGTGTTTGTTCCATCAGTCAACGCATCTCCAACTCTAAATATTTCCAAGGCATTGATAAGAGGGGGAAGAGTTGAATCTGTGGTAGGCACAATAGAAAAAGTAGTGTTTGGAGAAACAGTGAGATTGCTAACAAACAATTGAGTAAAATTCCCATAAGGTGGCAAAATTGGGTCTGAAAAAGACTCATTGTCTTTGAAAATCCTAAAGGATCTAGTTTGATTGGGGCCAAGTTGAGTCACTTCAGAGAAGTACATGTTCATGTAGATTGGAACATTATCAATGGGAAGAAATCTCATGTTCAATGTTATGAAATTTAATAAATTGGCTGTGGAAATTGCATTTTGTAGCACTTGTTGTGGAGGATGATCTCCTTGAGTAGTGTCAATGTCTGTGGCATCATTTGTGAGTGATACTAATGAATTTCCAGGAATTCCTGGAATCCATATTCTGTCATATGGATCATCCATGTACCTGTTGGTTGTGATAATTAAAGAAATTTGTTAATGAAAAAAATATTGTATAGCTTGAAAAAAATTAATTAGCGACTAAGCCCCGATACCACGTACATTGAAATAGGGTATATGAATCTTCACTATACATATCACTCAATTTACGTCCGTCTTAATCCGATATATAAGCAAAGCTAATTCTTCAACATTAAAAATTTAGAAGCAAGTCATTATATCTAATTCTGAAGACAGAATGATGATGTGATCATAACATAAAGAATCAAAACTATAAATATATTTTGTCCACATCAGCACTCTAGAGGTCAAAAGGGAGTCCAATTAAATTGTTGATTTTTTTAACGAAAAGGGTTCAAAATTGTTTTTGTGAATGGTCTACTTTTGCACTTCGTTTAAAGTTGGAGTTAATTATGCCTTGACATTACAAAATCGTCACACATTTATCCTCATTTGATAACTCAGCTAACATAATCACTATAAAATAATTAAGGAAAAGAAGGAAAGGGACAAATATGGCTCATGTGATCATGTGCAAAATTATTTAGAGTTACCTCTTTACTTTAGCTTTAGGTCACACATTTAAATAGGAAGACATTTTTGGATCTTTTCTCATCTTTTAAACATGAGTTAGTGAAGCTTTCTAGTACGACAACTGAGGTAATTAATACAAAAATGCTTCAAGTCACAAGTTATAATATCAGCTATGACATTTTTTTTTAAAAATCCATTACTAGAATTTCTGACTACACCACTGATTAACACCAAATAAAAGTCTTAAGACAGAGATTCAACAAGATAACATTAAGGTAGCTAGAATATTTTACCTGATAGTTTGGTTGGAACCATAAGCAATTCTTATGTTCAAGAACAAAGGATGATTGGAATCAACATGATTATACATAGTAGAATCCAAGCTACGAACCTCAAGTGCTGAGATAAAAGGAAACTGATCATCCACTGTCTGAGCAAGACACACACTAAGTTCATCTCCCTTAACAACATAAACTGTCTCATAGTACACAAGTTGGTCACTCATAGTTTTCACATTGGCCCAAACATTCCCATCGAATTGAAGTGAAAATGATGGAGGATTTGATTTTCCGTCGTAATTTCCATAGTTAAAGCTAGCTCGAATCAAAACTCGTCCACCCTTTTCGACTTTAATTAGGTAACAATTCTTGTTCCTGCTTGTGAACACTCTAAGTGTGTCCATTATATGGGATACTGAGTTGTTGGATTGTACAACGTAGGATTCTCCATTGCTCATGTACTCTTCATCTCCTAACCATACTATTGAATTTTCATCAGTGTATGTTTCTGATGATCCACAATCGAGGCTCACAAACACTGCAAACATAAAGGAAGATTTTTTAAAAACAAATATCAAGATATTAGCAAGATAACAGAGGAATAAGAGTTTCACGGATACCCAATGGTTAAACTGAAAAAATAAGTTTACAGAAAATATTAACACCACCAAGGGATCTGGTGGAATGGTTGGGATCCCTCCACCGTTAACTAGAGGTCCGGGGTTTGAATCATGAGAATTGAAAATCTTTCGGTAGGTACATTTACCCCCCCCCCCCACCCATTAATTAGTGGACCTAGCTGGCATGAATCTGGATTAGTCAGGCCAGTATGTTTCCGATACCACCTAGTTAACCTATATATCCTACACAAATCCGGATTAGTCTTGCTAAGAATATATTAACGCCACCAAGGAGTCTCGTGGAATAGTTGGGATTCCTTTAACCAGAGGTCTCAGGTTTGAATCATGAGAATTGAAAATCTTTCCGTAGGTAGCTTTACCTATCCCTTAGTGTACCTTTGAACTAACATGTACGAATCTAGGCTTAGTTGGGTCAGACGGTTTTTGATACCTCTTCATTGACCTATCTGACACGAATTCGGATTAGTAGGACCAATAAAATTCAGACATCAAATGATTAAATAGAGAATATGAAAAAAGTTTTCAAAAGGTATAATAAGATGTAAGCTTACCATCAGCAGAAACTGAGAAAACACAAAGAACTAAAACAAGTAGGAGAAATTGGCTGCTAGCCATGCTGAGCTAGAGAATGATGAGCTCAGGAATAGAATAGAAAGACAATGAAGCATAAGGTTTCCTTATATGGGAAATATTGTGTGATTAGTTGGAGTAATTTTTAGGTGGGAACTGGATTAATGTCTACTCTTGACCAACTTAATGCCTATGAAGTGGCAGAAGTTGACCCTATATGTTTTGGTTTGTATTCCCCTTTTAATTATTCATGCGCCAGACAATTTGGCGATTTTGTATCGTGAAAAATTAAGCTAAGGCGGCATAGCATAAAGGGATTGATCAGCGTCATATAATACATTTTAACCTTATTGATTGAATCAACGGTAAAGTTGTCTCCGTCTGACCTATAGGTTACGGGTTCGAGTCGTGAAAACAGTTATTAATGCTTACATTAGTTAGGTTGTCTACATCACACCCCTTGGGGTGCGGCCCTTCCCTAAATCCTGCTAGATGTTTTGTACACCGGACTGCTCTTTTTAATCTTATTGATTGAGAATTGTATCTGTTACTACTACTATTTTACCATTCGCCGTCCCTTGGCCCTTGAGATATACCAATAAATGACTATTTGCATCGGAATTTTGAACTTGTTACTCCTTAATAATACATATATAAGAGTTCTAATCTTATTTCGTTTCTCCAAAGTTTAAAACATAAATATTGGGTCTGAAGTTCTAAAATTCATACTTACACATACATGGTTGATTTAACGAATAGTTTATAGAGTTACTCGTACTATATAGCTAAATAATCAATTTTGCTAATTTGATCTTTTTATAAGCTAGGAGTACTATTTACATCTAAAAATGTTAAATCATGAGAAGAACCGTGGTGTGGTTTAGCTTTATGTATTTTCTTAACTCAAGATCTTGCATGGATGATCACTTAAATATATATTAACCAGATTAGTAAGAATTAATTAAATAAATTCTGAAAGACCAATGTTCAGCTATTACTGTAAAAAATTAATGGCAAACTTCATAGCATTGACTTTATTTTACTGCATGAAGCCATTGACATTGACTTCAGAAAGGAGCGTTAAACTAGGGAAGTCAGCTAATATGCCAGATGATATAGAAGACTAAACGAGTTTGAATTCGTCAAAGTAAACTGCAGAATGATTTGTACCAATAAGTGAATGTATCAATGATCTGTCCATCCAAGTTGCAAGGCAGAAGCAAATTGAAATTTGTGGTTTAAAGTCGACCTTTAACTAAAGATCTTAAATATATTTCGTTTATTTTATTTTAAGTATTTTAGTTTGACGCAACATAAAATATAAGAATGTAAAAGACTTTTGTATATGGTGATCTTAAATTAAAAACATGTATAATATATCAAAAATATATTTTTAAATTTTATGATATTAAACATGTCATGTCATTCTATAAGAGTGTGTCATTAATTAAGAAAAAAATGAAAAGTATGACTAGAAACTTATTAAACAGAGAAATGCATTTATAAACAGTTTTTAAAAAAAAGTAAATCACTTGATAATACTTATATATATATATATATATATATATATATATATATTTTTTTTTGAATTTTGTGATATTAAACATGTCATGTCATTCTATAAGAGTGTCATTAATTAAGAAAAAAATGAAAAGTATGACTAGAAACTTATTAAACAGAGAAATGCATTTATAAACAGTTTTTTAAAAAAGTAAATCACTTGATAATACTTATATATATATATATATATATATATATATATATATATATATTTATTTAGACTAACATAAGGAGAAGTATAACAGGAAGGGAATACCGAGTAGGACTACACACTTTGAAACTTTTTATTGAAATATACACCCCCTCTATTTTGGTATCAAAGCCTAAAAGATTTTTGGAACCAGATTTATATGACAGACTCTTACAATAGTTTAAGTACCTTATATCCAGAATATATATACTTAAGTAAAACCAAAGAGAATCAGTCAAGACTTTTAGAAATAATAGATATAATATCCGCATTAGAATATAAATTGATTAAACATATCAAAAGAAGACATAGATTTAAACCTTATTAGATATATTAGAATTAAAAACTGGTATATTTATAGAGATATAAAAAGAAAGAACGAATAAATAGAAGCTGAAAGAGCGTTAAGCACTTGTTTAGATATACTAGAATTTAAATTCTTATCCAAAGCTCAAAAACTTAAATTACTACAAGACCATTTTAAAAAAGATTTAGAACCTCATCTAGAAATTGTGGACAATATAGTGTTATCAAGAATACTTCAAGAAGGAATAATATTAGGAGAAATAGACGATCATATAATCTCGAGTATTAAGTGGCAATTATACGGTATAAGACGTACAATAGAATACTATAGACATAGAATAGAGTATCTAATAAAAGAAAATTCACCAACCACTCTAGGGTAATCATAGCTCACTTAAAGCACTTAGATTACTTAGATTTAAAGATTACGCCAGAGAAAAAATTTAGAATTTTGAAAGACCAAAGTATTATAAAGTGTAACTTTAGCACAGGAGACCATATATTGCATAGTGAAGAAAAACAATTAAATACTATAGTAGATATAATAATAAATTTAAGTGAAAAAGTAAAAGAAAGCAACGAGCATTATACTGCAAACATACGTAGGTTAGAAGAAATACTTTACAAACAAGACTTAGAAATAGTTCTAAGAAGTAATCTAATAGATATAGAACTAAAAGTTAGCCAAGAAAATAGAAAGATTAAAGAAGAACTTGTAAACAAAGTTTTAAAGTTAGAAAAAACAATACAAGAACTAAAAGAAGCTATCGTTTCATGAGCAGACTAAATATAGTCCAAGAAGAATCTATAAAATTAATAGAAAAATCTATACCACTACCGCCGGACTATAAGGAATATATCCCTACTGCCAAGTCGGATCAAATAATAGTGCAGCAAAATATAATTATAACTTCGTTGATCTTAGAGCTCACCAGAAAGATAGAAGTTTTAACCAAGAAATTTGAAGTTTTAAACGAAAGAATATATCAAATAGCAAAGGAACAAGATAAAGAGTTATTTAAAGAAAAACAGGTAGACGAACTCATAGATCAGCTAAAAAGAGTAGAAATTACTCCTCATAAAGAAAAAGTTTTAGTAACCAGAAAACCATAAAAATGGACCTTTTTACAGCTAGATCGAGAGGAGAAGAAGAAGGACAAAGATTAAGTTGTTCAGAAAATATGATAGGAAATAATCTTATTTCTAGACTTTTAAACAGAAGAACACCCGAAGAGGATAATAGACAACTCAGCGACATAATCAACGTAGATCGAGACATAAGTATATTCCAACAAAACCAATTAAACTTATTAAATCCTAGAACACTTTATAGTCTTTGGGCGTTTTTAAATCGACTGACCCAATTGTATAGACATTATAGGGAAGAACAATTGTCAGTATTAGGTAATATAGCAAAAAATATAAGTTTAATAAATATAGAATCTCTAAAACACATTAGAAGAACCACCAGAACTCTTATGCACATGGGATTGATAGTAGTAGGAATTAAAGGATTAACTAGAAAAAATTTAGGAAGTAAAGTCCTCATAGTAATCTATGATGACAGATGGACAGACATGAAGAAATCCATTATAGGAATGACTGAAATAGACATGACAGATAATGGAGGAATCTTTTACATTAGCCCAGACTTCTTAATGAACTTAGCAGAATTCGGTAAACATATTAAAATAGGAATCCAGATAAAAAGTTACGAAGAAATGCATAGCGGCAATAACCTACTATTATGTTTAGGATTTCTAGGAAAAATGACAAATAATAGTAATACAAAGTTTAAGATAAAAATAAATGATGTAGTAGAACTAATGAGTAACAAAGGAATTAATTTAATAAAACCCGTAAAAATACTGCCAGAATAATACGTAGGTTTAGAATGGAAATTAGAACAGTTCAATACAAAGAATAAAATATTACAGCCAACTTCTCATCTAGAATATACAAACCCTAAAGGAGAGACATCAATAAGATTTACAGACTATAACTACATCCCGCAGAAAGACTGTGACGAAAGTACAATAGAAGAAAGTGAAATAACTACTTTCATGAACATAGAAATAATCCAAGAAGGTTATGAGGTAGATGTCGCCATAGAAACAGCTAGAAGCCTGAAAAAGAAGAAACCAGGATTACTTTTTAAATGTAAAGGTTGCAAATTAGATAATTTAGAACTAGAACAAACAGTAGAACATTTTTTAAAATGTGATAAAAGAATCGATAATACAGGTTATAGGGAAGAACAGATTTCAGAAGAAAAAACAACTATGTTTGAAGAAATCTGGAAAGACATGAATTTTAATAATGAAGAATTTGAGACTAATTCAAAAATTAGCCAAAAAGAACTAATGGAAACTAGTGCCTCAAGCTCTAGCCCATTTCAAAGAACTACTGGAGAGCAATACACGATAGATACAAGTACTGGAAATATACCTAGAAGACGAGTATTCCGAACTACAGGAGAACCTATAGAACAGGTAAAACCTTCAGGAAGGAGAATGCCTTTAGAAGAACCCATCACTCTCCAAGAAGGAGGTAATAGGGGAAAAATTTTAAATATAGCAGCCCACGATCCACAGAGATGGAACTCTGTAATAGATTTGTGGAAGGGTATAGTAGTAGCAGATTATATACAAAACTATACTGAGACAGACGCTGAAATGATGTATAAATACCTAGAAGCTTTCCTAGGAGAATCAACCAAAGCCCTATGGGAAGCATACAAAACAGACTTTCAGAATGAATTTTACCAGTTAGTAGCCATGGGGGCAAACCCTTACAATTTTACAAATAAAATACGCACCTTAATCACAGATGAAGATCCTAATAGCGGCCTAGTAATTTTACAGAGAAATGCTTTAATAAAGCTAGAACAGTTAAGTATTAGTAACTGGGTATATATTAAGAAATTTCTCAATGATTTTTTCTACTATTGTACCATAAGTGGAAATTCGTTTGATCAAGACTTAGGAAAGAAACTTTTTAATAAATTACCAGGAGCCGTAGGTAGAGAAATAGAAGAACGTTGGAACAAGCGCGACGGGGTAATACAAAACCCTAATGCCAAATGGTCAATAGGACACATAATCCAACATGTTATGGAAATCTTACAAGAAAAGTGTACTCATTTGCAGATACAGAAACAATTAAAACAGAACGAACTAAACTTCTGCAAAAGTGTAATATACACAACACAAAGTTACGATAAAGATCCTCATAAGAAAAGAAATAAGTATAAAAAGAATTATAATAGATATGGTTACAAAGATTACGACCGGTTCAAGAAAAAGAATATTTCTTGAGAAAATCCTCAACTAAGAAACCATACCTAGATAAGAATAGACACATAAGAAAATACAGAAATGACAGAACTTATAAAAATAGGCTAGAATGTTTTACTTGCGGTAGCATAGAACATTTGGCCAATACTTGTCCAAAAAGAATAAATAATAATTCTAGAAATTCACAGCTAATAGAAGAATTTCAGGAAACTCTAATAAATGTAGACGAATATATGTCAGATACAGAAAGTATATACTCTATAGTAAGTATAGAGACAGGAGAAAACAGAAAGATAGACTCTTCCGATTCAGAAGCAGATGAATTTATAAACGAAATCGGAATGGAACAATTAGAGTTAGACCTTAACAATTTAGTAAATACAACTATAGAATGTAATCATCTTTTTGAAAGAAATAAAGGTTTAGATAGCACAACTTGTTGCATTTGCAAATGGTTCCCTAGCAGGAACAAAAGAGCAAAATGCAAGGATTGTTTTTTAGAAGGTTGTATAGAATGCTTACAAAAAGAATTTAGCATTATAATAACTCCTAAAGAAACAATTAGAAAAATACCAGAAGATGCTACGATAACAGTAAGAATGATGACCTTAGAAACCAGAATGAATTCTTTAGAAATCAGACTTGCTCAAATAGAAAAAGGTAAACAAAAAGAAAATATACAGTTTAGCACAGAACAAGAGCTAGAAGAAGAATTAGCTACAGACCAAGCACTAGAATTAATGAATACAAAAGACTACAAAACTTTAATTTGTAATGAAGATAAAAAATTTGGATCCCTAAAACTTTTAACCAAAGTACGAATCAAAGATTACGAGATTACTACTTTAGCATTAGTAGACACAGGTTGCACAAGGAATATTCTCAATAAAAAGATAATCCCAAATAATTTGGTTAAAACTTTAGATAAGCCTGCTTCAGCAATGCAAATGGATGGGACCCATAATGTGTATAAACATTACCTCCAAGAAGCATCAGTAAGTTTTATTAATACTTGTTCAAAATTTTTTAATCCAAGTTATAAACTAGATAAAATTCTAGTCAGAGATCTAGACATAAATACAGACTTTATTATAGGATTAGATTTCCTATTAGATAATAATGGAAGCTGTATTATTACAAGGGATGGTATTATTTTCCAGAAAAATAGTACATATTGTCGCGCCCTATTTTGACCTGCTCGGGTCAAAGCGGAGCACAGACGTATGGGGTGATTCCTGGGTAAAGGATTGAGGAGTCGCCACCTAATTATTTTTTACGGTGAATTAGGACACCTAAATATTTAAACTAAGTGCTGCAGTGTAAACTCCAATTTTAAGGTCTGCGAAACTAATGAGATTCTAGGTAAGGGTTCTTTATTATCCTAAAGGGAAGGGGTTAGGCATCCTTTAAGATCCGCTAACTTGCGGTTATCCGGTAAAACTCAAGTTAATTATTGCTAGAAAAATACATGTTTTACAAATATAATAGATAAGAGATGTTTGCAAATATGATGCATTTTACACAAGTAAATATGATGCATTTTATACAAGTACGTATTCGGATGACATAAAAGAAAGATACATGTAAAGTTTTTAGAAAACATGCATTTGTGACAATAAATTCTTTATAATGCTAAAGAAGCGAATCTTTCAAAAATCAACAAGTTGCAAAAATAATAATAAAAAGATAAACTTATTTGTACAATTAATTAAAGCAAATAAAGATGACAAGAGTTGTTTTAAAAATCTTGAATAAGCGTGACGAGCCTAAAATAAATAAACTAGCGAAGGATTTCTAGGTTTGCGAGCCTACAAATAAAATAAGCTAGCGACGGGTTTCAAATCTTAAACTATCCTATGAATAAATCCTAAATTTGCCTATTCTAAGCATTTCAATAATTACATAAGTGCGATAAATAATATTACAATACAAAGCGAGATAAAAGCTAAATTAAAGAAAGAAATAACAATAAATAAACTCCGAAGAATATTTGTCGTTATTTTGCTTTAATCCCTGCAAGCTGTCAAGAACGAACGGTTAGAAACATATAAATACAAATAACTTCATATCCGTATTCAAAACAGTGAATGTTTTGATCGCGGAGGGCTCAGACTTAAATTTTGAAAAGAACATTCCAATCACGTCGTGGCTGCAAACATATGACTAATGTAGTTTATTTATTTTTTTTGATTGCCTCGCCTACTAAACGTGTTGGTCTCTCGGGTGAAATAGAAAAGATCACTTATAATCACGTCGTGGCTGCGAATATATAATTCACCTCGCCTACTAAACATGTCGATCTCGGATAAAAGGTTTAAGTCTTCATCCTTGCCCAGAAGTTATATTTCCGCCTTTGCAGAATCGTAGGCCTCAAAATCGACGGATATTTTTCATCGGCCAAGTGTAGTATCGTGGTTCAAATCAGTAAAATAAAATTGAAACTTGATGAGCAGCGGTAAGCGAAAAGCGAGAGCGATGCTTGATGCGATGGCGGTAGCGGTATCGATAGCTTGATAGCGATGGCGGTAGCGATAGCGATGCGATAGCGATGGCGATGGCGGTAGCGATAACGATAGCGATAAGTAGCGATGGCGATGGCGGTAACGATGCAGCGATAAGTAGCGATGGCGATGAGCGATGAGCGTAAACAGTTTCGAAAATGACGCGGTGTTTAGTTTTAAAACAAGAAAGCTTGATGAAACGGTAATTTGAATCTTTGAAACAAACTGAAATAGAAAGCAATGTTGGAAAAATGCGGTGTTTAGTTTAAAACAAAAAATGATAAAGCAAGAAACAAGAATCAAACGGAGCAAGCGAACAGAAAAACAGCGCCCAACAGACGCGGTATTTATTCAAAGCAGAAGAAAACAGTAATATGAAACCGAGAAGCGTCTCCCAAAGATGGACGCAATATTGGTTTGGATCAATAAAACAACAAAGAGAATGCGGTATTAATTCAATCAATAACATAATAATAATGCCAAAGAAACAGACAGTAGCGATTTAAAATACCCGACCCGAAGTTCAAATTCCGAAATATTCAAATCGGTCGCCTGACTGGTCGTTGATTCAAACCCGAAATCAGATTTCAGCACCAATTTCAGATGACCAAGAACAAGAATATGAAATGCAAGAATTCTGGAAATATCCAAATCGGGTCGACCTGACCCGGATCAGTGACCCGACCCGGATCAGTGTTTCGACCCGGATCAGATTTCAACACCCAATTCAGATAACCAATAACAAGAATATAAAAATGCAAAAATTCTAAAAATGTTACCCAATAAAGTCGACCGACCGGTCGATTGATGTTGACCGGATCAGCGTTTCAACCCGGAATCAAATAAATTCATCAATTTCAGATAACCAATAATAATTAACAGCAACAATGCAAGAAAATTTGGGAATTCAAATTGAGGCGACCCGACCCGAATTGGAGTTTCAACCCGGAATCAAACAATTTCATCAATTTCAGATAACCAATGATAAGAATATGTAATGCAAGAATTCTGAAAATATTACCCGAACCGGGTCGACCCGAATCGGGTCAGTGACCCGACCCGAATCCGAAAATCAGTGATCCAAATCAAATCTTAACACCAAATTCAGATAACCAACATACATAAATATGAAATGCAAGAATTCTGAAAATGTTACCCGAACCGGGTCGACCCGACCCGAATAGTGAAAAATCAGAGAAATCAAAGGGGATGACAAACCTTTTCGGACTTGATTCTTGGATAACAAGGAAGGCAAATGCTTGAAATCAAGAACACAACAAAGATATATATATTGAATCGTTTTTCTCAAAAATCCTCCGAAAAAATCCTCTTCCAAAATGAAGAACAACATGGGGTATTTATAGGTACTCAAACCCAACGTCCCAACCCCTCATACCCCCCCTTAAACGAATTCAAATTTCAAAATAAAGGGGGAACAAAAACTGATTTTTGGGGCGTGTTCTTGGGGCAAGCGTTCGGCGGTGTCAGGGTAGGGTGGTGGCAGTGGTGAAGTGACGGGGGTAGGGGTGCGGCGGCCAGCGAGGTGTAGGGTGCGGCGCCTTGGGGGGGGGTTGGGTTTTTAGGTTTTCTGATTTTTTGTTTTGATTTTCGGTTGGGGGGGACGATTTGGGATTTGGGGAAATAAAAGGGAAGGTTCATGGGTGGTCAGCCGGTTCGGTTTAGGCGAATTGGGCCGACGGGTGTGGGGTTTTTTTTAGGGGAATTTGGGCTCGGGTTGGTTTGGGCTTTGGTTTTAAGGGTGTTGGGTTTTTGTTTTGTGGGTTTTGGTTTAAAGGGAATTTAATTGGGGGGTTTTGGGCTCCGGTTGGGTTTAATTGTTTTGGGTTTGGGTATAAGGGGATTTAATTTGGGGTTGGGCTTGGACGAAAAAATGGGTTTTAATTTATGTTGGGTAGAAATTGTATTGGGTTAGGAAATAAAAATGGGTTATGGATTTTAAAAAAATATATAAAAGAAGGGGTTTGATATTAAAATATATTATATATATATATATATATTGTTGTAAAAGATGTGAATTATTTAAAATAACATAACGACGTGATAATAATAAAAATATAATATTTGCGAAATGCTTAATGCTTAATAAAAAGGGAAATGCAATGCAATTTTGCGAGAATAAATTAATATAATATTTCGTATAATTTATGTTTTTTATAACATTGCAAATGATATAAATTATGCGAATAATAATAATAATATGAAGATACACACATATATGCCTATATTTTAAAATTATTTTAAAAGTGTCAAAAATATTAAAAATTACGAATAAAAACATAAAAGATGGGACAAAATTGGGTGTCAACAGATGCCCCTCTTTGACTCGAGACGATGAAAGAGTTTTCGCCAAAGAAAGTTGACTGAGTAGCCAATTTTGTCCTGATCATCGGGACCGTATGGTAAGGAATAGAATCCCGAGGGGTATAGAAGTCGCAAAAAGATGGTGCACATTCAAGAAACAATGCCCCAGTGTCGACTTAGGATGACACTGGTCGCATACACGAGAAATTAATGGGAAACAGCGGATCGACGTTCGAAGTAGGTCGTTTGACCAAATTGCCTTGGTTCGCCGTGAGATATAGTTCCATGTTATGCTGAAAGCTCCCGCCGATTCGAATTCCTGTGGACCAGAGCTAAAAATAAAAGTTAGTGTATAACAGTTGCATAAGATATGTATGTGAGAATATGACTTTGTAAGTTGAAATGATGTCGTTGCTTAATGTTGTGCAGACGATGGCGTTGGCGGGCGCCTGTTTACACTTTAAAATAAAGTACCCGCATTAGAAGGTGGGCGCCTGATTTAAATTTAAATACCCGCATTAGAAGGTGGGCGCCTGATTTAAAACATACCCGCATTAGAAGGTGGGCGCCTGATTTAAAACATACCCGCATTAGAAGGTGGGCGCCTGATTTAAAACATACCGCATTAGAAGGTGGGCGCCTGATTTAAAACATACCCGCATTAGAAGGTGGGCGCCTGATTTAAAACATACCCGCATTAGAAGGTGGGCGCCTGATTTAAAACATACCCGCATTAGAAGGTGGGCGCCTGACTGAAATTTAAATACCCGCATTAGGAGGTGGGCGCCTGACTGAAATTTAAATACCCGCATTAGAAGGTGGGCGCCTGATTTAAAACATACCCGCATTAGAAGGTGGGCGCCTGATTTAAAACATACCCGCATTAGAAGGTGGGCGCCTGATTTAAAACATACCCGCATTAGAAGGTGGGCGCCTGATTTAAAACATACCCGCATTAGAAGGTGGGCGCCTGATTTAAAACATACCCGCATTAGAAGGTGGGCGCCTGATTTAAAACATACCCACATTAGAAGGTGGGCGCGTTAATTAAAACATACCGCGTTAGAAGGTGGGCGCCTGATTTAAAACATACCCGCGTTAGAAGGTGGGCGCTGATTTAAAACATACCCAGATTAGAAGGTGGGCGCTGATTTAAACATACCCGCATTAGAAGGTGGGCGCTGATTTAAACATACCGCGTTAGAAGGTGGGCGCTGATTTAAAACATACCCGCGTTAGAAGGTGGGCGCTGATTTAAAACATACCCGCGTTAGAAGGTGGCGCTGATTTAAAACATACCCGCATTAGAAGGTGGGCGCTGATTTAAAACATACCGCATTAGAAGGTGGGCGCTGATTTAAAACATACCGCGTTAGAAGGTGGCGCTGATTTAAAACATACCCGCGTTAGAAGGTGGGCGCTGATTTAAAACATACCGATTAGAAGGTGGGCGCCTGATTTAAAACATACCCGCATTAGAAGGTGGGCGCCTAATTTAAAACATACCCGCATTAGAAGGTGGGCGCCTGATTTAAAACATACCCGCATTAGAAGGTGGGCGCCTGATTTAAAACATACCCGCATTAGAAGGTGGGCGCCTGATTTAAAACATACCCGCATTAGAAGGTGGGCGCCTGATTTAAAACATACCCGCATTAGAAGGTGGGCGCCTGATTTAAAACATACCCGCATTAGAAGGTGGGCGCCTGATTTGTGTCGTCGTGTTGACGTAATGTAAAGTGGGGCCCTATTGCCATGCCATGATAGTTAATGTGTGGACATAAGCGATGCAAAAGTTGAGTAGATGAGAATGCGACCCTGTAAGTCGAAATACCGTTCTTTCCGTGGACACAACACGGTTGGGAACATGTAGTTTAACATGACGCCTTTGTACAATCTCCAAACAGGAAAGTGATTCTTGTAGTGAGTTGCGATGCGGAGGCCCTTGCGAATCTGCTCATAAATGTTGCAGCTTCTCTGCTGTTTTCGACCTGAAGAACCTGTACTCAAATAAATTTATGAGTTTTGGGAGGGGGGAGTTGGTTCGCGTTGATTTTGTAGCTTCGGTCTTGGTATTTGCATGTCCTGCTAACTCGGACCCGTAGCCCCTCTCTGCTTCCCGGTCTTGGCCAGCCGTTAATGAAAACATTCGAAAATAATTTGTAGAAAATGCATCTTAAAATAGAAACATAAAAATTATATCGAATTTTGATGAAAATGTTTCTTATAAAAATTACTGCACATATATATATATCTGTCGAGCAGTGACATGCGGTGAAACAAAGCAAACGTCTTATCCAAAATTCTTCTGGCTGAAGACTTAGTTTGCCGATGGTTTTCCATGTTTATCGGCGTCCTCTGGCAGTGATCCCTTAAAAATGCCCCAGTGTCTGATATATGAGAATGACGATCTTTTGAACGGACAACCGAGTCTTGTGTAGATTTCTTGCCTGCCCTATCAGGGTGATCAGATGGGTGCATTTTGTCTTTTGTGAGATAAAGGAGAAAATATTTCCTAATGGTGGGACCGGTTTATTTAGGTCAGCCACGTATCCCCATGAGGGAATCAGGTCGTGACGTAGTTCATTACAAGCAAAAGGGGATTGTAAGGATTTTCTAAAATGGGACCGAAGCCGATGTGGCCGCCTACGTATCCCGCCGAGGGAATCAGGTCATAACGTAGTTCATGTTACAAAGAAATGTGTTTCTGGGGAAATTTGCCATCTCGGAAACGGAACCCGACATGGGTTCTTTGCGTATCCCTTTGGGGCGCAATTTTTACAACACAAGAAATGCATTACACAAAAAATCCTAAATGTAGTATCTTTTCACCGTGCATCTGCGTTGATAGCTTTTGGCCATACTTCACCGTCCATTTCAGCTAGGATTAACGCTCCTCCAGTCAACACCGGTGAACCATATAAGGCCCTTGCCAGGTAGGTGCGAATTTTCCTTTAGCTTCAGTTTGGTGCGGAATATTCGCTTTGAGCACCAATTGCCCCGGTTCGAAAGTCCTTGGTTTTACTTTCCTGTTGAAAGCTTTGGCCATTCTGTTTTGATAAAGTTGTCCGTGGCAGACTGCGTTCAATCGCTTTTCATCAATCAGCATCAATTGTTCGTACCGATTCTGTATCCATTTCGCTTCGTTCAGCTCAGCTTCTTGGATAATTCTTAAAGATGGTATTTCCACTTCTGCTGGTAACACAGCTTCTGTTCCATAGACCAATAGATACGGCGTTGCCCCAGTAGAAGTCCTGACTGTAGTGCGATATCCCAAAAGTGCAAAAGGCAGATGCTCATGCCAGTGCTTGTAATTATCAATCATCTTTCGTAGTATTCTTTTGATGTTTTTGTTGGCTGCTTCGACTGCTCCGTTCATCTGAGGTCGGTACGGAGTGGAATTGCGGTGAGTGATCTTAAACTTCTCGCATATCTCATTCATCGGCTTATCGTTGAGATTAGCCCCATTGTCTGTTATAATCGACTCAGGGATTCCAAATCGACAAATGATGTTATTGCGGACAAAATCAACTACCACTTTCTTTGTTACTGACTTGTGGGACGATGCTTCTACCCACTTTGTGAAATAGTCAATTGCCACTAGAATAAATCTGTGTCCATTTGATGCGGCAGGTTCAATAGGGCCAATGACATCCATGCCCCAAGCTGCGAATGGCCAAGGAGAGCTCGTCACATTGAGTTCGTTAGGGGGTACCTTGATTAGATCACCATGAATCTGACATCGATGGCATCTTTGCACGAAGTGGATGCAATCTGTTTCCATGGTCATCCAAAAGTATCCTGCTCTTAGAATCTTCTTTGCCAAAGTGAAGCCATTCATATGAGGCCCGCACGTGCCTCCGTGTATCTCTTCAACTAAACTGCTTGCCTCTCGAGCATCAACACATCTTAACAAACCGAGATCTGGAGTCCTCCGATAAAGGATTTCTCCGTTTAGGAAGAAATGGTTTGCTAACCTCCTAAGTGTCCTTTTTTGTATACTGGTTATGCCTTCTGGATATTCACCTATCTTGAGATATCTCTTAATGTCGTGGTACCAAGGCTTTCCATCCAACTCTCCATCTATGTTGAAACAATATGCCGGCTGATCCGATAAGCTCACCTTGATGGGATCAATGTAGTTCTTATCTGGATGTTGAATCATGGAGGACAGTGTTGCCAGAGCATCAGCGAACTCGTTTTGAGTTCGTGGGATATGCTTGAATTCTATCTTGCTGAATTTTTTGCATAATTCCTTCACGCAATGCAGGTAAGGAAGTATCTTCCCGTTCTTGGTCGCCCATTCGCCTTGTACCTGATGAATCAATAAGTCTGAATCACCTATAACCAGCAGTTCTTGAATGTTCATATCAACGGCCATTCTAAGTCCGAGTACACAAGCTTCATATTCCGCCATATTGTTGGTGCATGGAAATCGGAGTTTTGCCGAAATTGGGTAGTGTTGACCTGATTCTGAAATCAAATCGCTCCAATACCAACCCCTTTGAAGTTTGCAGCTCCGTCGAAGAACATTCTCCAACCCGGGTATTCTTCTGAGATGTCTTCTCCAACAAACAGTACCTCCTCGTCCGGAAAATAAGTCCGGAGAGGCATGTATTCTTCATCCACAGGGTTTTCAGCAAGATGGTCGGCTAGTGCTTGTCCTTTGATAGCCTTTTGGGTGACATATATGATATCGAACTCACTTAGCAAGATTTGCCACTTTGCTAGCTTCCCAGTGGGCATGGGCTTCTGAAAGATGTATTTGAGCGGGTCCATCCTTGAGATGAGATAAGTGGTATATGCAGATAGATAATGTCTAAACTTTTGTGCAATCCACGTTAAGGCACAACAAGTGCGTTCCAGCAAAGTATACCGAGCTTCATACGGTGTGAACTTCTTGCTTAAGTAGTATATGGCCTGCTCCTTCTTTCCTGCTTTTCACATGTTGTCCCAAAGACGCACTCCAAATGCATTTTCTAACACGCATGAGATATAATGAAGAACGGCCTTCCTGGTTCTCGAGGCACCAAAACAGTGGGTTAGACAAGTATTCTTTGATTCTATCGAAAGCTTGCTGGCAATCCGATGTCCACTTGGTAGCGCGTCTTTCTTCAAAAGAGCTTGAATATTGGCTCACATATCACCGCTGATTGTGCTATGAACTCTTGATGTAGTTGAGGCGACCAAGGAAACTCATTACGCCCTTTCGATTCTTTGGAGGAGGCAAGTCTTGAATAGCTTTTACCTTCGAGGGTCCAATTCAATACCCCTTCTACTTACGATGAAACCTAACAGCCTTCCCAAATAGGACACCAAATGCGCACTTTGCGGGATTTAACTTCAGGTTATACCGCCTCGGTCGGTCAAAAACTTCTCTAAATCATTAAGTGATCTCAAGTCCTTCGCGACTTGATAATAACGTCATCTACGTAGACCTCTATTTCTTTGTGGATCATATCATGAAAAATGGTAGTCATGGCCCTCATGTAGGTGGCACCGTGCATTCTTGAGTCCGAACGGCATTACTCGATAACAAAGATACCCCAAGGTGTAGTGAATGCTGTCTTCTCTGCATCTTCCTCATCCATCAAGATTTGGTGGTAACCAAAGAAAGCAATCAACAAATGATTGTAATTCATGCTTTGCACAGCTTGTCAATGAGTATGTGAATATTTGGAAGAGGAAGTCATCCTTCGGGTGGCCTTGTTGAGATCCCGATAATCCACGCACACTCGTATCTTTCCATCTTTCTTTGGCACAGTACAATGTTGGCCAACCAAGTCGGGTATCTTGTGACCGAATGACCTTTGCGTCGAATTGCTTGGACACTTCTTCCTTGACCCTTAAACTCAAATCAGCTTGATTTTCCTTGGTTTTTATTTCACCGAGGGTAAGATGGATCGATAGGCAATCTATGCGAAACAATATCCGTGCTCAATCCTGGCATCTCGTCATAAGACCAAGCAAATACGCCGATATATTGCCTCAAAAGATCCGTCAGTTCTTTCCTTTGTGGGGCGTTCAGATGGACGCCGATTCTTGTTTCTTTCACATTTTCTCGCATCCCCAAATTTATTGCCTCGGTTTCTTCTAAATTTGGCTTTGGTTTATTCTCAAAATGTTCCAATTCCTCTCACAATTCTTCCGTCATGAGTCTTCCTCATACTCTTCGAAGTCCTGTTCATCGTTTGGATTTTGTTTGTTTGTTTCATTACATGTCACATTCACATTATCGACAGATTTATTAGTTTGCATGCTGAAAGAGAAAAGAAAATTAGTAAACAAAACAAATTTTTAAATAGCAAAAGAAAATGTGGATTTGTCATTTAAGCTTTCAAAAGATGGAGGCAAAACACATTAATGCATAGATGCGATTCAAGCCTCAATTAGAATCGCATTGTTTCAAAAAGTACTAAGGTAATTTCTACCAAGCTTCCCGGAGAAACAGGGCCGGGGCACAGGTCCAATTTTTCAAAATATCTCCATGTTCTGCATCCCAAATAGTTGGGCCTTCATCAAAATCATCCAGAATTACATGGCATTCCATTTCTTCTTCTGCAATAAAAAGGCTTTTGAGTCCTTCTGCAAGGTCGTCTGCATCATCTTCATTCGACTCCTGAGCGGCATATGCTTTGACGAATGACTGATTCAAGGGTGGAACAGGCTTTGGCAAGGGAGTGTCCCTTTTCTTTCGGAGGTTGACTGATAAGACTTCTTTAGAAGTGGGTTTATATCCGAGACCGAAAGTATCCTTCTTACTGAGCAAGTGAACAGGCTCCACCATACCTTCTAAATTCAATCCGAGGCCTCGACCGCTTAAAGCCATTCTTCAACATTTCCTGGCCACCATTGTGAGGACCTGGTAACTTCAATATTTCAGCTTTGGAGGCACATGCAATTTCTCCGACATGGAAGACAGACTCCATCCAAACAGATCTACGCTTTCAACAAATAGGATCCGCTCTTCGGACATATTGAATTGCTCCCTTCTCCGGTACCACGACCTCGTGATGATCCCAAACAAACTTCAAACTCGATGTAGGGTAGAAGGAACTGCACCACCACATGGATCCAAGGTCTTCCCATTAGTAGGTTATAGCTGGTAGATATGTCTAACACTTGGAATTCCAATGACGAACTCCACGGGCCCCACTTGTAATGTCAAATCCATTTCTCCCATAACGCTCCTTTGGGCTCCATCAAAACCTTTAACTCTCGGGATGACTTTCGCGAATCTTTCCAATGCTAATTCCCAAGGCTCGGAGAGTCGCCAAGGGACAAATATTGACTACCGAGCCTCCATCAATCAATACCTTAGAAATGAACTTGTTCATGCACTTTATCATATGTTCAAAGCTTTGTTGTGGCACAAACCCTCAGGTGGCAATTCTTTGTCATGAAAAGAGACTTTATGGGCCTCTAAAATCTGTCCGACCAAGGCCGAGAGGTTCTCGCCTGTGGTCTCTCTCGGGACATAAGCTTCTTTGAGTACTTCCAATAAAGCGCGCCCATGGTCCGGAGAATTCATCAACAATGATAGCAAAGAAATCTGAGCCGGTATTTTCTTCAATTGCTCTACAACGGAATACTCCTTGGTTGGCATCTTCCTCCAGAACTCTTCTACTTCAGCCTCATACAACCTTTTTTGGATTGTCCGCAGGGCATAACATCGTCCGGATCTTGTCATACCAAATGACGACAACTTCTACAATTTGTTTCTCCATTCCCCGCTCCTTTCCCCAATCGAATAGCTCCAAGGGGCGCTTTGGTATCGACATACGACGTCACTATCCGCGATTTCGAGGAAGTACTTCCACTTCAAACGGTGCTCTTACCTCGAATCAGTAATTATAGGGTGATCAAAGCCGATGATTCAACCCTTTCTTCTGTTCGGATCGGCACAATGGTCCCTTCCAAACTGTTTTCTTCATCAACGGTAATCATGTTTATGTTGGCATTGTCATGATTTGGCAGAGGGTTATTATTTACATTAGGGGAAGGTCCTTTCAGCTGGATAATTCCCTCTTTGATCAAAGCCTCGATCTTGTCTTTTAGGGCGAAACAAACTCCAGTGTCATGTCCGGTGATCCCCGAGTGGTACGCACAATGCTTAGTTTCATCATACGACCTGGGAATAGGATTGGGGATATGCCCTGGGATGGGTTGGAGTATTCCCGCGGTCCTCAATCTTTCGTATAGTTGGGCTAGAGGTTCGGCTAAAGGTGTATATGTCTTGACTGGCCTTCTTTCGTGATTTGCCCGGGGTCTGGGAGTATTTGGTGGATGGTTTTGCGGCTGAGGCGGATGTGTGGGTTGATACTGTGGGGAATTTCTATAGGTAGGTGCTCGTGGTGGGCTATATATTGGTTGGGTATGATAGACAGGGTAGGGAGTAGGCGAGTGTTGATAATAAGGCTGAGGGTTTTGTGTGCTTTGGCTATAGTAGGAGGGCTGATGATTTTGGGTGTTTTGATTATAGTAGGGGGGTTGGGATGACGGGCTTTGGTAGGTTGGCATTTGGTTGGACCCATGTTCCTGGACTGCCATGACAGGGGACGCTCCATCCCTCCTCTTCTTAATTGCTCCCCCGAACGAGTCTGACTGAATGGCCTTACTCGTCGCCTGCAATGCTGCTAAGTTCGTGATTCTCCTGCTTTGATACCTTCTTCTATGAAATCTCCCATTCTCGACCACTTCAGAGAAATTCCGCCCAATGACGCTTATCATTTTTTCGTAATAAGTTGCATCCTTCATAGATTGCACAAAGAGCGTGGTCATTTCACTTTCCGCCATCGGGTCGAACTTTGCCGCTCCGCCTCCATCTCATGGCATATTCTTCCGAAAGTCTCAGAGATTTTTTCTCCAATTTCATTAAATAAAATCTATCCAAGACTGTGTCGGTGTTAAACCCGAACTCGCCCACAAAATCCTCGTGCCATTGTGCCCCGCTTATGCCATTTTCATGTCCTGGCTTGTGTACCGCCGAGCGCTTCTCTGTTAAACTTCTTATGAACAACTTCATTATTATGGCCTGGTCCTTACCCACTCCAACCACTTGTCACAATATGATCTCAAATGAGCGCGAGGATTTCCTTTCCATCGAATAAATCAAATTTTGGCACCTTATACCCGATAGGCAATCAACGGCGGGATGCATGCAGAGATCTTCATACTCGAGTCCTTCATGCCCCTTGCTGGTTTGAATGTTTTTAAATGCTTCTTTTAGGCTATGAATTTCCCTTGCCATACTTTCATCATTTCTAATCCTTGCTTGCCTTTCCATCTCTTCATATTGGTCTATCTCCTGATGATGTATGTTTGGTATGGTAGAAGTGGAAGGTTGGGCTTCCGCTGCATATACCGGTGGCACATACTGCTTGTTAGTGATGTGTGCCATTGGTATTTGTTGGGTTGCCTGGTAATTTAGTGTGGGAGGGATATTTTGGACAAGTGGGGTAGTTTGGGTAAGTGGAGCTGGATGTATATATGGAGCTGTGAAGGATGCTGGGTCATTTTGTAGCGGGTTTTGTTGTGGACTGGCCTGCGGGTTGATAGGATGTGGATTGGTACGTTGTGGGCTGGCGAATTGAGGATTGGTTCTGCTTGGTAAGGGATTTCGGGGAAGGTTCTGGGGGAATGATGGTTCGTGAGATGGAAAGGTGTGTGGAGCAGTTGCGCTCGTCTCTTGTTCAGCAAAGTGGAGTGTTGATGCCGATGGAAAGATTGGTAAGATTCCTGAGCCGCTCGATCTCGGTTGCATAGTTGCCATTTGGTGCAGAGTTGGGCGAGGTATTCATCCGACGGAAGTATTTCTCCTTTCCGATGTCTCTGGTTCACCTCCCTAAGAGTGACAAGTCCCAAACCGGTTTGTTCGGCCGCCCTGAATCACCATTTTGTCGGATGATTGTGCCTTGGATCTCGTGGAAGTAATGGTGTTCCGCCGCTTCAATCAACGCGAATCAACTTTTGGAAAATAAAGCGAGCAAAATAAACCTTCTAAAAAATGAAACAAACCAAGTTAGTATGAGACGAATAATTATTGCCTTGAATAACATGTATAGAGTGGAAAACAGTAAACAAGTAGCAGGCAGAGTATATGAAAATTAAATGCGCGTCCTAATGTGCTTGGGGCCTCCTTTATGCCGGAGGTGAGCTTAAACGCAAAAATATGCAAGATACTGATAAATTGATCCAAGCCAAAGATTGTGATGCCTTTTGTCGGAAATAAAGGTTGACTTTTATCAAATAATAATGCGTATAATAATAAAGTCGATAACATAAGATATTCATGCTCGTGTTCTAAATCTTGCTTTGATCACCGAGATGAAGATGGGACCCTAACATTGCTGGGTCCGACTCCTGCGTCCTCTAGATATTGCACAATATTTTGCATTTGCTGCCACATCTCGGGGGTAACGACTGTGTCTCTGAGCCGGAAATTCCTTATCCAAATTGTCGTGCCGATATCTTCAAAACCTTGCTCGCCATCAGGACTATGGTCTGCACTACTGCAATCCTCTCGTAGCCACGCTTGATATTCGGGGGTACCTCCTGCCTGACTACCTCCAATGTCTATTGTGTCAATATTGTTCCATTCATCGAAGACTTGCCTAGCTCTGGGGACAATGAAATTCGGCCCGAATGGAATTTCAGAAATCCTCATATTTGCCCGGAGGGGAATTATCTGCTCTTGTCCCAACTGTCGGAGTACGCGGAGTGGAGCGTAAGGTTGGAGGCCTTTCAACCCGATAAGCTCAATATAATAAAGCCTTTTGCATCTTATGTAGGCTTTTTTGGCATTCGGGAGCAGAGGGTATTTCCATTGGATCTGTTCACAGGTGCGGGACGCCAAAAACCCATACCAATCATTCATGCCGACAGGCGATATGAACTGCTTCGTTCTGTCGTAAAAGCTGACGATTTTGTTCGACTCGCTGAAGCATATGTCGACCATATTCGGGCGCTGATAGAAGTGTTCCATTGCCCACATCTGCAAAATAAGGTTGCAGCCTTCGAAAAAACCTGTTTCACCTCTTTTACATTTCCCTAAAGCCCGAAATATTTCTGCTAAGATCATAGGGGCCAAAGTGAGTTGTGCTCGCTTGCTCCTTCGAAAAGTGCCCGTACTCTTGAACATATGCAGTCTTGATCTTTCCATCCTCAAGCGGGAATATCAGAGACCCTAGAAAGGCGACAGTAAATGCAATGGGTCGTTTGGTCCGCCAATGATCGGGGGTGCAAGAAAATTCATTTTTGAATGTCTTGTAACTGCCTCGACAACCGTATTCTCTCATAAAGATAATCCATTGAGACCCAGTTGTTTTCAAAGCATAGGAGGTTCTTAGTGTTTTTTAGCCCTAAGTAGCGGAGAAATTTCTTTCCGGATTGACAATGCGGGATAATTTGTCCTCTACCCTGGTAGATCAAATTGGTGAAAGAGTTGATTTCTTCCAAAGTAGGAGTCATCTCAAAATCTCCGAATCAAGACAACCCGATCCGGATCCCAAAATGGATCGGTGCTCGACCAAATGTTGATCGGGAAGATGTCGAACAACGAAACGAGGCAACCTAATCTTCTCCTAATGGCCATTTGGCTGCCAAGGTCGAGTTTGTCCACCATATTTTCGCTTGTTCTAATCCCACTCACCATCCTCGACTTATGCAAGGACTCCATCTATAACAAAATAAAAATAAAAATAAATATACATTTTCCGATTTTTGGCATACTGTTTAGGCTTGGATCCGCCCATCAATATCCTGCTACACATAATATCTTTGATTGGTCGTTGGGTTGTGAGACCCGTCGACAATTTGGTGGTTTTCTTATTTGTGAAGTTGATGCCAAGGATCAACCCACCTAAGATGTATGCATGCATGACTTAAAATAAAGGGTGGTATAGCTCTATCTTAAATTTTCTAAGATTTGGTGACTAGACACAAGGTTCCCGAAGCGGACTACTCGAGTGAGAAGGCTACGCGCCACCAGATGGTCCGGTCACTCCGCCGCATATGCCAACTCTCCTAAATTTTGGTAGATTGAAAGAAATTTGCGGGTGCGTAAAACACACCTCGCGTGTAGTGTGTGATAGTGTCAATTTTCCGTGAGTGGAAGAAATATGAACGAAATGCCAATTTAAGGAAAGCAAGAAGACAATATAGCAATTAAAGCGGTTTATGCAAAAATCTCATAAATAAAACACATCAAAGCACTAAATCAAATAAAAAAGTAAAGCAATAATTAATCCGAACTTGCTATGGTTTAAGAACCTGATGATCCCCGATTGGAGTCGCCATGTCGTCGCGCCCTATTTTGACCTCGCTCGGGTCAAAGCGAACCTGACGTATGGGGTGATTCTGGTAAAGGATTGAGGAGTCGCCACCTAATTATTTTTTACGGTGAATTAGGACACCTAAATATTTAAACTAAGTGTCGCAGTTGTAAACTCCAATTTTAAGGTCTGAAACTAATGAGATTCTAGGTAAGGGTTCTTTATTATCCTAAAGGGAAGGGTTAGGCATCCTTTAAGATCCGCTAACTTGCGGTTATCCCAGTAAAACTCAAGTTAATTATTGCTAGAAAAATACATGTTTTACAAATATAATAGATAAGAGATGTTTGCAAATATGATGCATTTTACACAAGTAAATATGATGCATTTTATACAAGTACGTATTCGGATGACATAAAAGAAAGATACATGTAAAGTTTTTAGAAAACATGCATTTGTGACAATAAATTCTTTATAATGCTAAAGAAGTTTAATCTTTCAAAATCAACAAGTTGCAAAAATAATAATAAAAAGATAAACTTATTTGTACAATTAATTAAAGCAAATAAAGATGACAAGAGTTGTTTTAAAAATCTTGAATAAGCGTGACGAGCCTAAAATAAATAAACTAGCGAAGGATTTCTAGGTTTGCGAGCCTACAAATAAAATAAGCTAGCGACGGGTTTCAAATCTTAAACTATCCTATGAATAAATCCTAAATTTGCCTATTCTAAGCATTTCAATAATTACATAAGTGCGATAAATAATATTACAATACAAAGCGAGATAAAAGCTAAATTAAAGAAAGAAATAACAATAAATAAACTCCGAAGAATATTTGTCGTTATTTTGCTTTAATCCTCGCAAGTCGCCAAGAACGAACGGTTAGAAACATATAAATACAAATAACTTCATATCCGTATTCAAAACAGTGAATGTTTTGATCGCGGAGGGCTCAGACTTAAATTTTGAAAAGAACATTCCAATCACGTCGTGGCTGCAAACATATGACTAATGTAGTTTATTTATTTTTTTTGATTGCCTCGCCTACTAAACGTGTTGGTCTCTCGGGTGAAATAGAAAAGATCACTTATAATCACGTCGTGGCTGCGAATATATAATTCACCTCGCCTACTAAACATGTCGATCTCGGATAAAAGGTTTAAGTCTTCATCCTTGCCCAGAAGTTATATTTCCGTCTTTGCAACTGTGTAGGCCTCAAAATCGACGGATATTTTTCATCGGCCAGTGTAGTATCGTGTTCAAATCAGTAAAATAAAATTGGAAACAAGGCGGCAGTAGTAAGCGTAAAACAGAGCGAGGCAGAGAGCGAGCGATGTAGCGGTAGCAGCAGATAGCGATAGCGATGGCGGTAGCGGTAGCGATAGCGATGGCGATGGCGATGGCGATAGCGGTAGCGATGCGCAGCGATGGCGAGCGTAAGCGATGGCGATGGCGGTAACGAATGTGATAAGTAGCGATGGCGATGGCAGCAGATGAGCGAAAACAGCTCAAAATGACGCGGTGTCTAGTTTTAAAACAAGAAAGCAAATGAGAACGGTAATTTGAATGTCAAACAAATGAATCGAAATAGAAAGCAATGTTGGAAAAATGCGTGTTTAGTTTAAAACAAAAAATGATAAAGCAAGAAAGCAAGAATCAAACGGGAGCAAAGCGAACAGAAAAACAGCGCCGAACAGACGCGGTATTTATTCAACAAGAAGAAAAAAAGTAATATGAAACCGAAGCGTCTCCCAAAGATGGACGCAATATTGGTTTGGATCAATAAAACAACAAAGAGAATGCGGTATTAATTCAATCAATAACATAATAATAATGCCAAAGAAACAGACAGAGCGATTTAAAATACCCGACCCGAAGTTCAAATTCGAAATATTCAAATCGGGTCGCCTGACTGCGTCGATTGATTCAAACCCGAAATCGATTTCAAAGACCAATTTGGATGACCAAGAACAAGAATATGAAATGCAAGAATTCGAAATATCCAATCGGTCGACTGACCGGATCGATGATCTGACCGGATCGATGTTTCGACCGGATCGATTTCAACACCCAATTCAGATAACCAATAACAAGAATATAAAAATGCAAAATTCTAAAAATGTTACCCAATAGAGTCGACTCCGACCAGTCGATGATCCGACCGGATCAGCGTTTCAACCCGGAATCAAATAAATTCATCAATTTCAGATAACCAATAATAATTAACAGCAACAATGCAAGAAAATTTGGAAATTCAAATTGAGGCGATCGACCGTCGATCCGACCAATTCAATTGGAGTTTCAACCCTAATCAAACAATTTCATCAATTTCAGATAACCAATAACAAGAATATGAAATGCAAGAATTCTGAAAATATTACCCGAACCGGGTCGACCCGAATCGGGTCAGTGACCCGACCCGAATCTGTGATCCAAATCAAATCTTAACACCAAATTCAGATAACCAACATACATAAATATGAAATGCAAGAATTCTGAAAATGTTACCCGGCAAGTCGACTAATGGTCGACCATTCGAATAGTGAAAAATCGAGAAATCAAGGGGATGACAAACCTTTTCGGACTTGATTCTTGGATAACAAGGAAGGCAAATGCTTGAAATCAAGAACACAACAAAGATATATATATTGAATCGATTTTCTCAAAAATCCTCCGAAAAATCCTCTTCCAAAATGAAGAACAACATGGGGTATTTATAGGTACTCAAACCCAACGTCCCAACCTCATACCCCCAAACGAATTCAAATTTCAAAATAAAGGGGAACAAAAACTGATTTTTGGGGCGTGTTCTTGGGGCAAGCGTTAGCGGTGTCGAGGGTAGGAGTGGTGGCGGTGGTGAAGTGAAGGGTAGGGTGCGGCGCAAGCGGGAGTGTAGGTCTGGCGCCTTGGGGGTTGGGTTTTTAGGTTTTCTCGATTTTTGTTTTGATTTTCGGTTGGGGGGACGATTTGGGATTTGGGGAAATAAAAGGGAAGGTTAGTGGGTCGGGTCGAGATTCGGTTTAGGCGAATTGGTAAGCGGGTGTGGGGTTTTTTTAGGGAATTTGGGCTCGGGTTGGTTTGGGCTTTGGTTTTAAGGGTGTTGGGTTTTTGTTTTGTGGGTTTTGGTTTAAAGGAATTTAATTGGGGGTTTTGGGCTCAGGTTGGGTTTAATTGTTTTGGGTTTGGGTATAAGGGATTTAATTTGGGGTTGGGCTTGGGCGAAAAATGGGTTTTAATTTAGGTTGGGTAGAAATTGTATTGGGTTAGGGAAATAAAAATGGGTTATGGATTTTAAAAAAATATAAAAGAAGGGGTTTGATATTAAAATATATTATATATATATATATATATTGTTGTAAAAGATGTGAATTATTTAAAATAACATAACGACGTGATAATAATAAAAATATAATATTTGCGAAATGCTTAATGCTTAATAAAAAGGGAAATGCAATGCAATTTTGCGAGAATAAAATAATATAAAATTTCGGATAACTTATGATTTTTATAAAAATGCAAATGATATAAAATATGCGAATAATAATAATAATATGAAGATACACACATATATGCCTATATTTTAAAATTATTTTAAAAGTGTCAAAAATATTAAAAATTACGAATAAAATCATAAAAGATGGGACAAAATTGGGTGTCAACACATATACCCCGGTACAGACCCAAAGAGCTGAGACAAAAGTTATACAAATCTCTCCAGTTAACCTGCAAAACAATTCAGACAAAAGCTGTTGTGAAGATTGCAGAAACGGAGAAAAATATTGTTGCCAGAATATTAATAAAAACTTAATACTAGAAGAAATTCTAGAAGAAGGAGAAGAAAAGGACCATACGCTTATAGAAATAGAAACAGATTTTTACAATTTTAAAAATGGGATCGAAAAGATAGGAATAATAAAAGACAAAACAGATCTAGACAACATAGTAAAAATCTTAGACGAACTAGAAATAATAGGAGAAAAACCTCTGAGACACTGGGATAACAATAAAATCCTATGTAAACTAGAAATAATAAACCCAGAATATATTATAAAAACAGCCTCAATAGAATCAACCAATCAAGACTTAGAGGATTTTAAATCACAGATTCATGAATTATTAGAGTTAGAAATCATAAGAAGATCCACGTCAAAACATAGATCTGCAGCTTTTATAGTTAGAAATCATTCAGAAATAATTAGAGGAAAAGCCAGAATGATCATAAACTATAAAAGACTAAATGACAATACTAAGAGCGATGGATACAAATTACCAGATAAAATAGAACTAATTAATAGAATACATGGTAAGAATTTATTTAGTAAATTTGATTGTAAGTCAAGCTATTGGCAGGTGAAGATGCATCCAGATAGTATAGAATGGACGGCATTCACTTGTCCAGAAGGACATTTCGAATGGCTGGTCATGCCATTTGGCCTCAAGACTGCCCCACCAATTTTTCAAAGAAAAATGGACTCAATTTTTGGGGATTACAAAAGATTCATTATAGTATACGTAGACGACATACTAGTTTTCAGTAGTAATATGACAGAACACCTAGGACATTTGCAGACAGTATTCTGACTTTTTGTAAGTAATGGAATAATAATTAGTAAAAAGAAAATGGAACTATGTAAGAAATATATAAATTTCTTAGGAGTAACCCTAGGAGAAGGTAAAATAAAGTTACAGCCATACATAGCTAAGAAAGCCCTAGACATGCTAGACAAACTTGATAATACTAAAGACTTACAAAAGTTTTTAGGAATTCTAAATTATGCTAGACTTTTATAAAAGATCTAGGAAAAGTAGCAGGACCTCTATACTCAAAGACATGGGGAGCTGTATTAAAAGCAAAAACAAACAAATACTGTAATAAGACTACAGAAAGAATTTGCGCTTATCAAAGCGAAAAATACAAAGAAAAAAGAAATATGAGTAGTATAGACGCAGAAATCTTAGCCGTAATATACGGGCTTAATGCTTTCAGATTATACATACTAAATAAACCAGAAACTTTGATTAGAACAGACTGCAAAGCCATAGTAAAATTTCATCAGAAAATAAATGACAAAAGCAGTAGCAGAAGAAGATGGCTAAATTTCTTAGATACAATATCAGTTTATAATTTAGTATTCGAACATATTAAAGGAAAATATAATAGCCTCGCAGACCAACTTAGCAGACTAAGGATTACTTCTAACTAATATTGTTTTCTTCCTAAAGCAGAATGAGTTCTTCAAAGACAAATACAAAAGACAAGGGAAAAGGCCCAGCCAAATCCCAAGATGATTATAGACAAACAGTATTGGGCAACCTGAATTTCAGGCCCATAACTGCTCTTGAGACTCCAACATTAGAGAGACTATATTTCGGTAAGAATAATTTAGTTTCATTTCCAGCATCAAACTTAACTTTTAAAATACTCTCAGACTACATAGTCGATAGACAGCAAAAATGTCTGATAGACAATTTGTGGATTGCCCACAATAAAAAAGACACAAGTCATTTTGTGGCTACACTAAATTGTACATGTCACTATTTTAACGAGAAAAATTTAGACAAACGTTTTAAATTTTATGTTGTGGTTCATGGAAAGACTAAAGGAATTTTCCAGACATGGTTAAAGGTGGTTGACTCAATCAAAGACTTCAAAACCCCTCTTTTCAAAGGTTTCAATGTCTTCACTGAAGCTCTAGACTATGCTCGAGGAATTCTTGGGCCTAACTACTATATTACCCCAGCTCTCAGACATAACCCAAATCAGACGCCACAATATAACATCCAGAAAGATACGGACAAAATTATTTTTTGCGATCATTGTACTACAATGACCGAAACAGTGCAGAGACTAAACCACACCAAAGAAGTACTTCAGCTACAAAACACCCATCTTCTAGAAAAAATTACAGAATTAGAAATAAAGCTCAGACAAACACAGAGTTCTCCATCTCCTTCAAAAATGGATGAGATAGGTGTGCATTCCCTCCTGAATGCTAAGAAATCTATTGTACCAGATGTAGGTACAACTAGTCCGGTGCAAACGGTTGTCGGTAAAGACAAATCAAATCCGTTGATGGTTGTCACTTTGCCAAAAAGTGAAGCAGAGGAAGTAAATTCCTCAAAAACTAGACGTAAGCTCCCACAAACATTTACAGGATCAACATCCAAAGCAAGGAGCAGACCAATAAAAAAAGGACAAACCAAAAACATAGAATAAATAATTAAAGAAACACTAGAAAAGATCTTTAAAGAACAAATGGACGCCAAAAGTGAAGATAAACATGAGAATCCAGTAGCTACACCACCAACGGCATCCTTAACTCCAGAACAAAATCCAAAAAATAATCAGAATCTGGACAATATAGATCATGTATCAGAAACAAGTTCAGACAATGAGTTCTTGGAATCCAACTATGCACGGGATCCTAACGAAAACTATGATTCGGGCATGAGTTTTGATTCTGTGGCCTTGCACAATTTAGACACCTAAAAGACCAAATGAAGATAAAGCAAAATAGTCAGCAAAAGACGGCAGAAAGGGAACGGTATAGAACGCTCCGCCAAAAGCAGACAGAGACTTGGAGACAAGATAAAAAGTAGATGTTAAAGCAGGGCAGCAATGAAGGACGACAAAAGAAAAAGAATAACTTTTGAAAAGTTAAAGTGACGATGGGGCCCACAGTGCACCCGGCCGAAACTTTCAAAGATTCTTTTACTCTTTGAAATCCGCATTTGAAGTCCGAAGAGACTCTATAAATAGCAGAGAAACCAAACACACAAGGACACACACAAAAAAAGACTAGAGACAGAATACACTCTAAATGCCTCAAACCCCCTTTTCTAAACTATCCACCTCCATTGTATAAATTTTCTCTTATGTAAAATAACCAGTTGGTTCTTAGTTTCGAGTGCAGTTAAAGCTTTCGGGGCTCCCGAAAGGGAAACCTCCCTGTTTTCAATTTATGTAAGTCTTCTAATTCAGTAGTTATCTCCACCATGTAAATTATGTTTGTATTTTATGAAGCTTACAGAAATGCAAGAAGTATGTTTGTTAATATGAAGTTGTTATTTTCATCATTAATCTTTATTTACTATGAATCTTGAAGTTATTGTTATAATCAAAGAATTCAATATGCTTAGACATGGTTTTCTTCTGAACTTAGTAAATGGTTATCTTTTATTCTCCGTTATGACCTCAATGGATTAGCTTGTAAATTTCTATGTCAACGGTGGTTGATTATTGGCCTTTGATGTCCGCTGAAGGACTGTTGTGGCCTGAAAATTGGGTGTGGCTAAAGACGACTGTCATGATAGGGGTAAAGTTTAAAAGAAGAGATGAACTGTTTAGAAGAAGAAGTGAATAAGCATAGAGTATTCAGAGAGATGAACAGTAGCTAAGAGATGAACAGTAGTTAAAAATTCATGACTGGACAGAGTCCAGATTAAAAAAATAAAATAAAAAAAATATTATTATCTTTGGAGATAGCTTATTGATTATTTAGACTAACATAAGGAGAAGTATAACAGGAAGGGAGTACCGAGTAGAACTACGCACTTTGAAACTTTTTATTGAAATATACACCCCCTCTATTTTGGTATATATATATATATATATATATATATATATATATATATATATATATATATAATGTGAGAATCTTATAAAAAGCCTAAGAGAGAATATGTAATCCAAATTATTTGCAGCTAGTTTGGACAATATTTGAAATTGAAAAAGAATATTTGGATATTGAAATTGTATTTGAACATGAATTTCACTTGAAAAAAAAGTTGAATTTTATGAGTTAAAATTAATATTTTACTTTAAATTATAGGTGTCAAATGGGCAGGTCAAAATGGACTGAGTTAATAAATTAGCGGGTTATTGACCCGCCCAAAAGTTACTTGGACTGGAATGAGTTGGGCCGAAATGGGCTAAAATGCAGGTCATAACCCAACCCTCCCAAAACATACTAAGTTTTAATTGCTTTATTTCAACTTTTATAAAATTTTAGTACCTTATAAAATTATTATTTTTCTTTTTTATGGCTATATATAGCATATCAAATAAATAAATAAATAAATATATATATATATATATATATATATATATATATATTTTAAAATATTTTAATAAAAATTTTCATGAGTCAATTTGGGCTACATATCAACCCAATTTTTGATGGGCTGAAATGGATTGGATGAAATGAGTTGAGTTAATAAATGAGCAAGTCAATAACCCGCTCAAACTTGAATGGATTGGACGAGTTATGTTTTCATGAACTCATTTACCACCTTTACTTTAAATAAATTATATATATTATATACATCCTAAAATAGTATTCAATTTTGGGGCCTCAAAATTTTTTGGGCCCAAAACTAAGTGCTTTAATTTACTAGTTTAAACTTAAGCAAGCATAGCGTATAGATTCACGACAATTCAGTAATTTTTGTTCTTCACTAAGTACTCATAATAATTTGACTGTAAATTTAATAATAATTAAGTTAAAATTATGGTAAGAATTCATCAACATCAAATCTCAAATTCGCTATACGTCTCTCCAATTGGACTGTCACTATACATGTTCCAATATTCTTGCATATCTTTGGCGCAGAAAATGATAAACGACGATGACTTTTGTGACGTATGTAAGTTATCCGTGAAAGATGCTTCATTGCCATCTCTTTAATTATTATTATTGGATGTTGCGGACTTCGTGCGAAAGAAGGACAAATTGCTTGACAAATTGTTAGAAATATACAATATCTTATAACAAGTGCAGTGAGATAATATTCACATGGTTTTATTAGATTATTAAATAACTTTACTCTTTTAACAAGGTTTGACCTAAATATTCAAATTATTCCAACATGATAGAGTTAATATTCGTTAAATCATTATTTTATCCTTAAACCCGATCTTTTGTATAGATGTTATTTGTGGAACCAAAATATACATGTAAGAAGGTATAAGGAATACACAATGTTTTTTTTACCTCTCCCCCGAGGAGCTCGCCTCGTCACTCCCTGGTAACTCGAACCCACAATCTTCAGATTGGAGGTGAAGGGTGCTTACCATCTGATATGATTCTCTCGATAATTTCTATGTTTTTTTTATATAATTAGGTTTCTCATATATAGATTAATTGAAGTATTATATTTTTAATTATATATTTTTCTTTGTTGTTTAATTTATCATCATTCAAGATTTTCGTATGACACCCTCTTATGTCAATATGTCAAGAATCCTGCTCAAGATTGAGGAGAAGCTTCATTTACACCACAAACATAGAGATGATCCAGCTCAAAACAAGCCAGAAGAAAGCAATCATGAGAATGATGAAAGCAATGTAAATAGAGTTAATGCAAAACAGAACTTCTTTATAAGTATCTAAGGGAAATCGAATTCTAGTCAAGAAGGACAACAAAGCTTAAGCAGTAGGTTCCATTTCTGCCGATGTACCAAGAGACTATTTTGTTAATGGGTTCCCAATAAATATTTATTATATAATATTTAATAAATTTCTCAATATAAATGAAGGATATACACGAAAATTACTGAGTTCTTGAGAACCCGCACCCCATAACCTATATACGCCCTGTGCTGATTTTATATAATATGCTACCACCAAGAAACGTTTTCATCAATAACCACAGTGACCAAAATGGCCGAAAATTTTATGGGCTATGTGAGTGAGCCGTTTGAGAAATGTGAAGATTTTGGAGATTAACTGGTTGAAATATAGGGAGACCATTTCTAAAGCGTTGAGTCGTTGACTAACACTTAAATACCACATTATGTTGATTGTTGAGTTTGCTTTTGAAAGTATATTTATGTCCTATAGACAATTTGTATTAGGACAAATATATTTTATACACATTCATATTATTATTAATGGAGATTAATATTTTGGCATTTGTAATTATTGAATTATTATTTGATTGTTTGTAATTATTCATTAATGTGTGTCCCTTGAGCTTACATTGTCATTAATAGAGTGAGATATTGATGATAGAGCGTAACTCTTAAAATAGTCTCGACTAATGATCATCGAGAATGGATATCGATGATATGCGATAAGTTGACATGTGGTCTGCATCACATCCTTAGATGATGTAGTATGTCTCGTCTGCTACGAGTAATGGCTACTCGTGATGGACACATGGATACTTTGGAAGTATTGGTATACCCTGCTGATATACTGTTTGTTATACTTGTCTAAAGTATGATCAGCGTGTGGGAGATAGAAGTCCTTAGACTTGAGGTCAATACGCGCCTTGTCTACAAGTAATGTACTTTGATCCCGTCCTAGGCTCAAATGCCTTATTGGTTGAGATACGGCTTGTATTGGGTACATTACGATGTGGATTGAAGGTGGTAGTTGAGCCAAGATTAGGATTCATTCCTCGGATATATATTCGAGAGAACACTAGGATTATCAGTGATATTAGGTTGACTAAGTCGTTGGCCAACGCAATAGACGTATTTAGAATATGGTCTAGTTATCAACTAATATAGATGAGATACAATGATTAAGCCATTTGGATAGACACTTGACAAATCCTACGCTTGATCGGGTGTGTCGTGAATGAAAGGATTTTATCTTACCACACAAAGGTCAGTTTACTGGATTCGCGTAAACATACTTCACATATTGAGTTCGTCTTCCGGCGTCGTCTAGGAGTTCCGTGTAGACCTTAATTTGATTAATGTCGATATGAGAAGGCCTGTAGGGTCACACTATGTCGATTTTCCGTTTCGATCTAAGGATGTATTGAGAGAGTAATTAAATGTTCGATTTGGAATCGAGATATTTAAATGAATAATGATTATTTTAATTAAGTCAAAATTGGATTTTGGATTTAATTAAGAATGCATGGAAAATAAATCGAGACAGTGTAGGAGCACGTCGAGCGCTGTGACGCCCATACCTTAGGGTCGCGACGCCTTTGGCTCGAATTTTGGGTCAGGCCCAAGGTCAAACCCTAATCCGATTTTGACCTATTTTTCAACTATAAATAGTGGCATTCATTTCATTATTCTACACCAATTTTTAAGAATAACATTCTAAACCTTAGAGACTTAGAATCAAAACTCTCTCGAACCTCTGTCGGATTTCCTAGCTTTCCGAAAGAGAAATACATTGAAGCTTGGAGCTTGCAATCGGAAGGGCAACCGCGTGTGCACCTTATAGTAGATAAAGATTCCAGATATTCTAACTTGTAAGTTTATGCTTTATGTTACAAGTTTAATTGTTATATAACCATACCAGAAGTGTTGTTGGGGTAAGTAAGAAATAAAATTTTAAACTTCCGTTATGCCTTAATTATGTGCTTTGAACCCAACAAAATCTTATAGGTGATATCTTGTTTATTTTGATTGAGGATAGATGTAATAGTAGGAAAAATAAAGAAAAAATTGAAACCAAAAAAAGCAACAGAAGAAGATAGCCACAATTGCGTGGAAATTTTACAATAGAACGTCCAACTATTCTCATAATTGGATCACTTCTCTGCACAACCTGGCCCATAATTGTTTACGTTTTATCTGGCCCACTTGCAACCAACACTGTCCAGAAGTGTAAGCCCGCAGATTAAGTGAAAGAGCCCACGTAGGACTAATTGTAATTGAGAATGTCCCGTTTCGGGTTGGTCTTTAATTTTTGTCCCTCAAATTATTGTTCTTTAATTTTTTCTCTTCATCTAAAAAATTAGACAAAAATATCCCTGAGGTACTGGGTTCAAACCCAGCAAAGTCAAGAAAAGAAAAGAAAAACCGCAAAACAAAGTTTAGAGGAAACTACGCCTATTCGGGAAGTTATACAAAAGTTATGCCTGAAGGCATTGCCTTGCGAAAAATGTTTTTATTTTTATTTTTTGACTGAGCCGGAGTTCGAACTCAGAACTGCAGAACTTTTGCCTTAAGGCATAACTTAGAACTACAGAAGTTATGCCTTAAGGCATAACTTTTGCAAAATCTTTGCCTTGCATTTTTTTTTTACTGAGCTGGGGTTCGAACCCGAGTCTCTGGTTTTGTAAACACACGAATAAGGATATTTTGGCCTGCAAATTTTCATTAAATGAGAAGTAGGGACAAAAATTAAAGAACAACAAATTGAGGGGGGGGGGGGTAAAGATCAAACCGTATGAAGGGAAATTCACCCAAAAATGAATGCCCCTATCTTGGGGTGGTCTTTAAATTTTTCCCTCAAATCGATGCTCTTTAATTTTTATCCTTCGACACTTTAAGTAACAAAAAAAAGTGACCGAAAATACCCTTGACATTGAAAAACAAAAAAGAAAAGAAATTCAGCCTACATTATCAATGACCTAATTTCGCTAGGCACATTCGGCCTACCCTCATCTTTGTCCGACATAAGTTCTGTAAGAATTAAGTTATTTGGCATAACTTCATTTCTACAGAGCTTATGCCGGACAAAGCATGACTTATGTCGAACAATGAAACTTTTTCTTGTAAATTAGCTACTACACAACTTATGCCGGATAGCTTCATTTCTACAAATTTTATGCCGGATGGCTTGCAAATTTTTTTCCAACTCTATTGTGGATCGAACCCAGAATATCTGATTTCATAGATTAACAAATAAGAATATTTTGGCCCATAAAATTTTATTAAATGATAAGCAGAGATAAAAATTAAGGACTAGCGATTTGAGGGAAAAAATTAAAGACCAATCCATATGAAGAACAATCCGCCCAAAAAAGTGATTGTGTAATCGGAAGTAAATGGGCCGCCATTGAATCTGTACGAAGGAACATGGATCTACAAACCCAACTTCAAAGGATCTTGATGTACAACATAAAAATTGTAAAGAATGGATATTGGGTATAACTCAACCCCAAAAGCTAGCTTGTAGGGTGAGAATTGTCCAAGTCCATATAAGAAGTTCATGTTCTCATTCCATTTCCGATGTGGGACTCTTAACACTCTCCCGCACGTCCAGACCTCGTTAACTGGAGCGTGGACAATATAATTTGGGGGCCCAACATCGGTGAACAAAAAAATAAAATGAGTATGACTCTAATACCATGTAAAAAATGGATATTGGACCTAACTCAACCCTAAAAGCTAGCTTTTGGGTGAGGATTGTCCAAAATCCATATGAGGAGTCCATGTTCCCATTCCATTTTCGATGTGGGATTCTTAACAGAAATATCATTTCAGTTAGATAAGAACAATGATAAATTGAGCAAAAAATAGTTATTAAATATATTATCATCAATATTTTAGCACATATATTAAAATCGAAGATGACAGCGGGAAAGACAGGAGCACGAACGAAATAGCTTATGCTTTTTTTCATCTTCACTATCTTGTTTATAGTCAAATTTGAAGAATATGAAAATTCTGATTTCCTTGCATGAACAAATTTTAGAAATAGTTTCCGTTGGTTAAAGAAAAACCAAGTGTATATCGAGTCCTATGGTATCGACACCAAATGTACATTTACGTTGACAAAGCATCTTAAAGAAATAAATTTCAAATGATTTAACTTTTTAGGCAAATTAAATTTCTAGAGTTAAAAAGAATATGTTTCAACAAAAAAACAAAAAAGTTCTGAAACAAATGCCATAATAAGTGACATATCTTATGTCATTTGCTTATCTCGAGGACATATCAGACTGTAATTTTCAGACTCAACTCTAGCACCATATTTTTCTCGTAATGATAACCTTTGTTTTCATTTTTCTACAAATCTTTATTACCTCCTCAATCTCAATTTAGGTGATATTTATATTTTTTGAGATTTAAATTAGTCCATTTTTAATAGTCATAGTTACTATAAATAATCGTCAAAATACGTTTCATTTTAGAAATTTAAGATATAATTACTAATTTTTCTCACTTTTATCTTTACTCTAAAAATGTGGAGAGATTATATGGTGAAAAGTAGAGTAATATTAATTGAAATAAAAAAAATAATAAGAGTAACTTATTAGTAATTTATTCTTTTAGTTCCTTATTTCTTAAGAGGCGTGCAAAAGGCAAACATGATATAAGTAAAATGGATCGGAGGGAGTAACATATTTTTCATCATATTAACATGAAAAACTCGCAACTTTTAATGTTTTTTGTATAACTTTTGAATATTTTAATTTTAAAATATTGAGTTGATCTAACCCAATTTACTTTCAAATTAAGATTAATCAAATTGATTCTCAAGAAGCAAAAAATGCCACATAAATTAAGACGATAAAATATATACTTAAATTACTAATCCTGGAATAAAACTTGGGATTACATTTATCCAATATTTACTTACAATTATTAGCTAATATCAATATAAATTTCATATCAAAATTTTGATATTAGCTATCGTACATTGAATGTGAAATAATAATTCCCTAATTATAATCCTAAGATTATTAATGCCTCGGTAACTCTGTTTGGAAGTTGGAATGAAACCACCCCTTAAAAGTTAAAGGATTAATGCATATGCGGACCCCTAAATTTGTCTTTTTTTTTCATTTTGACACCTCAATTAAGTGTTATTCCTATTGAACCACTGAACTTGGCATCAAGTGTATTTATCAAATACAATCCGATTTACATAGCATATATGGTGAGTTTCATTTTTTTTAGCCTTGCGCGTAAATGTCAATCGCATCCTACGTGAAAAATTTAACAAATTAAAATAACCCACCCATTTTAATTATACAAATTAGATAGGAAGAAGTGTGCTACTGTGTTATACAATTGAAGAATCAAATAACAAAACTGGAAGATAAGAAATCAAATTGGAAGCTAAAACTGAAAACTGAAAAATAAGAAACCAAAACTGGAAAATAAAAACGGGAAGCTAAAACTAGAAAATAAAAAATGAAAAATAAGAAATCAAAACTGGACACCAAAACTGAAAAATACGAAATCCAAAAACTGGACACCAAAACTGAAAACTAGAAAACCAAAACCAAAACTTAATATTTGATGTGTATAATTAAAATGGACGGACTTTTTAGTTGGTTCAATTTTTCATATATGATGCAATTGACATTCATGTGCAAGGCTAGGAAAATGAAACTCATCATATATATTATGTATAAGTCAGATTGTGTTTAATAGACACACTTGATGCCAAGTTTAGGGGTTCAATAGGAACAACACTTAGTTGAAGTGTCAAAATTAAAAAAATAGACAAGTTTAAGGGGCCACATATGCATTAAGCCAAAGTTAAACCATCTAACTTAAATCGTGTATACATGGACATGTGAGTGTCTATTCCCTCCGTTCACTTTTGACTTTGCACATCTCTTAAAATTAATAAATAAAATATATATTTTACTATAATATTCATATTAATTAGTATATAATCTCAATAACTTGGAAAATAATTTGGAACTAAAGTAATTAATATTAGGGATAAAACAAGAAAAAAAAAGTTTGTCTTTCTGTTGATATGCTAAAATGGACAAGTAAAAATAAAAATTTATTATGAGTATAGTGAACAAGTAAAAGTGAATGACTAAAGTATTATATGTTGTAATAATATTTATGGAATTATGTTGAATTATTTAAATTACAAGGGGCTTGGCCTTTACCATTTGCAAGTTGCAAGGAATTTTCTGCAAATGGAAAATGGAAATATAGCAACAAATTTTATACTAGTAAATTAGTTATTTTGCGGCTGGAATATATAGCTGACTTTTTTATAGCTAAGTATTAAAATATGTATAATAATAATATTTTATCTTATATAATTATAACTAAATATTATTATTGTACACGCTTTAATACTAAGAGCCAGCAGTTATTTTCCCCAGTGGGAGATACCCCTACAGTTGTCCAAAAAACACCGAAATAAACAGCTTCCTTTTGATATTGATTGTTTTGTATTCTTTCTTTATGTCCATTTCTATCCCTAAATTCTTTCAATTATGTGTAGCCATTTGTCCTATATTTCTCTTTCGTTCCTTTTCTCTACAATCGTTTTTTTTGCTTATTTTAAACCCTAGTTTGATACTTTGATTTAGTCCTTAGTCTCTTTCTTTTGAAAACCTCACAATAAGTAATATACATAACCCTCAAACCTACCCCAATCCACAAAAAAATATCATGTGGCCGGATATATACGAAAAGTTCACATGCTCTGAAAAAATTAATTTTGTATTTTTGATATGCCAACTTGATTGCACATCTTATTGTTAGAAGCATATCTAGAATTTCAAAAAGATAAGTGTATTTAAAGGTAGATCTAGAATTTAAATATAATAGGTTCAACCTTTAGGTTCTTACTATGTGCTGATTAAACTTTTAAAATTATATATAGGTTCAAATTAATATTTTTATTATAATTTTAGTGATTTTTCATATATGTCATATGGAACTTATTAGGATCAGTTGAACTCATTGACTATATGTTACACCATTCTCTGCTACTAATTTTAATATAGATATTTGATTTAGTTATATAAAATATAATGGCGATAACAGAAATAGAATTGAGTTTACTTGGGATTTTGAAAGAATACACCAAACAATAAAAAATAAAAAAGAATAGAGACTTGATTAAAACGCAAGAAGGATACAAGACGTTGCCAGTCTCCCGTGGTTGGACCCAATTCTAGAAAAAGAAAGGAAAAAAATGATAAGTGAGATTTGACCCTCCGGCCCTCAACTCTAGAAAACAAAAAAAACGACAAGAATGATGGGGATTTGAAAGCCCGATCGACTTCATTTATGAAGGTTCATCCTATAATTATTGCACTATAGGACTCTTTTTGAACTTGAATGCACACATATATATTTAAATAATTTTAAAAAATACAGCATCATTATACATGATATAAGGAGAGGAGCATGAGTTCACGTGAACTCATATCCATCCCTTTAAATACATCCATGTTTATTGTATATGTATATATTAGCGTTCTTTTATTAGCGTTGAAAAAAGCAATTTGTATCTCATGTAATGAAATTTACATATAAAGAACTTTCTTTTAACTTTCTTGCACTTTTAGCTACTAAAAATAGTATTATTTTATTATCTTGTTATTGCTTTGTAAATTCATGTTATGCATAAAGACTTGTGAATTCTATCATGGTATCAGCCAAGGCACAAGTTAATATTTTTAGCTCGATCGCGGATCAACTTAGCGGTGAGTTAGTTGGGGGTTCGCATCGTGCATGCTTGATATCGATTAAAAAAATTGAAAACGCTTGTTTTGGGAAGCTGCGTGCTCGTTTGGTCGCTAGTGCTCGTTACGATCTTGGCTTCCACGTCTGGTTTAGTCTTTTTGGCTTACGTGCATCCCGATTGGTGAGAATCGCCTTTTTCTTTTTTTGCTTGTTATTTGGGATTGCTTGCTTGTTATTTGGGGATTCTTGTTATTTGGGATTCTTGCTTGTTATTTGGGATTTTTACATTTAAAATTCATAATGGGAGGTGATGATTCTTTGCAAACTATTGGTGTTAGGTTAGATGGAAAAAATTATTCTATTGGAGCTATGTCATGAGTAAATTTTACAGAAGGAAAGGGAGCTTTGGGATTATACGTGGGAAAAATCAAATGCCACTAAATTTAGAGATGAAAATTTTGATGAATTTTTAGGACTTGGGAGACCGATAATTCAAAGATTATTACTTGGATTAATAACTGTTGAACAAAGAATTGGTGTTCAATTGGCTAAGTTCAAAGCGCTAAAGAGATTTGGGATTATTTGTCAAGATTGTTTGTGAGAATAATTTCTTTACATTAAATATCGATTCTGATATGAAATTCGTGCAGTACAAAATGACTTGGGCATTGAATTATTGTATGCGATAACCCTTTGTGGGATCGATTAGCTATAGCGAATCTATTGAATTGCAAGCGTCGATGCTTATATTAAATCACGAGATGAAGATCGTCTTGTTACATTTATTGATGGGTCTTGATCGGAAATTTGAGAATTGTCATTGAGGCTTGTTGCACCGACCCTTACCATCTGATGAAGATGTGGTAAATGAACATGGTGAAGAAAGCGTGTTTGAAGACTCTAAAAGGAGTGCATAACCACACTTTGTCTGCAGCTGACTCAGCCGTGCCTGGTCCTTGCAACCCCTGCACGATTATAGAACATCTATCGTAGGTAATTGTAATTATTGCAAGAAAGCGGGACAAGAATCAATGTCACTGAGCTACGGCGGCGTCAGGTTCTAAGCCTCGCGTGGGGACAAGAGCGAAGCCTTCTCCGGCGAAGCCATATTACGGGGTCGATTCGAACTTGTATCCACCGAAACTGTTGCGCTTTGTGCCCTCTCTTGATCACCCGGCCGAGAGCCTCTGTGAGTCACAGATCTTACTCATGGTGACCAATTTCAGTTCCTCGCCTTCAGCAGTTCTCATTCTTATGCTCTTTACTGTTCCTTCCGGCAAATCACCATCTATTGGTTCAGTATCATTTAAGCCTTCTTGGATCTTGGACTGGAGTGAAATCATATGTCTCTGATTCTTCCGTCTTTATATCTATGTCTTGACTCCCGCCTGTTGTGACCAGTGATGGCACCTATGCCATTGACAGGCATTTGGCACCATTCATACATCCACTATATCATTACCACGATGTTTATTGCATTCCAAAATTACATATAAATCTTGCCTGTTGGTCAAATATGTGACTGCACGAATGTTTTATTAGACTCTTCCCTAATTCTTGTTATATGGGATCTAAAATCCAAGAGAGTGATTGGGGACGAGCGTAGAAAGGGGAGAGGTCTATATGTTTTGGATGGTGCATCTTCTGCTAAATACAAAGCCTTTGATTGTCTTGTTAATTCTTCTTCATTTAACACATTTCTCTTGAAGTTTTATTTGTGGCACTCTAGATTTGGTCATGTATGAGGTTCTACTTTGCGTTTTATGTATATCTTGGTGTTCTTGGTGATTTACAATCAGGTGATATTTACGATTGTAGTGGATGTAAACTTGAAAATTTTACCTTTGCCTTTTAATCTTAGTACTTCTACTTCTTAACCCTGCATTTGATCTAATTCATTGATATTTGGGGGCTAGCACCTATCCTACTAAGGGTGGCTCGGATATTATGTTTCCTTTATTGATGATTATACTGGGTTATTGTTGGGTTTATTTGTTGAAAAGAGCTCTGATTTTGTTCATACTTATCTTTGAGTTTCAAGCCTGTGTGAAAACTCAACGATACGCCGTTATTAAATGTTTTTGGTGATTTAGGAGGTGAATATACTAGTGGAGATCTTTACAGTATTTTCAAAGTGATGGTACAATACACCAGTCTTCTTGTCTTGATACACCTGCCAACAAAATGGGGTAGCAGAGAAAACATATGCATATTATTGAGACGAGGTAGATCCATTGCTTTTGTCCTTTAGTGTACCTAGTGAATTTTGAGGAAAATTTTGTCACCTCTGTTTATCTTATTAATAGGATCCCTACCTCTCATAGTGCAGGATTTCTCCGTATGCTAGATTATTTGATCACGCCCACTATATTCCCATTTGAGAGTTTTTGGTTCTACATGTTTTGTTCTACGTCCACATGCGGGCGTACTAAGTTATCTTCTCGTGTCGCCCATTTGTGTTTTTCTTGGATATGGGGTTAGCGAGAAAGGTTATCGTTGTCATGATCCGATTTAAAAAAATTGTATGTGTCTATAATGTTTCTTTTATTGAGCATGTTCCTTTCTTTTCCATCCCACCTACCTCACATGGCATGACAAAAATCGACCTGTGATATTGATCCCTTTGATCCACGATTTTCCATCGATTCTACATCTATATCATTTCGCTTCTCGATCTTACAGCGGTCCCATGATATTGATACTCGGCCCTCTCGCCTATTTGAGAACCTCTTGTGGTTGCAGATCGAGATCCACGCTTACTATCCTACGCTCTGCGATCTACTCGGTATCCGATTTTGATTATTCTTGCTATGCTCCATCATTCGCTTCTTTCTAGTTTCTATTAATTCTCTATGTGAGCCTACGTCCTACGAGGCGGCTAAGTGATCCTCTTTGGCAAGAGGCATGAATGAAGGCCAGGCCTTTGAATAAGCGAGTACTTGGGATTTGGTTTCTCTACAGTGGTAAAAAAACTATTGGTTCTCGATGGGTGTACAAGATTAAGACAAATTCTGATGGTTCTATTGAGCGATATAAAGCTCGTTTGGTTGCAAAGGGTTTTGCTCAAGAATATGGTATGGATTATGAAGAGACTTTTTGTTGCAAAGATGACATCTGTCAGGGTTCTTATTGCATTGGCCTCTGTTCGTCATTGGCATATTTACAATGGATGTTAAAAATACTTTTTAAATGGGGATCTTGAAGAAGTCTACATGGTCCTTCGCTTTGGTGTTTCACATAGTCTAGGACAAGTGTGCGAGGCTTAAGAAAGCTCTGTATGGTCTCAGACAAGCTCCGAGCTTGGTTAGACAAGTTCTCCCTTTGTAGTATCATCTCTTAGGTTTATTTCAGCTTTCATAATTAGCGTTATTTGTTAAATCATCCCTTGCGGGTTGTATTTTGCTTTTGTTGTATGTTGATGACATGATCATTCACAATTGATGATATTGATGGTATTGAAAACCTAAAATCTACTTTATCTCTTCGTTTTGAAATGAAAGATTTAGGTCATCTACATTACTTTTTAAGCACAGAGGTAGCTTATTCTAGAAGGGATATCTTCTCTCGGTCCTAAGTACCTGCCCAGATATTCTTGGCGGGCCCGTCCTCACGGATACTCGTATAGTTGACTCTCCTCTTGAGGTTAATGTTCGATATACACCCTCGATGGGGATCTCTTCTGATCCCACTTTATATCGTTCGGTTGTAGGGAGTCTGGTGTACCTGCTGTGCTATTACCATACGACATTGCATATGCTATTCACATTGTCGGTCAGTTTATGCCGCTCTACATCGTGCACATTGGGCTGCGATTATGCGTATTCTTAGCTATCTTGAGCGATTTATCGAGTCTCTTGTTTCCATCGACCTCGTCGCGGGCTTCGTGCGTTTTAAATGCAGTTGGTGGTGACCTAGCGATCGGAAATCAACTACGGTTATTATTGTGTATTTTTAGGAGATTCACTTTCTCATGGAAAAGTAAGAAACAAGATGTGGTTTCTCGCTCTTCAAGCGAGCGAGTATCGTCGTGCTATGGCTTACACTACGTGTGTGAGATTGTATGGTTACGTCGGTTATTGGTTGATATGGGTGTCATCTTTCTTCACCAACAGTGTATTGTGATAATAAGAGTTCTATTCAGTTAAGACAGTCTTTCATGAGCGTGCCAAGCATATTGAGATTGATTGTTATATTATTCGATATCATCTTGGACAACACCTCTATCCTTGCAATTTGTCTCGTCTTGATGCAACTTACTGATTTCTTCTAAAGGCGCATACCTTAAAAGCGTCATAGGTTCTTTCTTGGCAAACTCTCGATCTTGTCTACACCATCGCTGAGTTTGAGGAGGAGATATTAGCATTTGCTTTTGTCCCACTTGGAAAAACACATTGTATCTCGTATAATAGACCTATATAAAGGGCTTTACTTGCTTTTCTTTTACTTGCACTTTTAGCTCTCAAGAATAGTATTATTTTATTATCTTGTTATTGCTTTGTAAGAATTCATGTTATGAATAAAAGACTTTCATGAATTCTATCAGTATATACATGGCCAAAACTAGTATATGGATTATGGATTCAGTCCAACCAACCCAATAATTTCAGTCGAAATCCTATATTATTTTAAAAAAATATTGAATATGTACAATAATTTAGAACATAATAGCTCAAAGGATTAGAATTCCAAGCCAGTAGACTTTAAATCTTGGCTCTACTTCTATTTGTTGGAAATCTGTCTTTGGTGGAAGGTGCGTCCACCCATATTTAATGACTTAAACACTAGGGTTCCGCATGTTGGAGGCTTTGTCTCTTCATACGTGCATAATCTACTAAGTGAGTAGATGATCGTAGGGCCAAGGATCGTCAAATTTCGTTAAGAAATGAAAGAGATATTGGTCCACGAAGTAAGGTGTTTGAGGCATGGAAATATTGTGTGGGACAAATCTACCACATCGGTGGGAAAAAGAAGAATTGTTCTCTTTATAAGTCTCAAAATTGGCTAAGGATTTGGGACCCCAAGGGGTAACCCATGTGTTTGAAGGAGGGAGGACCTAGATGTGCTTGGGTTCGAGGCTAAGTCCACACGCGCGCCCGTCCCGTCCCGTCCGGGCTCGGGTCGTGGGGCTTATATTATCTTTTTGGACCCAAATTGCTTAATATTTACAGTTTGGTCCCTGGAGTTTCTGGAAAGATGAAATTGGGAACGACGGAAGACAAAAAATTTATGCCTGCCTTTTAGGTTGGTTTTTGGAGCGTTAAAACTCCATTAATCTGCACATAACTCCTCCCTAAAAGCTCATTTATGTTGCACATTAAATCAGTCATTTACTTGGCTGATTAACTCCTCACTAATGGCCATTACTTAGTTATTAACAACCATTAGTTGACAGTTGAGAAGTCCCTCTCCTTATACTATACATTGAAGCATTTGGCTCAATTATAGAGACTAGAAAAAGACACAAACATAAGAGAGAACGAAAACAACAGAAACTCAGTAAAAAAACGTGAGCAGAAACAGTGGACAAACATAAAACTCTTCCTTCCTTTTCCATTTTCTAGCAAGTCGTTTCGTGTTTGTTTTCTTCGTCAGAATCAACCTATTTTCTTTGTAGTGTTGATTAGTTGTTGTTTTATCTTGGGAGACTATTGTCCGTTAACGTAAAAACATATATACGGGCCACAGTTGTAACAATCTAGATTTAGTGTTTCTTGATTTCAGGTTATCAAGATTCAAGACTCAACCAACTTGCGGCAATTATAATATTGACTTGTTTGTTTATCCTTTCGAACACTTGTAATAATTATTTACTTCCCGTACTGCTTTACATATCCAACACTATTTCAATTTAGTCGGCATGGTTTGACTGATAAAAAAGTAAAAAGTCTAAAACTTGTGATTTTAAATATTATCATAACATGTATATAGCTATAAAAGCTTACGTAAAGGGTAAATTGAGAAACAAAATAAATTATTTTTAAATACAAAATGATAATACTCTTGTTGGAACGAAGAAATAAAGAAACAATGTCATATAACATGGAATGAATGGAGTATATATCATGATATGGAAATCAACATTTAGATAAGTTCCATTATATCATTTGAAAAACTTGCAAGCCTAAAGGGGAAAAAAGAAAAAAAAGAAAAAGAAGAAGTAAAAGAAAAAGGGTAAGACTTAAGGACGTGGGTTTATCGATCAATGGAATGAGAGAAAATTACGAAGGATTAAAGTTTAAATATTAACGAAGATAAAAAAAAAAGTGCCTTGTACATAAAAAATTTGTAAAATTTCATGTAAAAACAACAGAAATGATTATATGCATAGATGAAAGAACTATAGAAAGTTGTAGAGTCCTTTAGATTTTGAAAGACCAATATATGTTTGTTGACGTGCATGTAAGAAAAGATTGATGGACCATTTTACCTACCACTATTTTTCTTGTAAGTGGCTACCATGACATACACAACCTTTATTAGATGCTTACCTAGTTACCTTTGCTTATTTATATATATATATATATAAGGATTCTGTAATTGCGTGTGGAAGGCATAAGATAATGGTGAAGGAAAATAGTAATGTCTATTAGAAAAGGTTGAAAAAAAGTGATATAAATTGGTTTTCTAAAGTAGGAAATTGCATGCATTATGAATTTAATTCCATAAAATAAAATTCCACGCTATGCCACCGCCAAGCTACCAAATAGTTACAAACTTTAACTCCCAAACTTTCATTAGTAAATTTTATGTGCTCAAGCAGTAGCTAGCTTTTATTAACAGTTATAAACTAATCATAATTAATATAAATAAACATGTAAGATATCTCATAATATTATAGGAGAACGTAACAAGAAGTGATGATCAACCATTATGAGTTGTTGTGGGATGGTTGGGATCACTCCACCCTTAATCAGAGGTCTCGGGTTCGAGTCACTGAAAATGAAAAAAAATTTGTTGGGAGCACCAACCCCAAAAATAGAACACGTAGTACGTGATCCGAAATTAGTCAAACTATAATGTGGATACGAAACATCGGGTGAGAAATAAAAAAAGAAGTGATGATCAAGCAAAATGATAAAAAGAAATAAGACTGCGTACATTAAGTATTTTAATATGAAATTTTAAAATTAAAGTTATAAATTTGCTACATGTATCAAATGTAAACAAAATTTATTAGTAGTAATTGTAGAATTTTATAAAATCAATAGTATAGGAGCACCCAAAATCATCATGAGGTACACTTGAAAAGTGAAAACAAATCTAAAGGAAGTGGCGTCTGAGTCAGCCTCCTTTGTTGGAATTTACATTAATTATGCAATCAATTATGGGTGGAAAATATCGAATTGTGTTGTGAACAACCACCAAATTTCATCAAATTAAATTAAATTAAATTAAATTAAATTAAATTAAATTAAATTAAAGAATGACTGTGTTATGATATGCTAATGAAGTGGTTGGTCAAATTTGTTGGCAAATTGCTCTCTATAGTGACTTGTGATTTGTGTTAGTCAATGAAAAGACAATTTTACAAGATAGGAAATGAAAAGACTTGGCCTACTTGTTTGTATAAATCTAGAAAACATTAGTAGGTCAATAATAAATTATTGTCTCATCAGAATCGTTCAACAAAATTGGAAGATGTATGTAAGTATACGTTGGGATAATTGGAAGATGTAAGTATATGTTGTGATAATTGGAATCTCTCGATCTTTTGTTAGGAATTTCAAGTTTTAATCTTGAGAAAAAAAATATTTTTTCGGCATATAATGCTTTACTTTCTTATTAAGCCTATATGACATTAGTAAAGCCAGTGAATTTGATATTATAACTTGAACCCAAAAAAAAAGAAAGGAAAGAAACCTGGAAGTATACAAAGAAAAAAATAAATATACTGTATAGCGCAATCGTATTACTTTATGATATGTAATTGTCTAATTAAATTGATGTTTGGTAGGTAAAGTCAAGATAAATTTAATTAGGAGTATAGGATAGGGAAAGTGAGGGAGAAAATTGGTAAACTTTTGGTTACTAAATAAGGAGAATATTTAATGTTTGCTTGACCTAGTTAAATTTGTTGCCTGAAATATAGGACCTTAATTAAATGATACGAGAGAAAAATGGTTGTACTAACTACTGTATCAACACCCTCCGTCCTAAAATACTCTTTCGTATTTTTCATTTATAAGGATAATATTTTAACTATTTTATCTTCTTAACATATTTCATGGTATAATCTCTTCTCAATAAATATTTACTCCATCAATGATAAAACCTCTTTAATATTGCTAATTAATGCAAGAATAAAATGAGAAAAATCTACTTAATTTTATCTTAGTTAAATAAAACGATAAGTTTATTGAGATAAATATTGTTAGTAAGGACGATAAATATTATGGGATGGAGGTAATATAATAATGAGAAAATTATAGCTATAGTTTAGAGCGTAATTATGAAATATAGCTACATTTTGCGTATTTAGAAATGCGGATACAATTGTTGTATAAGGGCGTATCAGCTATATCAGCGAATGAGTTGTATCAGGCGGGTATCAGTTGTATCAACGAAAGAGTTGTATCAAGCGGGTATCAGCGGCATATTGTATCAGCTGAAATCACGCGAAAGAATTGTATCAACACATACAGTTACAGTGTTACACATGTCTGCTATATATTTGCTACAAAACCCAAAAGGTAGCTACATTTCATATTTTTTTCAAACTATAACTACGTTTTGTAAATACAATTTAAATATTTGTCACATCTCATTATTTTTCCTAATAATAATAGTAGAAGTCGGAGAAGAAAATCAGTAATAGTGGAACAACTAAAGTTTTAAGGATACGACATAAATTTATGCTTTTCTTTAAATTTAGAAATTCAAATTGACATTCTATATGAATTAAAAGTAATTTTTGAATGAAATCTCACTTATATAATTCTACTCCAATTATTAATCAAACTTAACTCCTAACTTAGTAAATAGGATAGACAAAGTGAAAATTATGCGAAAAGTAGATATAACTGTAAGACAAACCAGTAAAATTATATAAACATTAAACTATGCCTTTTATCTTATGCTCCTTCCAATTCATTACTTTTTAGTAATTAACTTGCATTTTATTATCAATCCAAATTTACGGCACATAAAGAGACCTGATCTACACTAAGTTGGATATGCCCAACCTTAGTGTTTTTTCTACACTATACAACTTTCTACTATTGCTTTACATAGGATAAAAATTCAGTTCTTGCAATCTACTAGCTAATTTTTGAACCCTACTACCTCTAGCAAACACCTCATGTACTATCAATCTAACTATCACCTCTGATTGCCTCCTAATCTTCTGGAAAATCGCTTTGTTCCTTTCTTGCCACCCATGATATAATGCAGCAGCTAAAGTCATTATGTATATTGTGCCTTCTGCATTCTTACTTCTTCTTTTGTCAATCATCCATTGCATTTCAGCTATCCATCCTGCCGGTGCTCTATCAATGTCTTGCCATTTAAGCAGGGCTTTCCAAATCTGTGCAGTGCCAGGACACTGAAAAAACAAGTGTTCTATTGATTACTCGTCTTGCTGGCATAGTGGACAACTTTTATCTTCAGTAACTCCCCATTTAAACAACATATCCCTTGTGTATAGTCTGTTATGTGCTACCAGTGTTGCTTGAAACAACCATTTTTGGTATCCTGGATTACTACAAGTGAGCCTTCTTCATGGGACTTTAGGGTAATCTCCTAACATCTTAAGATACATCTGCTTTAGAGAGAGAGTCCTTAATCTCACAATATCTTCTATAGTCATTCCTGCTTCTTCAATATAGGTCTTTGCTTTGAATATTCTCTGGATGACCCAACTAGCTTGCTTAGGCACCAACTCTCATAGTGCTCATCTGCTTCTATAATAAGTGTGTACCCATTTTATCCATAGTACATCCTTCTTCTTAGTTAATTTCCACAATAACTTGCACAAGGCTGCCTTATTCCAGAGGTGCACATTCATCAAATTCATGCCCCCAACTGCCTTTGGCATACACAATATCTCTCATGCAAGCAAAGCCTTATTTGACATCTCCACCTGCCCAGTTCATAAAAAGGTTCGACAAAGTTGTTCAATTACTTCAATAATCTTCTTAGGGATCAGGAACAACTGTGACCAGTAGGTTTGTATAGCAAACAAGATAGACTTTATAAGTTATAACCTTTCAGCATAAGATAGCATTTTGTTGGTCCATAATTTGATTCACCCTAGCATCTTGTCAAGTAACGTCTGACACTGTATAATTGAGATTTTCTTGAAACTCATGGGTACCCCCAAGTACCTAATAGGTAAGCCCCCTTTCACCATCCCTATTGTGTCTAGAATCTGTTGTTATACATTCATAGGAACCCCTTCAAAAAATATGATGCTCTTGTGGAAATTTGTATGAAGTCCATAAGCTAATGAGAATGTATGAAAACATTGGAACATTGTATGGATGGACCTACTATCCCCTCTACTAAATAACAACAAGTCATAAGCAAATCTTAACTGGGTGATCCTCAGCTTACCACGTTTTGGATGGTATTTGAACCCTTTTTCATGTTCTAAGGCAATTCATTACTTGTTATGTTTAACTTTTGCACGCTTCTTTAGAAATATTAATTTAAAAGATAATTTAGTTAAATTATTCTTATTTATTCTTTGATCTCACTTTAATATTATTTTGTGTTAAGCAACACTTATTAGAGTAAAGATAAAGATGAAAAAATATGTAATTCTATCCTAATTTTCTAAAATAATAAGTATTTTAAATTAATTATTTTAATAATTATGACAAATAAAATGGTCCGGAAAAAGTAATTTTCTTAAAACCCTTAAAAATTAGAGTGAATTGCTCCACTAATTGAGGTTCTCTCTCTCTCTTTTTGTTTGTACTCGCTCCATCTCAAAATAATCTGTCTCATTTGGAGAGTTTTTCTTAAACTATTTTTACTTCCATCTATGTTTTAAGATATTATCTCTCTGTATTAAATATTTATTTTATTAAGATATTTGTAGTCTTCAAAAATAATTACTGAAGATAAAATGAAAAAAAAATTATTTCAAAATTTTAAAATAATAGTAAATAATAATATAATATAATTATTTTTTAAAATCAAAGACAGATAATTTAAGGAGCCATTCAGACATGATTTGGAATGATGATATGAAATCAGTGCTTTGAAATCATGATTATTTGAAGTTGAGGTTTTGTTGGGACATACAATTTGAGTTTCTTAAGTTATATTTTTTTCTCATAGACATAAAAATACACAAGTTGTGGAAATCATAAAAAATTTTACAATTCTCATATGATCTTACCAAATTAGCAAATCATAGTTCATAACAAAATTAATATGCTAATAGAAAGACTTTCTAAAAAATACAACATCAGTTGATCGAACTTTAGTTCAATAAAAAAGAAAATTGAACTTGCGTTGTAATTACCTATTATTTAATATAATCCTCCCACATGGTATGAACTATTTCTTAATATACTACTAACTTGCAGATATTTTAATATTTGATAAAATGGTTGGTAAACATAATTAGTAAATATATCTATTAATTTATGAATCTTTTTTTATGAAATATAAATTTATGGGTCAAATTTTATATTTAAAAAAAATTGATTTGAATTCAAATCACATCTTTTTGAATGATTTGAGATTTCAAATCATAAGAAGTTGAAGTTGAAAATATATTCAAATTACATAAATAAATAATAATTTAAAATTAAATTATGATATTAAAACGCTTGCCATAACCACTAGTAAAAGGGGCGAAGAATTTGTTACAGTCCCCCGTAACTCTTTAACTCTGATGAATAAATATCATCTGTTACTTACTATTTCGCACTTATGCTTATGCACTTCATTTTTTCTCTCCTCTTCACCGTCCATGAAAGTGCTGTTTCATTTAATAAATAATAACTCACCCCATTACCAGAATAGGTCAACACCCCAAAAACCTCAAAACATATTTAAATATTTATTTAGCACAAAAATATACAAAATACAACATGGCCCTTTTGACTCCATCAATTTGCTAGTGAGTTCACATTCTAGACAATATCAATAAGTACTATTGTTGCAAGGAAAATGATGTTTTTTTTTGTTTTCTTGATTTTAAATTCTATTACTTTGTTTGCACCTGGTGGGCTTTTCAGTTAAAGCATCAATCAACGTGCCTGTACTTTGCTAGATTTAACCTGTTAATGTTGCAAAACATCATTTTATATATTCTCTGTAACCCCTTTTTCTTGTCTTCTATTTGTTCATTACTGATCTGGGGTTTTCTTTATTCTCAGTCTTGAAGCTTATTTTGATTTGAAAAGGTGACATCTTTACCCTTATGTTGCTGGTTTTGATATTTTGTGTCTTGGAGCTGTTTTGATAAAAAAAAAAAAGGTGACATCTTTACCCTTATGTTGATGTTTCTTTTGATGGGGTTTTGATATTTTGTGTGTCTTGGGAGCTATTCTGATTAATAAAGGTGACATCTTTACCTTTATGTTGACATTTCCTTTGATGGGGTTTTTGATATATTGTGTGTCTTGGTGAAAAAAATAGTTGATATTTAGTTCTCTGTGTTCTTTTTTGGGATTTGAATGATGAAGGAATCTTGGGGTTTTGGATGTTTAGTGAAGGGTTTATTTATATTGGTGTTGGGAGTATTGTGTGGTGTTTCTGGATTTGATCCTGCAGATAATTTCTTAATAGATTGTGGATCATCTAAAGATACTGATGTCGGTAATAGGGTTTTTGTTTCTGATAAATCATCTACAAAGTATTTATCAACTTCACAAAATATATTAGCTGATACACCTTCAAATTCAATTACAAAATCTGATGATTCACCAATTTATCAAACTGCTCGAATTTTTACTCAACAATCAAGGTATACATTCCCAATAAGCCAGCCTGGAAGGCATTGGATCCGCCTTTATTTTTACCCTTTTGATTTCCAAGAATATGATATGGGTACAGCAACTTTCTCTGTTTCCACTCAAGAAAATGTTCTTCTTGGTAATTTCTCTCCCAAAAATGTTACTGTCAAGGAATTTTCAGTAAACGTTACCTCTAAAGACCTTGTAATCATATTCTCTCCTAAAAGCTATTCATTTGCCTATATAAATGCTCTTGAAATTGTCTCTGTACCTGATGTCCTTATAACGGATGATGCCTCGACGATCAGTCCAGCTGGCACATTCAGTGGTATGTACGCACAGGCTCTCGAAACGGTTGCTAGGGTTAACATGGGTGGATCACTTGTGTCGTTTGAAAATGATACACTATGGAGAACTTGGGTTCCTGATCGAAGTTTCTTGACTCAGCCTAGTTCTGCTAAGTCAGTAAATAAGATCGGATCAGTAAAATATCCGAAAGGCGGAGCAACACCGGATTTTGCACCACAGACAGTTTATGGTACTTGCAGTGAGATGAACTTGAATGATACTGGTAATGATCCTAATTCCAATTTTAATGTGACATGGACGTTCGATGTGGATCCTGGGTTCCAATATTTCATTCGCTTACACTTTTGCGACATAGTGAGTACAGCTGCCAATCAATTGTTATTTAACATTTATGTGAACTCGTGGAACGTGGCTCCTGATTTTGATCCTGGTCAGAAAGCTTTGGGGATTTTGGCCACAGCTTATTACAGTGATTACGTTACTCCACCTGCTAAAAGTAATAGGCTTAACGTTAGTGTTGGCCCATCTCCGAGGAGTGCTTATCCTGACGCCTTTCTAAATGGACTCGAACTTCTGAAGTTGAATAATTCTCAGGGAAGCCTTAGTCAGGTAGGGTCCATTCCTACTAATCCTATTTCAAAGGGAAAGAAGAATATCGGAGTTATCGTGGGTGTGAGTGTAGGCGTAATAGTAGTTTTGGTGATGGTTGGGGTCCTATTTTGCATGCATAGAAGAAGAAAACAGGAACAACTTGCCCAGTCAAAAATATGGATTCCGTTATCTATTAATGGTGGGAATTCACACACCATGGGAAGCAAGTATTCAAACGGAACGACCATAAGTGCTGCTTCGAACATGAGTTATCGCGTCCCGTTTGCAGCTTTGCTTGAAGCGACCAGCAACTTCGACGAGAGTTTGGTCATTGGAATAGGTGGCTTTGGGAAGGTATACAGAGGTGTTTTATATGATGGCACAAAGGTGGCTGTGAAAAGGGGTAACCCTAAGTCCCAACAAGGTCTTCGAGAGTTCCGAACAGAAATCGAGATGCTTTCTCAGTTCCGCCATCGGCATCTGGTTTCATTGATGGGATACTGTGATGAAAAAAATGAGATGATTCTAGTTTATGAGTACATGGAGAACGGGACCCTCAAGAGCCATTTGTATGGTTCAGATCTACCCAGTATGAGCTGGAAGCAGAGGCTGGAGATCTGCATCGGGTCAGCCAGAGGTCTGCACTACCTTCATACCGGCTATGCTAAAGCAGTTATACATCGTGATGTCAAGTCCGCAAACATACTGCTTGACGAGAGTTTTATGGCAAAAGTTGCTGATTTTGGACTATCCAAGACAGGTCCCGAGCTTGATCAAACCCATGTTAGCACAGCCGTGAAAGGAAGTTTCGGCTACCTAGATCCTGAATATTTTAGAAGGCAACAGTTGACAGAAAAATCTGATGTTTATTCTTTCGGTGTTGTTTTATTCGAAGTTCTTTGTGCTAGGCCTGTCATAGATCCGTCTCTTCCGAGAGACATGGTTAACTTAGCTGAATGGGCAATGAAGTGGCAGAAGAAGGGACAACTGGAGCAAATCATAGATCCCAATCTTGTGGGCAAAATAAGACCAGATTCCCTCAGGAAGTTTGGAGAAACAGCAGAGAAATGCTTAGCTGATTTTGGTGTAGACAGGCCATCGATGGGCGATGTGCTATGGAATCTGGAATATGCACTTCAACTTCAAGAGGCTGTCATTCAAGATGATCCTGAAGAAAACAGCACCATCCTTATTGGCGAGCTCTCTCCGCAAGTCAATGATTTCAGTCAAATTGATGCCCGTGCTTCTGCTGCTCATGTCGGAACACCAAATTTGGATGATGTCTCTGGTGTTTCAATGAGTAGGGTTTTCTCACAATTGGTCAAGTCCGAGGGTAGATAATTAAGTGAAAATGGTACATACCGTGTTTAGGTGTTTGTTAATTCCACTTTTGTTTGTGGATCATATGAGATTGATCTTTTCTTTTTTTTGTAACTGTTTAATCTATGAATTTCTGAGTTTTAAATAGGATAGTTAACTCTGAAAATATGCATTGTTCTACCTGTGGATCCTCTTTTCATTTTCTTGGGCATGTCCAGTTGTTTCACATGTTTTATTTGGTTTCTAATAAATACTCCGCATATAGAAGAATATCATTCCATTCATGCCATGTCAGTGTCAAGGCTTTTGGAAAACATGGAACAATTTTGAGCCTCTAGGAAGAATAAGAGAAGATATACACAGGAGAACGATAAAAGACCTGAAAATGTAATTCTTTGGTACCTATATTCCCTCATGATCAGTACAGGCAAAAGGAAGTTGACATTGTATACCTCTTCTGAGATTGCTCAGAGACCAGCCCCCACCATCACACACACACATTTCATTTCTGTGGATGTTTGATGTGTTTGAGATACTGTGTGATACTGCAGAACTAGTGGCTGCGTGATAAAGTCGAACGTAACATTAAAGCTTGTTATTTTCTCTCTTTTTCATTTACTGGCAAAAGGGGTGCCAGGGTTAGGTCTGGTGATATGGTTTATTGATACTTCTCTTTCAATTACACAATATTAGTGATGTATATACAATTTCCTATTTTCATGAGAAGTTTCTATTAGCAATTGATAGGTTTGGGACAGTAAAATTGCTTCCTATTTGGTTAGTCTCTTCCGAAGATCCAAATTGCAGCCCCTGGGCGTTGGTCAAGTGGTAAGAATGCAATGTGTGATGTGTGGGTTAGGCACATGTCACGGGTTCAACACCCTGTTTTGGACAAAATATCGGTATTTAAGTGGAGAAGTGCGGGACCATTATCCACGAGTTTTGAACTGTGCCACAGGCCTTTGAGGATTTCTTGATTATTAAAGAAAAAAGTCAGCTTTTGCATGATGGAGTTTCTGTGGTTCCTGTTGAACAACTTGCGATGTTTTATGAGGTAAGTGTGGTCTGGCATAAATGTGATTTTTTATTTACAGAGTATAAATAAAATCCTTTATCATCATTATTGTTTAGAGATTACCTATATGCATATCTCCTTTCAAATTGTTTTCTTAGAACAGGTAATTAAGTTTCATGTCAAATTCTATCATAATTCAATTTGTCATTGCTAAGATTTCTCTTCTCTTGTCTGAATCTATGTCATCTGCAGTTCCTGGGGAGGGTGCAGTCTGCTGTTTTCCTGAATAGCAGCAGTAAGTGATATAGTAGTAAAACTAGGTTCTTGAAATGCGGTTTAGACGAAATGATCAATAAACTGAATCCTCGACGACTTAAATCAGTAGATCAAGAACTATATAATGCAAGATATATGTATCATCTGGTTTGCGTTACCAGATTATGACAAATTGGTCACCTCTGTTTTACTGATCGTTTGATTGGCAGTGATTGTATAAGACGGAGCCATCATGGATCAATAGCCTGTAACTTCCCTTAACTTAGGACCTAGTTATTCATGGAGAAACCTTCCTGATTTACTGTGGAATTGAAAAAAGGTCAGCAGTTAAGCCCTGTTAGGAACAAAAATGCAATTGCTAGACTATCTTTAATCAGATTCATTACCATAAATTGCCACCTTATCTATATCCTTCAGCTGCAATATCAACTGTTGTTTCTTTGAGCTCCCTAACATTTTAGTAAGGGGAAAGGTGCAAGTATACCCCGGTCACTATACAAATAGTGCAAATGTTCTCTTTTCGCTGATAATTTATTTTTTAATTAAAAATAATCCCACGTGGCTTTAAAAAATAAGTTTACCTATTTTCTTAGTAGACTTATTTATTGAAAGTCACGTGGTAATTTGTTAGTGGGTCTGGTGTGACTTTGTTTGAAATAATATCTCTGTGGCTTTAAAAAAAAGTAAGTCTATCCATTTTTTAAACGAATCAGACCCAACCCACCAGAAAAAAAAATATCACGTGGCTTTAAAAAAAAGCCTACTAACCTTTTTTTAAAGACACACAACATTTTTTAATTTAAAAATAAGCTTAATGATTTTTAAAAAATATTCCGTCTGTAGAAAGAGTATATTTACACCAGAGTATATATGCACCACTTTTTTAATGAGTGATATATCTGCTCTAAATCGCAAAGTTGAGGGGTATATTTGCGCCTTTTTCTTTAAATCCTTGATGGATATCCTATGCTAGTTTGATTCTTTTATTTCAGCTAGTTTGACATATCCTCAAGATCGAATGTTATAGAAATGTGGATGTTAAAGATGATTTTGTGATCGTGCAAGACTGGAGATGATTCAAAATGATTATATTCATCAGAGGGTGCAAGTGGATAAAATATATAGTGAAAGATGGTAATCTAATATGGTCTTGAGTCTCTTTACCATACCATTCATTGATGATGCCAACTAGTAATAAACTCATTATGCGTGTAGTAGTAAGTGAAGGGAGCCTTGGAGTAATAATAAAGTTTTCTTCATGTCACTTATATATAGATTATAAACTCGAGTCGTGAAATCAGCCGTTGATGCATTGTTTCAGTGTAGACTGTCTACATTACCCTCTTGGGGTACGGTTTTTCCCCGAACACTGTGAATATGAGATGTTTTTATTCTTGTAGTAGTAAGTGTGAGATTTAGAGAACCCATGCTTTACCTTAAAAGGCAAATTTCAGCTTGATCCTTAATGTTCATTGTCTGATCTTTTGACCTTCGATAAGTGATCAACCACAATACACAACTCATTGTCTATAACATTAACAAAAGAAATAGTTTTTCCATTTTGACCACATTCCCATTTATTTTCAGTCAAATCAATGGAAGACATCTCAAGTTGACTTCTTTAGTGGTGTTACATTGCCAAAGTTTTGGCAAATGCTCATACATCATTTGTAATAGAAGTTACATTCATTATAACTTCTTTGAAAAAATAACCACAATATCATGAGAAATAGATACATGAAATGTGGAGATCACTTCATATGGAATGTTAGATTTCTGAAAATACTGGCTTCGTTTATTTAAAAAAAAATATTCTGGCTTTGGTTTTATTACTCTTTCAAAAGAAAAAGTGAAGATAAAAGCACCCGTAGGTGTAGTTTATGAAAAATAAAGTGGTTGAGAATCATGAGGTCTCAGGTTCAATTTTCAGCGGAGCCAAAAACATTAGGTGATTTCTTTTCATCTGTCTAAATTTTGGTGGATAGAGTTATCCGATACCTAAGAGGTAGCAGGTTTTTCGTGAAATTAGTTGATATGCGTGCAAGTTGGCATGAACAACCGTCATAAAGGCATATAGCCAATAGATGTAAAAAAAAATTAAAATGTTGTATCTCGATTGAACTCTTTCGAAAAAGATATCCATTTTAAGGTGGTCACTTGGATTTGGTTGTGATTTAATCTCTAGAAAAATAATTTTGGAAAAAGTTGTGTTTGGAACTCTTTCGAAAAATATATCCATTTTAAGGTGGTCACTTGGATTTGTTGTGGTTTAATAATTTTGGAAAAAAGTTGTGTTTGGATTAAGTACATTATTTTTTCACAAGTAGGAAGTAGAGATGGCAGTGGATCTTGGACCCGGTGGATCCAGATCCGTTTTATAGGATATAGATCTTCAAAATTTGGACCCGACGGATCCGGATCCATTTCTGACGGATCGGATCTGGATATGGATCTTGTATTTGAGATCCGTATCCGGTCCATATCCGATCCGTGGATTCATTTTTTATTAAATATATCCATAACCTAGAATGTAATTTTATAAATATTTTCTTAATTTTTTTTCATAATTTATGTATTGGGTAAATGGTTGAACCAGGATAAGGCACAAGTCACACAGCCATGTAATTTGTCTTTGAAGTTTCATTTCTTTTACCTATATGCTCTCTGCAGTTTCCCATATTTTCATTTCTATAAAAAGAAAAAATTATCACTCTTCTTTTAATTTCCCTTTCTTGAATCTGCTAGCCGTAAGTTTTAAGTATCTTTCTCTCATTTGTTTGATCAGCAAAAAAAAAACTGGGACTTTTGATATATGAGACATTGTTTTATGTTTTTAATGAAGTCAATCAGTAGAACTACAAGTGGAGCATCACTAAAGCCTCCAAAAATTAGCTCAAAGTTGCAACCTCTTCAGCATCACTAATGAAGTCAATCGTCTTTATTTTCTTGTGATGCTAAAACTTTGTTCAGTATTTTGGAAGAATGGTGTCATGTTTGTGTAGGTTGATTGAACGAACTCAGTCATTTTTTTCAATCAGATTGCGTTTCATTTTGTCATAAAAGTTTCAACATGTGAGAATATTATTTAAGCCAAAAAAAAAATTACATGTAGATCCAGATCCGATCCGATCCGATCCGATCCGTGGACCCGGTGGATCCGATGGATCCGAATTTGGATCTGATTTTTATGGACCCGATGGATCTGGATCCATGTATGAAAAATGGATCTGGATCTGAATCTAGTAGGATCCGGTTCAGATCCGATCCGTTGCCATCCCTAGTAGGAAGTAAGCTAACGTAATTTTATTGTGTTTTTTTTTCTTTTCGAATTCTTATACTGCATAATCGCAGGTCGGCCATCAAAATAACAACCGATAAATGTATATTTTTTATATTAATGTACATAGATATAATATACATATTTTATATATAACTAATGAATATTTTATATATATATATAGCTAACGATTGTAATTATTTTAACGAGTCATCAAATATGTAACTTTTATTTTAATAACAATGCTATCAATTACGTACATGATTGTGTTCTCAACCCACATTTGAGAATACCCCATGGTGAATGAATTGTTGCTGTAAACATGTATGATTATACTTTTATACTTTTGCCACTTTCGCACTCATAGCAACACATTGGAAATATTCAAATATCAAGTGTATGATGGAATATAAATATATAATAAAACTCATCATATCTTAAGATTATAGAATGCACCATTAATCATGTTTTTTTTTCCTTTCCTTTTTTATCCATAAATTGGTAGACTTCATTGAGTTTGATTGGCACTAACGTCACTGATCTATTCAGATTAGATGCATTCAACGACGCAATTTGAGTTCTCGTTAGAACAACATTTACAGTAATTGATATTACTCTAAGCATCAATCATATACCATTGATAGTTTTATACGAATTTTATTTTAATCAAGTTTGATGCCAAATTATTCTAAATTTTCGCGATAGTTAAAGGGCTTCTGATCCTCTAAACTACTCTAGTTGTGCCAAATTAACTAGGTCGGTGTAAAATTAAATATTCTTTGAATAAAAGTTGTCAAGTTCAAGAGAGTTCCTATCTATTCCCTTAATTCTTCATATAATGTTGCCTCTTTGAAAACTCAAACTCGATTTTGATCAAACACATTTTTAGAAAAACTTTGCAGTTCTAAAAAATTCTTAACTCTGCAGTTGTAAACTTTGCTGTTTTTGGTTTTGAGATTATTTAAAGTCTACGTGGACTGCTATATAGATAAATCAGAAGTTGTGTCGAAAAATTAACGAAATTGGTTAGAATAATTTATGGTGTAAATGTAAAGGAGTTGATTAATAGTGCTCCTAAGATCATAGAAGCAATGCTGCAGAAAAAGAAGATTGATTAATTGTACAGGTGTTTGTTGATTAGTTGAGTTAGTTACAGTTACAAGTGTTAGTTAAATTTAAGTTGCAATTAGTAGCTTAGTGACAGTGGGGAGCTGAAAACTGTGAACACATGTTCTTTACCTGCTCATTCTCAAAGTTAGTGTGGAACACTCTACTTAGGTGGCAAGGAACTTCAAGACAGGCGATGAAATGACATCAAGAACTGAAAGAAATAATCCCCTTGATTATTTTCATTAATTGAAAGGCTATATATACAAGTTACATATTTCCATAATAGGAGAATCTTATTCCTATTCTATTTCTAAAACCTTATTCTACCATAATTCTAACTATACAATTATGGTAAGTGTACAAAACTAATTAAGGTAACCTTTACACTATAATATTACATCAATATACATTCCTAATATACCATATATACTTTTGCCCGTGATGGGTGCTTTGTTTAACACACCCCCGCAGTCATAGCGGACGGTCTTCGAACGCTGAGACTGTCCCTAAAATCTTCAAAAAGTACCGCGGGTAGACCCTTGGTAAAAATGTCTGCAATTTGATAACGAGACGGGACATGGCATACACGAACTTGACCTTTAGCAACCTTTTCACGGACAAAGTGAATGTTCATTTCGATATGCTTGGTGCGTTGGTGTTGAACTGGGTTACCTGAAAGGTAGATGGCACTAATGTTATCGCAATATACCAAGGTCGCCTTCTGAAAGGGACAATGAAGCTCCAACAGCAAATTACGTAGCCAACATGATTCAGAGACCACATTCGCCACCCCTCGATATTCTGCCTCTGCACTTGAGCGCGTGATAGAGTTCGACGCTTGTCGACCAGGAGACCAAGTTGTTGCCAAGAAACATACAAGAGCTTAAGTCGACCGCTTGGTGCTCCGGGACAACCACCCCAATCAAAGATCCGTAGGGAGACAAGTGTGGATGTAGATGAGGGATACAAAGTGCAAACCATAATCCAGTGTCCCTCGAATATAATCAGAATGATGCGTTTGATTGCATTCATGTGCTCAACTCGGGATCATGCATGAATAAACACACCTCGAACCGCATAATCGTAATATCCTGGCCTGGTAAAGGTAAGATACTGGAGGGCCTAGATCGCGAGAAGCGGTCGGTCTCAGTATGGTGCACCGCCGTGGCACTCACTGGGGTTTACATCAATCGGCGTGGAAGTGGACTTACCGTGGATGACATCCCCAGCCTCTCGATGATCTCAGCAAAGATACTTCCGTTGAGACGAAACAAGCCACCGAATGACGCTTGACAAAGAATCCCCAAAATAACTCAACGGCCCTAAGTCCTTCATAGCAAATTCAGAATCGAGCATAGCCATGATAGATGCCAAAGTAGCATCGGGGAGGCGCCAAGATGATATCATCCACATACAACAAAATATAGGCCAATGACGAACCACGGTGGTAGATGAACAAGGAATTATCTGACCTGTTGTGAGTGAAACCAATAGTCGAAACAAAATCAGCAAATCGTGTATACCAGGCCCGTGGAGACTAAGCCCATATAGTGATTTCTTCAACAAAATGCATGATGAGGGCGGCTGGGATCCTCAAAACCCAACGGTGATGCATATAGACTCGCTTTGAGATCACCATGTAGAAAAGCATTCTGACATCCAACCGATGGATTGGCCAAGTCTTTGAAAGAGCCAAGCTACAGTGACAATGGTAGCCGGCTTGACACGGACCTAAACGCTCACCACAATCAATACCAACTCGCCGAGTCTTACCATCACCAACAAGTCGCGCCTTTATGTCGAGCAAATGACCCATCTCAATTCTCCCTTATGAGCAAAAAAACCACATAGACCTGATAATATTAAGACCATATGGACGGGCACCAACTCCCACGCTTTATTATCAATAAGAGCATTATATTCATCAATCATAGCAATTTTCCAATTAGGGTCTTTAATGCGACACAGATTGGAGCAAGGGGATTTAGAGACATCAGAATGTAAATTAAAATGTCTTTTAGGTGTAAAAAATACGACCACGAGTGACTGGTCTATGACTCGAGGAAGAATTGAGGAAATTTTGGGAATTTTCTGGGCTCGGGACGGATCGCCAGCGGTATGGGCTTTCTTGGCCCAAATTGGTAAATGTCGGCTCGGTTTGGACCGGTTCCAAAATTAGACGGATCGACAGCCCAATTGCCGAACTATTCCAGCGTAACCAGCCGGATGTGGCAGATCAGGGGCCGGTGGTGGTGGGTCTGGCCGGAGAATTTTGGGTACGGGAGATGTCCGAAAAATTCCGAATAATATACGGGGATATTTGGTCATCCAAAAAATTATACGACTTAGGTTCGGGAGTATGAACTTTCGTAAATGGGAATTGAGTTTCATCAAAAATGACATGGCGATTGATTATGATTTTCTTGAAGGATAAATCAAAACACTTATAACCACGATGATTCGACGGATAACCCAAAAACACACACGGGGTAGACCGAGCCTGAAGTTTGTTAATTGTGGTGGATGGGAATAACGGATAACACAAGCACCCAAAAATCCGAAGGTGAGAATAAGACGGGTTTTTATTATACAAGATTTTTAGGGTGGACGAATATGTCAGACCTTTAGAAGGAATTATGTTAAGAAGATATGTAGCCATTTGTAGAGCATGATGCCAAAAATATGGAGGTATGGAGGCATGTATTAGGAGAGTTCGGACAATGTTATTTATGGAACGAATTTTGCGTTCGGCTTTCCCATTTTGTGAAGATGTATGAGGACATGAAAACTAAAATTTATCCAAGAGTAGCACAAAATTTCAAACTCCCTATTGTCATACTCTTTCCCATTATCACATTGAATATTTTTTATTTCTCTTTCGAATTGAGTACGAATGAACGCTCTAAATTTGATGAAGACGGAAAACACTTGTGATTTATTCGCAGCTTGGAAACGCGTCCACAAAAATCTATAATAATCATCTAAAAGAGAACATAATATCGATGACCCATTGAACTAAGAACATGTGAGATGTCCATAAGTCGCTATGAATAATGTCAAATGGCATAGAAGTATGAGAATTGGAGTCTCAAAATGGCAACTTAACAATTTTTCCTAATGAACAAGATCGACAAATTGGAGTACGACTACTGCACTCTTACAAGAAATATAGCTATTTTTATCTAAAGTCGATAAAATAGAAGATCCCGATGACCGCAGAGCATGCCACATGGAAGGAGAGATGGCTGTAAAAGGCAGGCGGACTCGATGGACTGAAACCGGGCATGATAGGATACAGATCCCCTACTATCACACCTCATGAGATGACTTCGCCTTGAAATCCTTCACAGAAACCAAAGGATCAAATTCAACCGAAACAGAATTGTCATTTAGAACTTTCGACATACACTAAATTTTTTAATCAATTTAGGAGCATGTAAAGTATTTTTCAAGATGCGGGGTGGATTGGGAGACAACGCTCGACCATACCCTAGAATTGAATAGAACGCCATTACCAACAATTATTCCCAGGGGTGCTCAAATTGAATAAGATGAGAGTACCTGATTCGGAAGTCATGTGAGTAGTGGCCCCGGTGTCCATGTACCAATTTGGGTCCGGTTGAGTTAATCCCAACGCGTGCATCGCAAACCTCGAGCATCGGCCGAGCGGGCCTGTTGCATGATGGGCTTGCGGAGGTCTCCGGGCCCAAGGACTCTGGCCGTGTCAGGAACCGGGTCAGAATCGCTGCGTGGTTGTTGCCGCGGCCATCGCCGGCCGCCAATGCTTTGGGTATTGGGCTCGACTGGTTGGCCCATCGCCAGGCTGAAATCAGGCCGGAGGGTGCGGGTAACATCGCCATTGGCCCCACTGGCCGGGCACTGGTGAGCCTTTCAGACTGGATGGGACCACCGCCGCTTGTTGATCATCACCGAACCGCCACCAGAACCGCCCCGTTTGCCCCCGGTTTTTGTTATTTTGGCGATTATTCTTGCCGCCCATTATTATGGTTTTGTCCCAAATTATTAACAAAACCTCGAAGCGACTAGGAGAGATGCCACCATGACAATGGGCTTGCCAGAGTCGCCTTTTAGCCAAACCGGCTTTTCCAACGCCGCATGGAGCGGGCTTGATGAAAGTCGGAAGAGGGTTGCTTTGGCGAAGGAGTTCCAACACCATTATAGGCCTCCGGAAGACCGCAACCAACCGTAGAACTAGACGATTTATTTATTTGTTATCGGTGCGCCAACATTACGGAGTTGATCTCACAACTCCTTTAGTTTCTTGCAATATGTAAACGTTTAGAAATACGCCCATTCGAACGAGAGAATTCTGCTCGAGGTGATGACACGGGAATGTTGGTTGTCTTGGAATATGTCACGCACCCATTCCACGCCATTGGGCGTGGTATCTGGCTCCATAATCGTCTGTAGAAGGTCCACTGAAATAGTGGCGTATATCCACCGAAGAACGGTAGCATCAAGTGTAATCCATAACTCAGGATCCTCCGCAGAAAGGGGTCTAGCGGGAGGAAGGATGTGATGAAGAACTTGATAAGATATAGCGTGAATTTTAAACAACTCTGCCCACGTTGCATATTGAACGTTTTCCTTCTCAAGGACAATAGGGACACTTAGATTGATATTGGAAACCGTGAGGGCAGGGTGAAAATTGTTCTTAGACATATTTGAAAGAACAAAGAAGGAGGTTAAATTTAAGAGAGGTTTTTGAGAGCGGAAGATAAAATTTTGGAGAGAAAAACTCGAGGGGGGGGGGGGTTATCGGCCACAAGGCAAAAGTTGAGAGAAAACTTTTGTGTAGACCTAGTCTCTTGATACCATGAAAGAAATAATCCCCTTGATTATTTTCATTAATTGAAAGACTATATATACAAGTTACATATTTCCATAATAGGAGAATCCTATTCCTATTCTATTTCTAAAACCTTATTCTACCATAATTCTAACTATACAATTATGGTAAGTGTACAAGACTAATTAAGGTAACCTTTACACTATAATATTACATCAATATACATTCCTAATATACCATATATACTTTTGCCTGTGATGGGTGCTTTGTTTAACAAGAACTACAGTGGGCAACAACTCATGCTCGAGGAAGGAACGTGAATGCTGAGGTTTACATGATGACTCTGGCTGAAGCATATACTATATACGGCAAGAGAGAAACAATAAAGTCTTTCAAGGGAAACAAAGAGCTGCTACAACACATGTTTTGTCAAATTGTTCAGGAGGTAGATTGTCGAGGATAAAAAAAACAAGGTTGGTTAGAAGATTACAAGAGCTTGACTACTATCCAACTGTGTAGCAAGGAACTAAGTAGAGTATCACTTATTGTTTAATTGTGGTGATTAGTTGGTTTGTAAGGCTGGGGCTTATTTGTCCAGTACTATATTTTTTATTTATTTTGAGCTTGTAATTCTCACTTGGTAAATAAAGATCTTTACTTATCAAAAAAAAAAATAGTTTAGTGACAACTCATGTTAAGTCGGTTGAGCATTGTGTATACAAGTAGCAGACTTGTGAATATAAAGGGAAGAGAAGATATTTTCCCAAAGCAGTTTCTCTCATTTCCTCTTACTGCTTCACTTCCTTCTATTCACATTTTGTTCCAGTTTAATTTAGATCTTTCTAATTGTTGTTAATCTATAAATGCATGATGAAGTTGATGAAAGTTATCGTGGTATCAGAGCATTATTGATCGAATTTGCAAGTTTTTTTCAAGGATTAGCAGAAAACTGAGAATTTTTTGACCGAATAGTTTATTTCCTTTCATTTTCTTATCTATTAGTTGAATTTTGTTTCAATTACGAATGTTTTCTATGGAGATTGAAGAATCTGGTGATTGAGTGCAAGTTCTACATAATACTGCTGAGATCTAGTTGTATTACAATCATCCACTATTTCTCTATGTATCTCTTCAGTTGGAATTCAGCTAGTGGGATTGGAGAATTACGGTCTATGTAGTCGTGTGAAGCAATTGACTTTGATGGGAAGAAATAAGATAGGGTTCATGGATGCATCAGTCAAACGAGACACCTATTAAATAAATAAGATGCGCCAATGGGATCGATGCACTGCAATAGTAGTTTCATGGATAATGAAAAATGTTGCGAAGGAGTTAGTGACTAGAAGTTTGTTCTGTTCAAGTGCACATCTAATATGGGAAGAATTGAAAGAGCGGTTTGATAGGATCAATAGATTCAGAATATATCAATTGCATAAAGAGATTTTTACACTTACACAAGGTACATCTTCAATATCTATTTACTACACAAGGTTGAAGGACCTATGTAATTAGTATGATTCTATTATTCCACCTAGACATTGTGACTACAAGAAGTCATATAATTCAGTCGTGCAACTTCAATATTAGATATTGTTATAATTTTTAGTGGGACTAAATGAAGGCTATAATCAGGCAAGAAGTCGTATCTTGCTAAAATCCAACTTGCCTAGTATAAACCAGGCTTATGCAATATCAGTCCAAGATGAGAGCCGAAAAGATGATGGCAGGAATGATTTATGTAGTTACAAAAGGTCTTTTGGATCCAAAGCACATGTGACTATCGGAGAAGCACTCACAAATATTGTGTGGGCGAAAGTTACCTATCTTTCTGATATAGCAGGGAAAGTTGAAAGTATATCCGGAGAAAAAATATATCTTACAAATACTAATGGAGCTAATGAGAAAAGCAGTTGCAGGCCAGTGTTATACTTACTAAAGAGTCAGGCATGCTACTCAACATATGGATCCTACTGCTATGTTTATTGCTAGGAACATATTGTAACACTTCGTAAATTTGGATTAGTTGTGAATATGTTCAATTAGTATTAATGTGATATTAGATATACGAAGTCCTATCAAGATGAGTATGGGTGGAAATATTTTACCTAAGATAAAGACGAATAGTGAAGTACGTAAAATTTGATAGAATCAACTAAGTTTACAGTAGTTCTGACTTCCATCTCGATTACGTGAATATCTATTAGGAATTTGAGAAACCTTAAAACATGAACGTTATAGGTATTTAAAATACCTTTCCAACCATATATAGAGGAGATCAAAAAAAGTTTTGTAATAAAAGTTATGACCATTTTACTGAGACGCTATCAATAATGTCAAAAAATGTAAATTTTGATTGTGTAAAATGAACAGGAGAGCTCACCCGGCGAAGCCTAGAGTGATTCAACACCTCGTTATGGACCTCGCTTGGCGAGCCAGGGGGTCCAAAATATGCAGGCCTATATATACAACCCTTAGACAATTTTATGTCAGTTTACACATTCCAGACGTTGTTTTAAACCGTCTTTTAGAGAGAAAACAACCCTAAGGCCTCCCCAAAAATGTAAAGTAAGTTCTTGATCAATTCATCTCATTACTACATCAATCTAACATCAAATTAACCTTAGTTCAACTCTCCAAAATCCTAGATTCTTGAAAATTCAAGAGATGAGAAGAAGGAACGTGTAGAGCTTCGTTTAAAAGGTATGAACTTCAGTTTTCCTAATCCCATTGATGACTTTTAGGCTAGTATAGATTATACTACGCGATTAGAATCAACGAGTGATTCATATGAGGTTCAAGAACCAATTTTTAAGGCTTAGAAAAGCCCTAGCTTTCAAAAATTAAGAAAAGGCCGTAGAAGCGATTAAAGTTCTAATATTTATCATCGTTATCAGTTGTAGAGCGATTATTGAACGTGGAGGAATACGTTTGCTAGATTTTAACGGGAAACAAGGTATGTCTCTTTTTCGAACATACTTTTTAAATGTTTAAATTGATTCTTTGCAAGGTTTGTGTGCGTGCGGGATAAGTCCGCATTAGACCTTTATGTGTATTATATTATATATATGTATAGATGATTTTTACCTTGTTGAAGGATGATTGGAATTGAAACTTAAGGATTTAATCTTTGAACATGGATTACCCCATAAGGGTTGCTTAAACTTGATTTTCAGAAAGCTTAGATATTTCATTTATTTTTCTCTATGAACGAATTGTGTTGAATTCGAAACTCATTTGGTGACTTAAACTTGATTTCTAAACCCATAAATGAATTTCTGTATCCATAATAACGGGATGATGAACTTAATTCATAATGAGTGATTCGGCTTCTATGTTATAATTGTTATTAAGTTATTTTGTCATGATTCTATTATCTATATTTGGCCTAACTACTCGGGAGGAATGATAGTCACTATGGATCCTAGTATGGTTTGTCTATACTATTCGGGTATCTTATAATAAAATTTAAATATTTGAAAACTATTTAAGAAGTACTATAAGTTTGCATAATTAATAATTCACAATATATAAAAAAAGTTCGAGAAAATTGTAGTAAAAAAAAAAGACATGTTTGACTCCCCAAACTGGTCAACCCTAATATAAATTGGGACGGAGGAAGTAATAGTTGATAACGAGTCAATATGGGACGATATTGATCTTACCATTTTAGTACTTGGTGATGTGTACATTTGAAAGTAATAATAACTTTACTTCATAAATTTTAATAATTAAGTGACCATTTGAACAATTAATTCTTAGCTTGTTATTGTGAATGCTAAAGAACTCTGGTGCCAGTGGAAACTAAACTTTCCTATCTTTTGATTTTTCACACAAAGAAAAGAACTCCAGTGCAGTGTAAAAAAGTAGTTTTGACTTTACTTTTATAGAGACTTGGTCAAAAGTTGTTCCAACTGTTATTAATCTATTTCTGTTGTTTGATAATAATAAAAAAAAAAAACATGTTAGTATGATAAATGATGCGTGGCCGGAATTTTTATGTTGTTTTTAGATGTTAACTATTGATTGACGTATCTACACTATTTTATGTTGGGTCGTGAAATCATACTACTGCTTAATAACTTGGTTCCATTCTTCTCAAGTTAACTAAGTAATAAATTCGACTTGGTAAATTTTCTTGCAATATTCATTTGTTTACCTAAATATCCAACGGGTCTAAATAAATATTGATCTTACGGGATTAAAATTTCAGGAGAAATTATAATGTAAAACATGATGCATAATTTATTTCAGAATTTTATTTAATACTACTTCAAAAATTAAAAGAGAATCAAAAGTCAACAGAAGAAAGCACTACACGGAGTACTATAAAACCTTTCACAATAGAACAAAAGATTTTAAAACAAATTAATACAACGTACCAACCAGAGTAATATATAATGAAAATGACGATTAAAGATTCTGAAAATGGGTCCGCGTATGCACTAAGTGATAATTATATTGTCACATTACTTCCTTGGCACATATTATGATAAGAAAGACACATCCTCACCCCATATTAAAAAAAGGATGGATGAAATTAAAAGGTTTTGGGTGCATGCGTGAATAAAGTCTCACTCTGATAATTAAAAAAATAATTAATATATAAAGTTGAAATTTTTAATAGTTTAAAATTTTTTTAAAAATTATATCAGCGCCTTAATTCAAAATAGACAATATCATATTATATTAAAAATATTTTAAAATTGTTTCAGTATAAAAATAGGGAGGTTGAAAAAAGGGAAAGAAAATGAATAGAGTAGACATATTATCCAAATCGATTGATCCAACAAAACTTGCATTGTAAGATCCATTATTTTCCTATTTCATAATCAAAACTTTACAATAGCTTTTTCTTTTGGTCGGTCCATTCCTTTTTGCACTCTTTATCTTTTGGCACACTTCTTCTCTTAATCATATTCTCCACTACTCCCACCCCCTTGGTTAGTGATACATATGACTGTCATTATATAGGGTGGTGGTAATAGGTAGCACAATTGTCTTTGACAAAATGAATATTGAATGTGTTTAGGTGAAACAAATTAATATAGACCTTGTAATATGATGAACTGGATTTAAAGAAACAAGACAAATAATAATATACAAATATAAAATTAGAAATTTAAGGGGTGAAACGAAAAAAAATTAAAAAATAAGATTGAGGATTCTTTAGTTCCATGTTGTTTTTTTCAATTTTCAATGGGCAATTCATTTTGAGAAAAGGTGTATAAAATTGTGCTATTTTTTCGGTAGGTGTATATTACGGTAGGACATCATTGACTTTTTTCTTGTTTTGCCTTTTTGCACGATAAAATCAGATTTTAGAAGGCAAAATGTGTAGAGTCCTCAGTGAGTAGAAAGCATAGCGTAGAATATTTTGCATTTAAAGAAAAACTATTTAGTTGGGGTATGGAGATAGGTGTCGCTCTAATTTTGTCAAGTAAAGGACCAATAAACAGAATTTCTTGTTTTATTACAAAAAAATATTTTACATTTTACATAATTTCTAAACATATAAAAAAATGTAGCATCGATTTGGCTCAGCATCCCGTAGTTAACCAATACATATTTCCACCTTAATTTAAGACGTAACATGGTAGTAAATTAGTACGGTGTAAACATATAAATTTCCACCATTGAGGAATAAGTGCACCTAAATGATTTACCTAGGCCTAAAATATTCATTTTCCTATCTTTGGTTGCTTTATTTTTTAGGGCCTTTCAGTTTAATTTCTTTGTAATTTTTTTTTTTACTAATTCTGTTAAATTCTTCTTCAAGATTCTTTTTGTGTTGACATTATTTCTTGTTACTGTGAAATGTGAATGCTAAAGAACTCCAGCGTTAGTGGAGACTAAAATTGCCTATCTTTTGACTATGTTAAAAGTCTTATTTGGTATTATTATTCCAGCTTAACTATACACGACCCGCAAGAGTTGTGATAGAATGAATAGAATTTCTCCACTCTTTGAAATGAAAAAACATTATATTCTAATATTAGGTAGCGCTTCCCTCTTAAAAGGGTCTTAAGCGGCGTGTTCCAAATTAGTCGAAACCCAATGCGAGTATCAAACAACCCATGAATTTTTTTTTAAAAAAGACTTCTCTACACGATTATGTAAGAAAAGTTTTACGTGACTATCAAGTCACTTTAAAGAAAAATACAAGTTTTTTTAAAAAAATTGTTTTTATTACATAGGGGTAGGGAAAGGAAAAATGCGGAGGGAATTACAACGTGGGGATTCGAACCCTCATCAACAAGGTAAAAGTTCAGGTAGTCAACCAACTAAGCTAATAGATCCCTACAAAATACAAGTAACCATCGATAAAATGGTGAAATTTAATAATTAATGTAGAGAAAGGTTGATTATATTGTACAACAAATTAAAAAATAATAATAACTAGGGGTAAAATCTTTTATGTATACTGTCACGGCCTATAAGTTAAATCCTTATTCTTCCAATTAAATTTACATATACTCCTTCTGTTCCAATTTATATGACACACTTTCTTTTTTAGTCAGTATTAAAAAGAATGACACATTTTCTTATTTAACAACAATTTAACTTTAAACTTAACGAGATGATCTATAACCATACACATATCTTTGACTTGTTTTAGATCACAAGATTCAAAAGTCTTTCTTTATTTCTTAAAATTTATGTCGAGTCAAACTATATCATATAAATTGGGATGGAGAAAGTAACTGAATCCACATAAACATATCATAAATTCGATTATCTAATTTTATTTCAAGCAAATTTACTAAATCTCCTTCATGATCAAGTGAACCATATGATTGGAAAAATGTCATTCTTGTAGAGTTTAAGTACGTACATTAATTTCCAATATTAGAAACAAGATGCGATATAAACAAAACTCAAGACAAAGTAGACAAAAAAGAGAAGATGAAAATAGAAAGGAATTATGAGAGGAAATTAAAATTCTATATGATGTTTAAAGTAAATATAATTTAGAGTAAATTAACCAACCACATCAACCTTAGTAGTGCAAGATAGCAACCTCCGAAAAATCGAAGCCAAAGCAGCACAAGATAACTCCTTAGCCTTTCTAAGCCCTTTACACTTCCTTCTCGTACTCCGCCTCCGGCCACCGTCACTGCCACCACCACCACTGCCACCGCCATTATTTCGACGAGCTAATTTCCTCTTTCTTTTACCATAACATTTCACATGAGCTTTCTTCTCATCACTGACATTCTCTTCTTCCCTTGAAAAAGTATAGCTCCTCAAATATAATTGCCTACACGAAATACTATCCACCACTTTCGGACCAGAACCTTGACCACGACCATGGCCATGACCATGAACATATTCATTGTTTTTTGAGCTGACCGATCTTATAAACTCGGCGTCCGATTCGGGCCATTTGTACAAGTTTACATACGTGGCACGGACCGGGGCACGGGCGTCGTTAACGCAATTGGATATGCATGCGGAGGCCATTTTCTTGATTTTCCGACGTTGGAATTAAATTAAAAGTGTTTTTATGTATGTATGTATATATATATATATATATAGAAGCTTAGTTTTGAAGAGAAGTTAGTTTAAAGTGATGGGGGGGGGGGGGTTTCAGAGGCGTGGAGAAGGACGAAAAGGGCGGCGAGGGAAATGGGAAGAAGGAGTCATGAAGAAGAGCTATGAATAAAAGAGTTAGAGGTGCGTTTTATGCATTTTTGGTGTCTAAAAGAAATGGGGTGAAGTATGCAATAATTTGGCATCATTTGAGTTAATGTGTGTGGAAGAGATTTGTCCAAATACTATGTTTAAAGAGGAATAATTGAAGGAGAAATGATACATATATCGACTGCTCAATGGTGAATTCATGATTTTTAGCAAAGGAATTAAAATATTTCCACCTTCCGACCCAAAGTAAGTCAAAGAAATTCAAAAGTTGTATATATACAATTTTGTTTGTCCTACTTATGTAGTAGGATTTTCTAATGAAAGGGTTCAATTGAACTCCCTTTATTGATTGTTGCTTCCCCATTGATCATCAATTTATCATAATTAAGTGATGAAAATTACATAAAAACATACGTCTGTGAATTTATTGTATTTTCTTAACAATTCCTGGTCATTTTATTTCTTCACGTTATGTGTTCATTTTAGTCAAATGTTTAAGTGTTTTTTTTTTCATTTTTCTAAAGCTTAAATGAGTGAATGAAATTAAAGGGCAATTGCCATCTACAGAATTTGGACCAAAAGTTCAAAGCAACAAACGCCAGATGATTCTACAAATAGGATAAGTAGCAAAGTAACAAAACAAAGAGTATGCAAATTTGTTCTTTTAGTCCTTCAAAAATCGAGAAAGTGTGATCTTAATTCTTATGATGTCTGGCTAAGCATAACTTTTAATACATTGAAATGTGTATTTTTAATTCTTATGCTTGTGAATCTTCACAAATTTGACATATTAAACCATTTATTTATCCTTATTTAATATGCTTAATATCATAAGGATTAAATTTAAATTTACCAAAATAACCGAGAGATCAAATTTGTAATTATCCCCAAATACTAATATGAAGGTGAAATCTCTTAATATGTCATTTAATGTTATCTCTAAGATGGAAATCACACACTCCCCCTATTCCTGCAATATTTGTCACATACGTCTTAAGAGTCAAATATACCATTAATATTATTTATTAAAGTATTTCGTTTTAAACAATCGAAGGGAACTCAACTAGTAGAGTAGTGTTTTCCACCTTTCACCCTAAAAGTTAAAACACTAAAAACTACTTACGTATATAATTCCTAAGATTGTTATAATAAATTTTTTGTATACCAAACAATATATAAAATCCAGCTGAAGGTCTCCAGCGTGGGTTCGAACTTTGGTGGGACAATTTGCTCTCTTCTGGAATATGATCTTGTAGGTGATATCAGTTGCTCTGTTCTCAAACTCTAGTCATTCAGGCACATCCAACGATTTACTGAAGGACCGGGACTACTATCTCCAGGAATAATCTGGCGTAAGCCGGGAACCTGGATATAAAAAAAGTTTGCATTAAGATGAGCAATTGACATTTATTATTGATCCAACTATAGAAACTTTATCGTAGAGTTTGTCGAGTTTCTATTCCCATGACTTATAGGTGTGTGGTGGGATGTATGACATTTTTCACTTGTAATCATCAGAGATCTCGATTCGAGTTTCTCTCCAGAGGCGGAGCTGAATTTGAAGTTTATAGGTTTAAAATTCTAATTATTTTAAGTTATTGATTTCTAAATTAATAATTTATACATATTAAATGGAGTAAATTTTTTAAGTTAAATATAGTGTTTATATCGCCACACAAGGGCATCACATCATCACGTCATATTGGCCTCTTCGGGCTCTTTTCGTGATAGCTTGTACCAGCTGCAGGTGGTGTGAGTATATAACACATTTTTCCCTTTCCCCAATTTCCATACATACATATATATATATATATACATACATATATATATATATATATATGTACATATATATATATATATGTATATATATATATATATATATGTATATATATATATATACATATATATATATATATATATATACATATATATATATACATATATATATATATATAGATATATATATTTATATTATTTACCATATAGTAATGTGCATAGCACAAGTGGTCCAGGGTAATATATGAGTGCAAGGCAAATGAAATGCATGAGTAATAATAAAACATCCGGAGTGACACAATATCCTTTACACCTTTGGTTAAAGGTGGGAACATCAACAATTCTTCCGGTGTGCCTAGTCTTAGAAACATGCTTGGATATTCTTTCGACATAGGAGTCGATGACTTGATCATCCCTAACTATTAAGAGTAGAGTAATTTATGTAGCAACACGATAGTTATGTTTCGCACATATAATTATGCCAAAAAGAAGGAAAAAGCCTTGCATACCTTGTTGTCGAAATTATCTAAGTTCCGCGGATCCTTGTAAGCTCCATGAATGATTACATCACACAGATGATTTAAATCATAAACGAATCAATATACTAGAAACAGATTCATTGAGACATTCTAGCGAACACCTTGAACACGTAGAACCTATATTCCTTCCATATCGAAATCTATACATATAGCGAAACACCCAACCCTCTTAATCCTTCTTTTTACTGCTACAATCTCCAAAACAGTATAATGATTTCACATGCAACTACCAGTTTCGTACAAGCAGTCCCGATAACACCCCACTAACCTAGCATTTTCAATAATAGTCTTAGAACTAGTGACAAGAATCAAGTTCAGAACTTGTATAAACTTTAAGAACAAGGAAGATTACCTCTGTTAAACATAGCGATGAGAATCGTCAGAAAATCTTTCACCCCAAACAGCTTCCGATAAACAAAAACAAAACCCCCAAAAATCGATTTGAGCTATGGCTTCTCGAACTCAAGGCATGTGCTTGATTCTTGAGCGTGCAAGCTTGTTTAAGGAATCGAGTTTTTGCTGAAATCGAGGTCCAAAACACCATGAATCTCCCCCATTTGGTTGTGCAAAAACTTACGGAAATTCCCCACATTAGGTCAAAAATTTCACAGGTTACCAACTGGGATTACTTCTTTTCGGTTGAAGTGGAACAATCTCTTCTCCAGAGAAAAGTTTCTACAAAAGTTTAAGGAGATGAAATGGAGAAGATGAGTACTTGGAGACTTTGAGAAGCTGTCAATGAGATGAAATGGAGAAGATGAGAGTCTTGGAGACTTTGAGAAGTTGTCAACAATGCATACAAGACTTAGTCACCCCAACCGTATGTTTATAAGACAACATGTCCCACTATACATTGTCCCCAATTATAAATAATTATTCCCATAATTAATTAATTAATTATACACACATTTAAATTCTCGATCTCAATTCACTTAAATCCCGGCGACTTATAAAATCCTCTTATACCTAATGTCATAATTCCTGTAATATGACACTAGTTTATAATATCTTCGGGGATACACAATTATTATTATTACTCCCCGTCATCGCACTTGTTAAATCCAAAAAATTATTTCGGGATCACGTCATTTTACATACCAATTTTCTTATCAGCATATGTAGTACATCATAAACTTTCCGGGGCCCGGGTCTACTTGCCTACGTTTATGTGTTCAACTGTTACCTGAAGGTACGGGGTGTTACAGAACGAGTTAAGTGAAAGCGCAAGAAGGAAGATTCAATATATTCAGATTCTATAGAGTTCTGTTAGGTTTTCGTATCATTTGTGAGTTGAGAACAAGAAGTTTTAAATTATAAGGTGTAGTTCCTCGGTACTAAGTTGATAACTCAGGTAGATTTCAACTTTTAGAGTTAGGGATGCCAGTGTGGCGTTGAACATTTATGAGCAACAGATTGAGATCGGTCACCACAGACCTAAGAGAGTCATGTGATTGGATTTGTGAAGGGATTGAATCAGTTCGAGTGACCATCGACGATATTCGAAGAGTTGTGCGTTTTGCACCGGGTCATAATCATTCATGTAATACCGAGTAGCACTTAGCAGGGGTGACCAGTGGGCTGGGGCAGGGCAGGATGGGGGGAAGGGTCGGGTCGGGTCTCCGACGGGACAGGCGGGCCGAGATTAGCTGGACAGGCAGATGTCCCATCCCGTCCAACATCCCGCCGGAAAGGGGACCGATGTTGGGGGGACGGGGTGGAGCGGGGCGGGGTCGGGTTTTCTATTTTTTTGGCAGTTAATTTAAAAAAATAATATATATAAACACTTCAATAATTGAACAAGATAGTGTAATAAAAATATCTCAAGATTGTTTTGTGCCTCTTATATTATTTAATATAAATATGATTTTTTTGTAATACAATTTAAAAATTGCAACTTTGTGGTGTTGTTCAAAAGTTGCAAATCACATAGTAAATTGCAATTAAAAAAATTACATAGTTAACAATGCTTTTCCTAATTTCCTCACAATGTCTTGAGGATTTTCGGTTGGAATTGGAAGTTGTTGGTCAAATTATTCAACGTCGCTTCCTTTTTCCTCGAACAAGATTTCATTGTAGTTATAGTCTTCTTATTCGTTGATCTCCGATTGACCGCATCTTCTACGCTCCGCTCGAATCCAATCTCTGAATAGAACTGCAATCTTCAATGTGTCTCCCACCAATGAATGTCTGTACTCTCCTATTTGAAATCTTTCCGCAGAAAAAATGCTTTCAAACGCTATTGATGACGCTTGAATGTTCAACACATCTCGGGCCATCATTGATAGAGTCGGAAATGTCTTCTCATTCTCCCTCCAGTATTTCAGCAAGTCTTCATGTCCTTCATCATTGACAATTAATTCGTACGGCACAACACCCTGTAAAAACATAAACATCAAATTCGTTAACTTGTGAAGAAGTTGAACCACTAAATATTTTATTTCTAAGGCCTTGAATACTAGCAGCAGACAATACATGTTTTTATAAGGTTGCAGCGAAGTAGTAGAAGATGGTACAGAAGCCGGTTGATTATTTGCACTTTATTGTTGGTAATACATATATACTTTTTTGCATTCAGTGTGTATGCTAGACGTAGCTTCTTCTTTAGTTGGTTTGTGAGTTAGTTCTTCAGTTGGGTCACAATCATAAATCATTTCTACAAGTGTTTTACAATCGTTTACTTTAATAGTCGAATTTAATACAACACTAATAATATAATTAGTGGGAATAGGAAAAAAGTATTTTTTAAAAAAATTTAAACATTTTTTCAATAGATGCCTTATACGTTTATTTTTTTCATATATTCATTAGGTAAAAAAAATATTAGAGCTATATAAAATAACATAGTTGAAATAGTAAGATAATAAATACCGGAAAATTCTTTAGTAGCTTGAAAAAATTTCTCTAGAAATCCATTAAGTTCTAAATTTTTTTCTCAATCATTATCTACAAGCATATCCCTTGAATTTTTATTATGGACGTTAAATAATAAAGTTATAGGTTTTCTATAATCGTAAGCAACAAGTAGTTGTTCATATAGATAATTTCACCTAGTCGCTACTTCTTCATAAATTTTTCTGTAAGGTAATCCACAATCGTGACAAGTTTTTTTATACTCTTTGCGTCTTTGTATTTTTTTACCTTTAAAAATAAAGTTTATAGCAAATTTTATTTTATCAAGAATGTTTTCAAAAAGTTTTAGGTCATCCTTTACAACTAAGTTATAAATATGGCACGCACATCTTATATGAAAATGATCAGAAAAACATAGAGTTAATCAAACTTTTAAAAGTCTTATAGCATAATCATTAGAAGTATGACTATATAATGTAATAGTCATAATTTTATCAATTATTCCATAATAATCATAAATTCCATTAATATTTTGTGCAATAAAACTTCCAGTGTGCCTATCATCAATATATCTATATGCTAAAATATGTTTTTGCATAGACCAATTATGATCTATCCAATGACATGTTATCGTTAAATAATCATTACCGTTAGTACTACGGCCTATGTCTTTGCCATTAAAATGATACAATGCATAACGTAAATATTGTTGATATTCACTTGAAGGTTTTCCTAGATCAACTTGTTAGAAGAGATGTTTTTAAATTTGCAAGTGAATATTCTTGATATTCACTTGCAAATTTAAAAACATCTCTTCTAATAGTTGATCTAGGAAAACCTTTAAAAGCAGAATTATATGTTTCTCGAATATAATGAATAAAACCATGAGAGGAATGAAATGAAAAAGGAAAACCCTCCACCGAAACTAATTTTGCCATATTTTCCCTATCTTTGTTTTTATCAAATTTAGGACCAAAAATTCCCCCCGTCGTCGGGTTAATTTGACCATGTACTTGGTCGGCGACACTATGTGAACCTTATCCTGACTCAGATGGCATTGGCACAACAGATTTTTTAGCATGGTATTGATTCCACCTAGTTGTGTGCTCGCCTTGTATATGTCTCAATAAACCTCTCATCCCACCTTGATCTTTTCCGATTTTAAATTTATAAATATTTTTACAAATTTTACATCTAACTACTTGATTCTCTTGGTCCCTATCAAAAACCCCATGCAATTGATTTTAATTTTCGTTCTGTGGGGCCTCGACTCATATTAGGGGGAATATGAAGCATTCTAGTTTCATTTTGAGCCTAAGACTCAGTCTAAGGTTGAGGTGCACTAGTGGGTGTGTCATCTACATTATCGTCAGATGCAGAATATACCTCATCATCTAATGGTATATTATTAAAAAAGCAGTTTCATCTATATGAGTGAAATCAATCAAATCATCGGGACTAGGAAAAAGATTACTAGAAGAAGTACACTTACCCTTGTTACCCCTACTAGAAGAAGCACCCTTACCCTTACTCGTAATCATACGTCCAAAGCGTTCCATGATAATTATGCAAATAAATAATTAAAGTAAATGAAATTAAGTGTGATAATTAAAATTAAGTAACCATAATAATTTAAAGAAGGAACGAAGGTACCAAACGCCGACGTATAATCGAGGTTAAAAATTGAAACTTCGCTCGATGGATGATCCTCAAGCTAGTTGCCAACTTCACTCCCAATTTTTAAACTTTGATATAAATGAGCAAACAAAATATAATATTTAGTAGGCAATGTAGAATTGCAAAGAGATAAATTGAGAGATTAGAGAGATGGTAGGAAGATTTGTGAGAAAAATGAAGAGGACAATGAGGTATTTATAGTTGAAAAATAGGGTTAAAGTATAAATATATTAACTTAGGGGTTAAACTAAATATTAAGGAGGTAGGTGGGGTTTATGGGGTGGGGGGCAAAAATGGTCGTTATAACCATTGTATAACGGCTAAAATCGAAATTTAGCCATTGTTACAATGATTATATTTGAAAAGGAGGAGGGGGCTGGCGGGGCGGGACGGGGTTAGGACAGGGCTGGATGGGGTCGAGTTGTGGCAGGTCGGGATCGGGACGAGCCCATGTCCCATCCCGAGTTTGAACCCGAACATCGATTTTTCTTTGGAATCGGGGCGGGACAGGGCGTGGCGGGTATCAGTACAGGACGGGTCAGGATCAGGTCGACCTGACCCACTGGACATCCATAGCATATAGACACATTATCATGATTTATGGATTGTCCAGAAATCCATCTTTGGAAGATTTGATAGATTTACAGTACAGAGCAAAGATATGGCAGAGTTACCGAGCTTTATTTGGAATGGCAAGTTGATTTGATGATATTGGATTGACTGCAACTATTCGAACAATCCCAATGGTCTATGCGGGTACTAGGTGATGATTTGTAAAGGTACAAATGGATATGAAAAGAAGCTTCCGGACCATCTTTTCCAGCTAGAAACCTTGGGATGACCAGACGATTTTCTACAGATTTGGCAAATCCAAATAGTCATTGAGATGATGTGCATATTATGATATTTGGAGGTGTAAGAGGAATTGGATGATGAGAGTTATCTCAATAGTTTCAGCTTGATAAAATGAAACTAACAGATTTAGAAGTAGCGCAATTGGTATTGGATAAGATTAGTTTTTTGGATGGAAAGGCTGGGAGTTGGCTCAGAACAAGCATATTCATTCTGGCAAGAAAGAGTATTGATTTAGACTCTCATTGTATGGTGACGTATTTTCTATGGATTCTTGGTACTAAGGACGACTTAGATGGTGCGGAATAGAGATAAGCGAAATTGGAATTTTTGACTAGTACAAACTTGATAATGGATTGTGGCTAAAACCAAAGAATTGTAGTGTTGATAATGAAATTTGTGGAATCAATCCATTCCATTAAGAGGTGTGGTTAGAATTTAAATCAAGAGATACAAACAGAGTCAGTTTAGATGTATGAAAATCAGTTGTGAAAGAAGTTTCTGATATGGAAAAATGGATATTCGAGTTTTGAACTAAGTCAAAGGAAAGTTTGATTGGTAAGGTGTACAAGTAGTGTTATCAGTGTGGTTATTACATGTGAAGTCTTTCATGAGGTTTATGACAGAGGTTCTTCAGCTACTCGACAACTTCGATCCTTTCATATACTGTTTGAGGACGAACATGTGTTTAAGTGGTAGATGATGTAACATCCTGTTTGGTCATTTTGAACTTTTAGACTTGTTTTCCCAATATTTCCCTTCTCGGGTCTTTAATAGCTTGTTTGTGACTTACATGGATGAGTGGCTTGTTTCCCGATGTGATCGGGTAGGTTCCGAACTCATTTTGGTAAGTTTAGAAATTTCTAAGTTAAGAGAATATATGAGTTTGACCCATAGTTGACTTTTGGATAAACATGTTTTTTTGTGATTTCGTCAGTTCCATTAGCTCCGGAATGACATTTATGACTTAGTCGAGCCTTTGGTTCGGTTCTTGAGACAACCGAGTGTATTTTGAGGGTTTGTTTGTAAAATTATAGAATTGGAACTTAAGAGTTAACTTTATTAAAACCAGAGCCGTAGAGACCTTTTCCGGGAATTTCGAGTGCATGAGCAGGTCTAGAATGTGTTTGCTGATAGGAATGCATGTTTGGTTTATGTCTGGGAGTTCCCGTGAGTGTTTCGGGTGTTTGAAGGGGAGTTGGTGAGTTTTGGGCATTGCTAGTGTCTGGTGTTTGCCCCAACGCCTTTAGTTTCACTTTAGCGGGTTCACCTCTACAGAGGTTTGGCTCGCCGAAGCGAGGTCTGACCTAGATCTGAGGGTCCGCTTCTGCAGACATGTTCCTCGTAAGGGCGGTACTCCTCTGCGGATATTTATTCTGCCCCAGCGAAGGTCTAAGTTTTTAAGTGGATTCGCCCCAGCAGATAGGATTTCCGCCGCAGTGTGTCCGCTCTAGCGGAAATACTATTCAGATTATAAGAAGTGGAGACCTAGAATTCTTTTCTCATTCCCAGATATTCTCATTGGGGATAGAGGGCTGGGCAGAGGGGTATTCTTGAAGATTCAAGAGGGTTTGATCATTAAAGGTAACATTTCTCCCTTTCATTAATGTATTTTAGTTAATCTTCGCCCTAGGCATGATTCTTAATTGAGGAAAGTAAGAGAACTCTTTTATTGAGAATAAGATGATGAATTGTGGGAGATTGGGGATTGGTTATTGATCTAATGTGGATGATATTAGGAAGTAGTATTGTATTAGACTAGTGGGTGTTATTAACTTGATTAATTGTATGTTATAAACCCTTTTGGGAAATTGAGAGAAATTCCAGGGTTAGAAGTGGGGCTTTTTCCAACTCATGAAATTGCGGATCCAATTGGGCTTTGTTCTTAAATTAACTTGATCTAGCATGTATTGGTACTAATTGGGTATAAAAGTTCATATTTTGATAGTGTACCCGGAATTCCTTTGTAAGTTTGACTTGGGGATTCTGGAATTATTTGTCATTATGGGTACCGTTAGACTCGTAATCTCATATAATTGATATGATTCACCAGAGTGGGCACGTGAAGAGGCTCAACGAAAGAAGATTAGTATGATATGCATGACGGAGATTATGTGTTTAACCTTCGGGTCGTGAGCGTAGTGCATGAATCCACTTAGGTTGGTATGTTACTGAATTATTTAGGCTCGTAGTCATATTTGATATTCTATTATTGATTTGACTTGTCATGCATTCATCACTCTACATCTCGTCTAAATACTTAAAGGAATTTATAATACTGATTGTATTATTTATGGTATTGCATGGTGTACTCATATACATCTCATTCATACATATTTTATTGGCATTTGAATAATTGAGATACTAATTAAATGGCTTAGAAGCTGGTTATTGGATATGGTACATGATACGACAGTGATGATTGATGATGACACTACAGCCATAGAGTTGGGATCCGATGAGAAATTCCGGACGAGGATGATATTATAGCCACAGAGCTAGGATTCGATGAGATTGGATGGGTATATGGACCTCATGAGTCCCCCATGGGTAACGTGACAGCTACTACAGCAACGTGTGTATACCGAGTGCATATGGCCATTACATACATACACACATATCAGCTGCATTGCATTCATTCATATTCCTGATATGTATTTGATGGGGTGTATGCTCGAGGTTGATTTCTGGTAGACTTTATGGCCTTATGGCTTTTGATAGATGATATCCTAGCACCTCGTAACTTATCCTTGATGTAAGACAGGTATATGAGACAGTATGGTAATGATATAGAGATGGGATCTTTATGACTTGGATTGCTAGGAACGATATAGAGATGGAATCTCTATGTGTTCCTTAGTATAAGAACTAAAAAATTGAGCCTTTAACGATAAACTTGTTGATTTGGGTAAAAGATTGAATCTTTATAATAATTGTGTCTCAATTCGTGAAAGGGGTGGACCCTTAAGAGTAGAACTTATTCAAATTAGTGAAAGGATGTAATCTTGAGGATTTAGATGTCCGCTTGGTTGTAGGTTGGAACCTTATGGATATATCTTATCCTAATTGAGGTAAAACTATAAACTTTATTAAGTTTTTGAAGAGCCATAGAATTTATGACTTTTTGTGGTTGTAGAAACTTTACTTAAATGCTTGAATTATTTAGAAACTGTATAATTTGACTACCCAAGCAAGAAGAGAAGTATGAGGAGTACCAAACCTCACCACACTATAGTTAGGGTCGGTCAACGATGTTGTTGGGTACACGTGCTTCCCGTACTCACTCTACACTTGCTGCACTCTATGTGCAGATACTGATCCGGATGCCAACGGAGGAACTTAAACGCGACGCTTGAAGATCTTTCTTGGGAGCCCAGGGTGAGCCACATACACTATCCCGGCACTGGAACTCTTCCTATTGTTATTTTACCTTCATGTCCTTTATATTTCAAATATTGATTTGCGTATCATTTCAGACTTGTATTCTAGTTAGTAGCTCTGTACTCATGACAATCATATTAGGGGTTTTCTTTCAAGGTTTATGTATTAAGTTCTAAGACTTAGTAATACTTATGTTATTTTCCTTAATTTTCTGCATTTGCTTTATCTTATTGACGTTCGGATGTTAGTAGTTCGCCTATGGGTAGGGTAGGTGCTCTCACGACACATTGAGATTTTGGGTCGTGACAACGAAGGAGTATTCCTATCGGTAGGAAGTGATGTATTCCCCTTCCCGAGGAAGGAACACGTGTATGTCAGTCCAGCCATAGTCTACTTTCACCTGGCTCAAATAACGAGTGCTAATAGAAGATTTGTACTTACTAGCTCAGATTCGAGAGCCATAGAAGTTGGGTGCTTTGTGAGGTCTTTTAAAGAAGACCAACTGCTGGGGAGATAAGCGTTAGCCTGAAGATTAGAGGAAGAAGCTGATGATTTCTTTTTTCTCGACGTCCTACTGGCCGACGGCAAACAATCTACGATTGGAACATGGTTAATATGGACGTCGGTATCATCACGAGCAAGGTTCTGGGCCTGGGTAGTGACACCACCAATGACAAAAGAATCTGAAGACATGGTAAAGGAATTTGAGGGAAAGGATTTCTATTTTCAGAGGAACAGATAAAAGCGCGGAAAGATTGGAGAAAATAAAAGAGAGCCCTTATACGAGAGGTAGTATGTAGAAAGAAAGGAAAGGGGTAACATTTGACTTAAAAGAAAGAAAATCAAATCATCATTATGGCACCCCCTCCAAAGAAAGATATCGATAGACGCGCGACACGTGTAAAGTAGATGATACAGAGGTAGCAGAGCATTTAATGTGAAGGGCTGGCGTGCGAAGGAAAAATAGTTGGTTGAACTGATGCACCCATTTCAAGAAACGTTGTGACAAAAGCAAAAACATGACGGTTGAAGGACTCTTTCACTTCCCGGTCCTATTACTATATGTATTGGGTTGAAATGCCTCCGGAAGTGTTAGCATATTCGAGAAGCCTAATGGTTGAGGAGCCTTCACACAACTGTCTCTCACTTTCAACAACCCCCATCACATCAGCTCCCTAGATCAAAGCGTCATGGCGCGCGTGGGCACAGTGACATCAGCATGCTTACGTCGTCACAACTTGAGGGGGAATAATAGTCTAGTTTTGTCTTATATATACAAGACTTAAGAGAATGAAGACACATTGTATTCTCTTTAAGCTTACCATTATAAATGAGATCTCTCTCTAAAAGCAATATACCACATCGAGCCCTTGTTCTTACTTTTTCCATTGTTCATTTCGAATCTAGCTTATTTATTCATTTAACTTGCTTATTCTTGAATTCTGCATACCCGTAACCTACCTTGTAACACCGGGCTCATTAAAGAGGGTCTCCGGATCAGATACTACCTACTTGTCTTTAAACCCTAGAATAGAAATCTCTAACTGTGTTTTTGGTTAGAATCATTTTCACCGGAAAACAACACTCTTGTGCATTGGTAAGCATAGAGCTACATATAAACTCAATAAGCAATTGTTGGTATGATCACAATAATTATTCAAAAGTAGAAAAGAAATCAGTTTCAACTTTCAATTAAGATATTGCTTGATCAGGCATTGTAGCTTTAGATTTAGCTTCAGCTTCGGAATATAAGAGACGGTAGAAAACACAAGCAAAATGAAGAAAATTGGATAGGAGGATCTGTTGGAATAGCTAGTGTTGATGGGAGTATATGAGAGAATGAATTTTGAAGTGAAAAGAAAGTCATTCTTTCTTTAGCGAAGAAAGTCACTCTTATCATAGAAAAGAAAGTTACTCTTTTTAAAGATTAAATTTTCGTGGCTAGTCTGAAAAATATGCATATTTTTAAAAGATGTGTCTGCTGGGAAAAGTCTCTTTGAACGGATATGTGTACGGACAATCTCCTAAGGTATTATAAATTCCTAGTACTGCTTCAAAACAAAGTATGTACAGTTACAGAACACATAATACATGGACTTATTTCTTCTATTCTTTTCTAAATTAAATATTCTTACAAAACACAATTTTATTCTTACGGAAAATTCAAGTTAATTGCTGAAATTTGAATTTAATTGATTTTGTAAATCCTAGAGGAATTCTACCACCATCCCTATAGCAACGAAGTAAGAGACTTAAATTCCTTAAGAACATAGATTACTCTATCAAAATCAAACTATTTCTTCCCCACTCGAGAAACCTATTTTTATAACAAGATCCAATTCATTAAAGTATTTATGGTCGTAGTGAATTGAGAATTCAGTTTCGTTTTTACAAAATTCTTTTGAATTGAAATGGTATGGATGGAAATTTGGCACTTTGTAATTAAGTTGAAGCACACTGTGCAGGTGAAATTCTATATTGACTGTTGTATGGTGAAAAGAAATTAATGTTGGAAACTAAAATGAAGAAAATATGTATGGATATTTCATTCTCTTTAAGAAGATTCAATTTTACTAATGTAGAATTTTAGCAATAATACTCTTAACTTGTCGCCCTCTCCTGAATACCAAGAATGTCGTGTATGACTTGAACAAAACTCTGTACAAGTTATTGAGAATCCATCAAAAGAACACCTTTTTTCAACAAATAAACCTCTCTTATTCACAACTGTAACCTCGCGTTTTCATACACTCTAACTAAATATTGTTCACACACATCACAGGTTAAAGAATGACAATTATACATAGGCGATGGTAATTTTCCTTGAAATAATAATTAAATGGAAGATAGTAGGTTAATAAATTATGAAAATATTAGAGAACATGCATTGATGTAAGGCTGGCCAGTGGGCCGGGACGACCCGACCCCGGCCCGACCCGTCCGACCCGCCCGGTCCGCCCGACCAGCTCTAAAAAAAAAAAAATTTGCGGGGCGGGACTCGAACTCGGGGCGGGACGATGTCTCGTCCCGCCAGACCGAGCCGCCCCAGGCCGCCGGGATCAGAGCATACAGAGGCGAGTCAGAGCCCAGGCCAGGCCAGACCCCCGGCCACTGCAAAAATGGCGGGTTGCACCAACGACCATTTTAGATTATGGCCGGATTATTGGAGCCATTTAGAGCCCACTCCCCAACCCCTACCCCTTAATATTTATTTTTAACTTCCCATAAGTTATTATATTTACACTTTAACCCAATTTTTCAACTATAAATAACTTCATTTTCTCTTCATCTTTTCACAAATCTTCACAATCTCTCTAATTTCTCAATATATCTCTCTACATTATTTGCTAAATATTCAATTTTATTAATTCATTTAGAATTGGGAGTGAAGTTGGCAACTAGCGAGGATCTTCCATCGAGCAAAGTTTCCAATTTTCAACCTCTAGATTACGTCGGCGTTAAATGGTTTAATTTTGGTCGTTCCTTCATTAAATTATTATTATGCATTTTATTTATTTAGCGCATAATTTTATTGTCTTTAATTATTTATTATCATAATTAAAATGGAAGGATTAAAAGGTATGTTTAAGGGTAAGGGTAAGGGTGCTTCTTCTAGTAGAGCAACCTTGAGGCAATGGTAACTTCTTCTAGTCATCTTATTCCTACCTGCAGGGATGATTTTGTTGATACTTCAACATTTTCTGCAATACCATTAGATTTAGATGAGGAGTTATTTTTGGAACTCAAGACTTTAATTTAGGCGATGATCTAGGCGATACACCCTAATATTGATGACAACACGCCCACTAGTGCACCTTCAATTTGAAATACCTCTATTCCCCCTAGTATGAGGCAGGTCCGGCAAAGCGACCATTAAATCAGATGCGTGGACATTTTTGATAGGGACGTAGAGAATCAAGTAACCATATGTAAAATTTGTAAAAATGTTTTAAAATTTAAAGCGGAAAAGGTCAGGTGGGGACGGGGTTTAATTAGACACGTAGTAAGTGCTCGTCCAGGTATGCCCAATACCAGGCTTGGCAAGATGCATAACGCCCAGCTCCGTGGGACAAAGGTTCACATCACGTCTTGTCCAGGACCAAATCTGAGTCAAATTAACCCTATGGCCGGGGGGAATTGTAGGCTCTAAATACAACAAACATAGAGATAGGGAAGCAATATCAAAATTAGTTCTTTGTGGAGGTTTGCCTTTTCATTTCCTTCATCTCCAGGTTTTATTCATTACATTAGAGATATATATAATCCACCTTTTAACGGTTTCCTAGGTCAGCTGTTAAGAGATGTATTTAAATTTGCGCATGAATATCAACAATATTTACGTTTTTCATTATATCATTTAATGGCAAAGTATCTATCACGTCTGATATAGTCGTAGTACTATGACCATGATTATTTAGCGTAACTTGTCATTGGATAGATTATAAATGGTCTATAAAAAGCGTATTTTAGCGTATAGATATATAGATGATAAAGCACCTTTGGTACTTTTATTGCAGAAAATATTTATCAAGTGTGTTATGGATTACACCGATAAAATTATGACTATTACATTTAGATAACGCTTTCTAATAACAATTACATAATTACAATGTTAAAAAATAGTTTAGCTCCATCTTTTCCAGGACCATTTCATATAAAATCTTGTGCCATATATATATAACAATTGCTAAAGATGGTCTATCACTTTTTGAAGACATTCTTAGTAAAAATACAATTTGCTATAAACTTTATTTTTAAAGTAATAAAAGTACAACGTAGAAAGAATATAAAAACTTGTCAGTTGTGGACTACCTTATAGAAGAATTCACAAAGTATCGACTAGGTGGAATTCTTTATCTGAGCAACTACTTATTGCTTATGACTATAAATTACCTATAACTTTATTTTTAACTCTCATAATAAAAACCAGTGATATGATTTTAGATAGTGATTGGGTAAAAATTTCGAACTTATTGTATTTTTAGAGAAATTTTTTTCAAGCAACAAAGAATTTTCAGTATATATTATCCTACTATTTCAACTATGTTATTTTATATAACTGTAATATTTTTATTACTTATTGAATATATGGAAAAAACAGGTTTATAAGGCAAACTATTAAAAAAATGTTTGTCAAAATAAAAAAATATTTTATTTCTAAATTCCTTCTATTTATATTATTGGTTACATGTTAAATCCTACTATTAAAATAGGCAGTACTAAATCACTAATTGAAACTATTTACGATTGTATAGAAGTACTACCACCTCCAGTCCCAAAAATCTAAATCACCACTTTTTATTGAACAAACTAAAGAAGAAGTGTTGAATAGCGTAGAACACCAATGCAAAAATATATATAGATTTTATCAACAAAGAAAATGCTAGTAGCATTCAGCTACCATACCATCTTCTTCATCTTGACAACTGACCTCACAAAGAACATCTTTGTTTCTGTGGCTGGTATTGAAAGCCTCGATAGAAATAGAATGTGCGTCACCTCTAACCAAATTAGCGAGTTGGATATTTTTGTTTCTTGAGGGTTACATCAGTATCAAGAAGTTATCAATGAAGATGGACAAGAAGACTTGTGAAATCTTTGGAGGGAATGAGGAAGACCTTTCCAAACACTTTCATTGATGGCTCGAGATGTTTTGAACATTCAAAGCGTCATCAAGCTGCGTCAGCGCTTTCTATGACCGAGATATCAAATAGACCCTGGAACACTCATTGGCGGGAGACGGCTTGGAAATTATGTTATTGAAGATTGGATGACGGCGGAGGCGGAGAAAGGTGCGTCAACCAGGAGATCAAGCGAAAGAAGATGATGAAAACTACAAGCAAATCTTAGCAGAAATAGTGGAGCGGCGATGGATCAATTTGACCAACAAATACCTATTCAGCAACCGAAAGAAAGCATGAAATCATCAGCGATTAGAAATGATTTTTGAAAATGTAATTTTTAATTGCAATTTTATTATGTAATTTGCAACTTTTGGACAACACCATAAAAGTTGCAATTTAGATTTTACAGACAATTGTATTTGTATTACAAAAAAATCATATGTCTGATTAAATAATATAAAGCCTATAACGGCCTTGGGATGTTTTATTACACTATCTTGTTTTGTTTATTGAGTTTTTATACATATGTTATTTAAAAAAAAAAAAAAGGAAAACCCGACCCGCCCCGCCCAGGCCGAGCCCGCCAGCCGTGGCGGGATCGGGATCGGGAAACGGGGCTGAGCAGTCCCTTGAGGCCCCAACCCGCTTGCCGCCAGCAGTCCCAGATCCCGACCCCCTTTCGTCCGCCCCGACCCCAGCGGACCGGCCGACGCCAGACCCGAGCCCGGCCCACTGGCCACCCCTACATTGATGGCTACAAGGAATAGTAACCGCTTTCTAGATCATGAAAAATCACGAGTAATGGTTTAATAGGAGCTATAACCATTTTCTCCCTTTAATAGCCATGATATATTTTAGTATAATTATTTTAATAATAAAATGTATCCCAGCAATTACCATGAGATCTTTTCTAATATTCGATGCAGTTAATTTTTTTTACCATCTTCCATGAACAATTGAAGGTGCAGACAGAAATTTATCAAAATTTAATTGAAATGTATAAATAAAAAATAAAATGACTCTTCAAATCAATCAAATTAACGATTTTGTGAGCAACATGTGCAAGTAAGGACTTATTTTCCATATGAATGATTTAGCTGAGGTAATTTATGCATTATGTGGCAGATCATTCATAAAGTGCTTTTACACACTTCAATATATTTGGACACAAATTAAACCATTATAGATTCAAGTTGTTAGGGATCGTTTGGTAGCTAGACAAGTAGCAAGTTATACATGTATTAATTTTTGCCTAACGTATAACCACATTTAGTAACTAGTAAAGAGACATCTTATTTATGTATTAATTTTTTTATACTTATACCTCGTTTGATAGGTAGTCGTGAAGTAAGTTTTTCATGTATAAAATTAGTACGGCGTTTGGTTTGCAATTTAGAAATCCGCATAACTAATACATATATAAGTTATGAGATAATTTATGTATTATTTTAAGCGGATTAGAAGATGGAATCACTAATACATAAATAAAAAGTTGAAATGACAATATTACCCTTATCACTTCTACTTGCATAACTAATACTTACATTATTAATACATGCATAATTAATACTTACATTATTAATACCTACATCATTAATACATACCTAATCCTAACCGGCTACCAAACTACCCTAAAAGTTTCAACCTATCAGCAGTAAAAGTGCCCCATCTTGAACCACTTTTTCTTCCTTCTAATTCTTTCTTTATGTTGTTATTGCCCTTTTTAGAAATGTGGCTTTTGACCACAAAGAAAAGGACGTTGCAGGCTGTGAATGGTCCAGAAAATTCGTCTTTGGGACTTGGAATTTATTGTAGCCCACTTAATGCCAAATCCCATATCAAATCAACTAGTGCGATGACACCTTTTGTTGCCGTAAAAATTCCATGAGGAAACCAGTATTTACCATGCTATTTAGTAGGTGTTTGGCCAATGATTCCAAATAATTTTTCTTTGTTTGAAATTTATAAAAGTGGAGTTAAAGTTAGAGTTATGTTTGTTATACTTCTTACAAAGGAAGGAAGAGAACAATTTATTCGAAATTATGAAGATGAAGTTGGAAAATAAGTCTTTTTTTTTTCCAATTTGGAATTCAACTTCAAATTGTATTTGAAATTTTCATGATTTTTAAATAAAGTGAAAAATTATCATGGACAAACGATCCTAATGTCTGCACGCTATTTTAAATTTTGTGCACGAATAACCATTATATGGTTAAAATGAATCTGAAAAAAAATTCTTGCCCTTAAGTTTGTTCAAACCTAATTGTTCTCAGCTAAACGTTTTGTTTCTTGTAGTTTGATTTTTCACGTTGTGCTTGACTGCCGAGTAAATTGCAGGAAGGAAATTTTTTCTCGCTGCAAGTCCTTTTTCTCTACCTTGTGGGTTTTATTCCGCTATCCACTTTTCATATTTATGCAAATTCACTAGGTGAGGAACCTAGTGAAAATATGTATGTCCTAGAAACAATCATTATTAGGGACAAATGTATTTGAACACATTCGTATTATTAATAAGATTAATATTTATGACATTTGCAATTATTGAATTATTGGTGATTGTTTGCAATTATTCATATATGTGCATCCCTTGAGCTTACGTTGTCATTAGTAGAATGAGATATTAATGATAGAACGTAACTCTCAAAATAGCCTCGCCTAATGATCATCGAGAATGAGATATCGATGGTATGTTATATGTCGACATGTGATCTGCATCACATTCTTGGAGAATGTAGTATGTCTCACCTGCTACTAGTAATGGTTACTAGTGATGGACATATGAATACTTTTAGAAAGTATTGGTATATCCTGCTGATAAACTATTTGTTATACATGTCTGGAGTGTTATCAGCGCGTGAAAGATAAAGGTCCTCATACTTGAGGTCAATACACACCTTGTTTACAAAGTAATGTACTTTGACCCTGTCCTAAGCTTAAACTCCTTATAGGATAAGATACGGCTTGTGTTGGGTTCATTATGATGTAAACTAAGGTGGTAGTTGAGCCAAGAATAGGATTCATTCCTCGATTGGATATTCGAGAGAGCACTCAACTTTTCAGTGATATTAGGTCGACCAAGTCATTGGCCAATGCAAGAGACATATTTGGAATATGGTCTAGTTGTCGACTAATATAGATGAGATAAAGTGATCAAGCTATTTGGATAGACACATGGCAAATCCTAAGCTTGATCGAGTGTGTCGCGAATGAAAGGAATTTATCATCTCACATAAATGTTATGTTTGCTGGATTCATGTAAACGTACTTCACATATTGAGTTCGTCGTACGGCGCAGTCTAGGAGTTCCATATGGATCTTAATTGGATTAGTGTCAATATGTGAAGGCCTATAGGGTCACACTATGTTGATTGTCTCTTCGAGGTGTATTAAGAAAGTATTAAGTATTCGATTTGGAATCGAGATATTTAAATTGATAATAACTATGGGATAATTTCTATTTGATAGAAATTATTTTATTAAAGTTAAAATTAAATTTTGGATTTAATTAAATGTGCTGAATATATATATATTAACGAGGAACGTCAGGCGCCGCGACCCAGTCAGACTGGCCCACTGCACCTCAATTTTTGGGCCAGCTTAGAGCCCAACCCTAATCCGGTTTTTGACCTAAAAGTAACTATATATACGGCACTATCCTCATTGATATTAAAAGATATTATATTATACAATTCTAGACTTAGAGTTTAGAATAAAACTCTCTCAAACCTCTGTCAAGATTTTCTGGCTTTCTTGACAGAGGAATACACTATAGCAAGGTGCTTGCAATCGAAGGGACAAACGCGTGTTCGTCCTTAGTAAAAGATTCCAGATTAGACAACGTGTAAGTGTTCTTGTTTAAGTTTTATTTCACAGGTTTTGATTGTCATATAACCATATCAGAAGAAATTGTTGGGATAAGTAAACAAAATTTTAAACTTCCGTTGTGCTTTACTTATATGTTTGAATCCAACAAAATCCCTACACCTAGGGCTAGTTTTTTTATTTATATAATAAAAGTGAAACTCAAAGGAAAAAGTACGATGAAGGAGGGTTAGGTATTATCTCACTAAACCTGTGATATTTGAGCCTTGGGCTATGGATTTTTGTTTCGATGAAAGATGTTTGTCTATTTTTTGTCCAGTGAGCATGGAGGAGAATTGTTGTCAATGACAAGTGCAACAATGTAATAGCTATCAATCATAAGCTTAGATCCAGTGGTGTTTGTACTATCTCTAATTGAAGTGGCAAGTGAAAATGCAATGGAAAATTTATAGAGAAGAAACTGTTGGAATGTCTGAAGTTCATGCTCAATACAAACTTTTGTTAATCGTGTCTGATGTTAGCCTGTCGGCAAACTTCAGGCGATCGTGTATAATGTTAGCATGTCGCAGTTGCAAACTTCAGTCAATCGTGTATGATATTAGCCTCTTAGTATTGAACCCATGAAATTTTAAAGTTATGTATTCATACTCACTTTTTGTTGCAATTTTAGTATATTTAAACACATAAATTCATGTTTTACGTCAATAGTATTGTGTTCAAATGAACCCGATATTAATATGGTGTTATCGCTGCAGCTGTCTCTTATGCAATATGCAGCAAACTCTGCAATTATTCTCCTTTTCTTTATTACTCCATGAATTTTTATTATAATTGAATTTCATAATTATTTGTTTAGCCGCGATTTCCATAATCATTAATCTGCAATGTAGTTTATAGTATAACTTTATTTCCTAAGGCATATTCCTTATGCCCAATTAATGTGTTATTTTTTGTTTGGTCTATCTCAGAATGTCATATTTTTTTATTTAAAAATAAACTCCATTCATTTCCTTTTACTAGTCTAATATACTTGCAATAAGTTTCTTTTTACTCATCCAGTAGCAAATCAAGAGACTTCATTTCAATTTTACCCCTATTATTAAGTAATTACTGGTGCACTAGTAGTCAAATTTGAATTTTCAAAGTATAGTTAATATGAGAAACTTAGTAGGCGTTTGGCCATAGAAATCAAATATTTTTCACTTTATTTGAAATTCTTGAAGCTGGAATTGAAGATGAAGTTGTGTTTTGTTATAGTTTTTACAAAGAATATTTATTTATTTGAATATACCTAAAGTGAAAAAGGTGAAAACAAGATATTTTCATGTAAAGTAAAAAAAGAATATTATGACAAAATGTTAATCTTAAAATAAAATGAAAATATTTTTCGAAAAAGTGAATGGTCCTTAGGAAAATAAAATTTCTAGAGCGCAAATCAATATTGATGGAGGGAATATCTAAAAGTGCATAAAGTTTATAGTATGTTATAAACATTTTAACATTATTTTGTTATTCCAAAGTCAACGGGGTGTAATTGCATTAATCTTGTATGCTATACCACAAGTTAGGAATGTATCGATTGATGTAACTAGTCCGGATCCAACAAGTTAGTAACACAATTTAGTACAGATAATTACTTTTAGCTGGAATTTAAATGATCTTACTGTATATTTTATTTTTCCTATAAATGAATAAACTTGAACTCCAACAAAAAAGGAGACCTGCCATAGATTCAAAATAAAATAAAATAAAATAAAATAAAATAATAATACCATAAAATACAATTAGTAAAAGTATAGAAAGAAGGAATATGCTGTATCCCGAGGCATCACTCTTTGTATTATTCTAAACCCTTTTCTTTAGCACAAGGTAAGCACCTAGAAATTTCTCTTTTCATTAAATATGATTAATTTAAAATGAATTAACTTACACATGGAGTAGTTGATTCACTGTCCAACCCACGAAATCATATAACATATTGTATCCACTAGGATCTTGCCACGTCATCTAGTAAACATCAGTAGATTTCCAACGTTTAATTACGTGGCAAATTCCTATTAGTTGAGCTTATGATGGCCACCCACTTCTCCCCTAAAACGATTTTGTAACAGGTCAAAGCATTTATGTGCTAATAATATGATAATTACCGCCTACCTGGGGACTCAAATGACAAAAATAACCCTTGATTACTTGAAATTGAAAGTGATGATTAATCATTTCCCTTTTTGTTGAATTTTTTCCCCTTTTTGTTGATTTTTTTCCCTTTGTTGGTGTAAGTTATTGGAAGATAATTCAAAAAATAAACTCTATATGCAACTAAGCACTTAACTTGTTGAGATTATTACTAGTATAGTAGTATATAATATGTAATAAAGTCCACCATATTGAAGTTGAATTGGCCTACTATGTGACTAATTATATTATACTAATATTTTTTCTTGAAATTAATGTATCGCACTATAATAAAAATTTATTCAATTCTAATATTTTAGTATATAAATTATGCAAGTCCCTAGATCAGATATATTAAAATCTTAAAAATATTTATATTGTATCAATTTAATTTTTTAGTTCTTGTTAGGACCTAATGTACTTCTCAAATATCATAGGGGTCTCGGGCTTAAAACTCTTACATGCTTTCTCGTTCTAATTCGTTCTATGTGGCTTGTTTAGTACAATATATTTCATGTGCAATTTATCATGTGCGCACTCAAAGTGGAGCAAAAAAGATTTTCTTATCATAAAAAATAAAAATAAAAAGAGACATTCTCCAATTCCACCTGATTCCTGAATTAACAATAACTGATTTTCTTAATTTTTGTATTTTGCTTCAAACAAGTAATGATTCTTTTTTTCTTGCTTCAAACAATTACCTAACAAAAAGGAGTAAAACTGTCAATTTACCAAATCATGGATCTTTCTAGATAATTTTTCAAGACAACAGACAGCAAAAGCTGAAAAGTTGAAATAATAAACAATAAAATACTTTCTCGGTTCAGTTTTACTTGTGTATTATATTAAAAATAGTTATTCAGTTTTACTTATTACTTTAGAAAATCAAAACATATTTTATCATTTCATACCTATTTTACCTTTATCATTTATTATTGGATCGACAAGTTTAAAGAAATTTTAATAGTTGCACAACTTTTAAAATATATTTTATTTATTTTAAATTATTAGATTACTTAGTAATAATTAGAGGTTTATCATTTTATTTTTGTTTTTTAATAGGCATATCAAATAAAAATGTAAAAAGTAAAAATGGACGGAGGGAGTTGAGTCCATTAAAAGTGAGAAACTACGCAGAAGCTAACAAGCAAAGCCGATCTACAATCACTCCGCTTTTTTCACTTCTTCCTATTATCTTTAATTGTTTACTGTATTTATTTAATTTATTGTATTTCTGTTTTTTACTTGTATAAAGTAAAGAGGTTATTTTTCGATTCTCTCACTCTACTGTCTCTACAGTTTCCCGAGAGAGAGGGAAAGTCGCACAATAACTATCCTAAGTATCGCTGCACTGTAACAACTCTCGCCCTCTCGTCTTCTCCATTGTTCTGGTAATTCCATTTGTATTCTTTTCTAATCTGGAAGCTTCTATTGTAGTTACGATTGTTCTAGATCTTTAATTAGGTTAATTTCTTAGACCTAATTTGAACTTTAAAATGATGAATTGCAACACTAATATTTTGATTACGTATTTGTATGTATTTGTGTTTTTTTTAAATCTAGAAGCTTCTATTGTATATATTTGTGTGTTTTTTAATCAAGAAGCTTCGATTGTAGTTGCTATTGTTCTAGATCTTTGATTAGGTTATTTTTTTGACCTAATTTGAAATGATGAATTGCTCCTATCATGAGATTTTGGTTCTGATTTTCAGGAGAATTTTATCAATTTAGGGGATTTTGTCTGGGTATTTAGTAGATTTTGTTGATTCTGGAGGTTATAAATGGGAAAAGGAGGTGAAAATTATGGGAAAAAGGAGAATTTTGGTGGAAAAAGTGTGTCGGATAAGGAAGTGTTTCCGGCATGGTCGAAAGATGTGAAGGAATGTGAGGAGAAGTTCGAGGTGACTAGAAATAACGGATTGTCTGAGGATGAGGTTGGTAAAAGGAGGCAGATCTATGGTTTTAATGAATTGGAGAAGCATGAAGGACAGTCTATTTTAAGGTTGATTTTAGATCAGTTTAACGATACGTTAGTTAGGATTTTGCTTGGTGCTGCGGTGGTTTCGTTTGTTTTGGCTTTGTTAGACGGAGAGGAAGGCGGTGAGAAGGGGATCACAGCTTTTGTGGAGCCTTTAGTGATTTTCTTGATCTTAATTGTCAATGCTGCGGTTGGTGTTTGGCAGGAGAGTAATGCCGAAAAGGCTTTGGAGGCATTGAAGGAAATTCAGTCAGAGACTGCTTGTGTGATCCGTGACGGTAAAAGAATTTCGTCTTTGCCTGCTAAAGAGCTTGTACCGGGGGATATTGTTGAGTTGAAAGTTGGAGATAAAGTACCAGCTGATATGAGGGTTTTGAGTTTGATCAGTTCGACTCTTCGGCTTGAACAGGGATCGCTTACTGGTGAGAGTGAGGCGGTTAGTAAGACCACTAAAGTTGTACCGGAAGATGTTGATATCCAAGGGAAGAAATGTATGGTATTTGCTGGAACGACTGTGGTGAATGGAAATTGTATTTGTTTGGTTACTCAAATAGGTATGGATACCGAGATAGGGAAGGTGCACTCACAGATTCAGGAAGCAGCACAACACGAGGAAGACACCCCGTTGAAGAAAAAGCTAAATGAGTTTGGAGAAGCTTTAACTGCCATAATCGGTGTCATCTGCGCTTTGGTTTGGCTGATTAACGTGAAATACTTCCTTACTTGGGAGTATGTTGATGGGTGGCCTAGGAATTTCAAGTTTTCATTCGAGAAGTGCACTTATTATTTTGAGATTGCAGTGGCATTGGCAGTTGCTGCCATTCCAGAAGGTCTACCTGCAGTTATTACAACTTGTTTGGCGCTTGGCACTCGCAAGATGGCTGCTAAGAATGCACTTGTTCGAAAGTTGCCTAGTGTAGAAACTCTTGGTTGTACAACTGTTATTTGCTCGGACAAAACAGGAACTTTGACTACTAACCAGATGGCTGTGTCCAAGCTTGTTGCTATGAGTGCCAAGGCTAACACAGTGCGATCCTTCAATGTTGAAGGGACCACATATGACCCTTTTGATGGAAAGATAGAAGATTGGCCTATGGGTCGGATGGACTCTAACCTACAAATGATAGCGAAAATTGCTGCTGTCTGCAATGATTCTGGAGTTGAAAAATCTGGTCAGCACTATGTTGCCAGCGGACTGCCCACTGAAGCGGCACTAAAGGTACTGATTTTATATTTGAATTGGATTGCTTCTCTCTATCTTACCAGATTAGTATCTTTTCTCTCTATCCACTATGTGAGTGTATTATGCTAGACCGGTATTCAGTTACTCTAAGCCTTATTTATTAGATATGGTCATTTATCATTGTCTGGAATGTGGATTCCCGATTTATCGATGGCATTTACAGAACATCAGATTTTTGACCTCGACATTGTTAGTATCTATCTCTACTTAGTTTCTGCCGGCCACAACGCCCTCCCTTCCTGGCACAAACATAAGAATGAATTAAGTAAATTATCCCTGATGTACATTGCTTAATATATTTATATGCTTTAAAAACTTTTTTTATTCACTTTCTTAAAGCTTTGGGTGACTTATTTAGAGTTTCTTGATGTGATTTAAGGTTCTGGTCGAGAAAATGGGACTTCCTGATGGCGTCAGTTCCATTTCCTCCTCAAGTGACAAAGATGGCCTCCGTAAGTAGTGGTTTCTGTTCTATGGTTGTTATGTACATAATTGGTCTTCATTTGCACTGCGACATGGCCTGACTTCAATTAGTTGAATGTAGGTTGCTCTTACACATGGAACAAAATTGAACAGCGTATTGGTACTCTTGAATTTGATCGTGATAGGAAATCTATGGGTGTCATCACGTCTTCCACCTCTGGAAGAAAGTCATTACTTGTGAAGGTATGCTCTGGATTCATATTCGGTTGCCTACACTTCCAATTTAATTGTTCTTGACGCTTTAGAATTTCAATGCATCTACATGTATATTTTTGGTTTCTGATATGGCTGCCTCTGTTGTTTCAATTTATATTTTTGTTGCACTTTGCATATTTTGTGTTTCCTTTTGACTTTTTCTTTCTGGCATTAGATTTGACTTTTATTATGCAAATGGATGGAACTGCTACTTTGAATCTGTGTGATTTTTCACTTCAAAGGATTCTCATGGTAACACCCTGTATGTGTGCATGTGGAAGATGTACATTATCAAATAGTAGTTCAAGCACCATAACTTCCCTGTGGATAGTGTCATCTTGATTGGGTCAAGTATTGGATCTTCATAAGCTCATAATGGACCCGATGTAGCTATATAGCTGTTCACGAAGCTATCATTATAAGAAATTTGAAGTACTGCATGACAACTAAGGGTGATTTTAGAATGAATGGTACTAGGTTCTTATGTGTGGTAATTAGGGTGATATGTGTCGAGTCTACTTACTCGTGCTCTTGGCTTTAATTTTACATTTTATGAAAAACTGTAAACTTTTCAGCGTGTTTTTTTACCTTCTCATGCTGTTTGTGTGTGGGTGCTCATGGTTAGTATAGACTAGTTCTACATGTGTTTGTCACTAATTGATTCTTTGGGGATATTTGCTTTGTGTGCTGTTTGGGATTTAGTAATCTAGCGTATGTTGCTTCATTTTCAGGGTGCGGTTGAAAATCTGTTGGAAAGAAGCTCCTATGTGCAACTGCAAGACGGTTCTGTTGTAGAATTGGATCATTCTTTAAGGAATCATATATTGCAAAGCCTTCATGAAATGTCCTCCAGAGCATTACGTGTCCTCGGTTTTGCATACAAGGAAGATCTACATGAATTTGAAACCTATAACGGTGATGAAGACCATCCAGCTCATGAGCTTTTACTTAATCCTGCTAATTACCCTTCCATCGAGAGTAAACTCATATTTGTTGGCTTGGCTGGGATAAGGGTAAGTTAGTTAACTTGCTTTCTCTTTACTGTTGGTTTCAATTTGGTCATACAACCTTCCTCTATTGGAAGCGTAAAGATGTTGAACGAATACTTCTCATCTTGTTAAAGGATCCTCCTAGAAAAGAGGTACGTAGTGCAATTGAGGATTGCAGAGAAGCCGGCATTCGAGTTATGGTAATTACAGGAGATAACAAGAATACAGCAGAAGCTATCTGCCGTGAAATAGGTGTCTTTGGAAGCCATGAAGATATCAGTTCGAGGAGCTTAACTGGAAAAGAGTTTATGGAGCTTGCAGACCCCAAAGCACATATAAGGCAAAGTGGAGGTCTCCTATTCTCCAGAGCTGAGCCAAGGCATAAACAAGATATAGTGAGATTGCTTAAAGATGACGGTGAGGTGGTTGCTATGACTGGGGATGGAGTGAATGATGCACCTGCTCTAAAATTGGCTGATATTGGAATTGCAATGGGAATCGCTGGAACTGAGGTAAAAATGATGATCCTAATACTAGAATTTGTGAACAATGTCAATGGAGGCCTGTATCTAGAAGAGTTTATTTCCTGCAGTACTTAACATCGAATGGCAATGATATGTTTTAACAGTGTTAGGCATAAAGTATAGTTTCTGTCTGCCCTGCCAATCTGTATACCCAGTTTGCAGTCACCTGAACTCTGGTCCTGGATGATTGTATAATGATGTGTGTGCGCCCAGGGTGAGGCTAACGTATCACACTGTACATTTTCATCTTATTTTGGGGCTGCTTCACTGTCAATTGATGTGCTTACTAATGGAAACTTATCTTCAGTTTCCTGCAATAGGATCTTTTATTATATCGAATTCTCGTATCAATTTGATTCGTCATTTTCAACACACAAAATTCCTGAAGTTTTTGATGGGTTTTGGGTATGAATGGATCCGGTGGATAGTTACATGTATATCTGTTGTCAGGTTCTCTTATTCTCATTAATGGAATCCTAAAGATTTTTCCAAGCCACATGTTCTTGTCATGTTACTTATGGTTGATTTTTCTCCCAGGTGGCAAAGGAAGCATCTGACATGGTTTTGGCAGATGATAATTTTAGTACAATCGTAGCTGCTGTTGGTGAAGGCAGGTCCATTTATAACAATATGAAGGCTTTCATCAGGTCTATTTTCTTCCTCGTCTCCTTCAGTTGGCAATATTTCTATCGATGGTACTCTTGATTGGATGCTGTTGTATTTCTATCATTTTGGGTTGGGTAATTCGGGATTTGGTTTTCCAACATATATTCAACTTTTGTGCATTGCATTTTTGCATATATATAGATTTTCATTGAGTATGATACGTCATATAATCGAACAAGTAAATGTGCCAACCCTTGTTCTTTAGTGTTTCATATAAATCTCCTTTTGAAAGTTAGTTGGCATGATCCAACTAGGAATTATTTTTGTACAGAATCGTGTCCTCTTTCAGCTATAGAGATTTTCCCTCTTTAAGTCCATGCGTTGGATTTCATGGATACTGTTTCAAGTTATACGATTTGAAGTACCCACTGTTGTTACAAGCCATAACTTTGTCGCTAAAAGCAATGAAGCTATGTGAAGCGAGTTGTCGCTTCATTAGTGATGCCATGTGCTATGGAGAAATGTGTGCTTCAAACAATGAACCGCAAAGTGGACTTGTATATTGGATGGAGGAGTTGACTAATATTCAGCATCTTTGTATATTGGATGTTGATATTAGTTATTTTAATTGCAGTTTGATTATTACATTATTATATTAATAAATTCATTTATGTTGGTAATTTTCAATTTTTCATAAATGTGCACTTCACTTCAGAGAACTTCTCTCTTTAAGCTTCAAGTCTCATGAACCTTGTCGCTTATAAAAACACTGGAAGTACCTATAATAGGTATTTATCAGGGAAAGACAACACCTTCTGCTTATGCTCACACTTGGTCATTTGTAACTCCTTTGGGTAGGACATGCATTCAAACAGTTTGAATGTTCTAAGAATGAAATACATGTCACTGAATGGTTGTGGAGAAACTTGGATTAAGCTTTGGTTCTTCTTGTTCAGTTGCATGAGACCGGATCTTTGAGTTACGTGACTTGGATAAGTTGGCTATCACCGTTTTGGATAACTTTCTTCTAGTGGCGGCTGTTGATTTCCATGTTTTATGTTTCTTTTTTTAATTTAAAAAGGGAGTAACTCCTAGTTCTATTGATTTGTTAGGATGCAATCGCTCCATCATTTCTTTGAACTTTTTGAAGTAATATCTTTAGTCTCTGTAATGCATGATGCCACAACTGATAGTGCATCATTATGGAAGTGCATACATTGACACTTTACCTTGTTGTAGGTACATGATTTCCTCAAACATTGGTGAGGTTGCCTCTATTTTCCTTACTGCTGCGCTAGGCATTCCTGAGGGTCTTATCCCAGTTCAGCTTCTGTGGGTCAACCTGGTCACAGATGGACCCCCTGCTACAGCATTGGGATTTAATCCACCAGACAAGGATATAATGAAGAAACAACCAAGGAGAAGTGATGATTCATTGATCAGTGCATGGATTTTATTTCGCTATCTGGTTTGCACTCTAATTATTTATTTTATTATCACTTTTATTTTCCACTTCCTACCTCTGTTTGTGAGAATGAAATCCTTGTGCTTATCATTTCTAAACGCTCCGTGCAGGTAATTGGGTTGTATGTTGGTGTAGCAACTGTGGGAGTTTTTATCATCTGGTTCACCCATGACTCCTTCCTTGGCATTGATTTAAGTGGAGATGGCCACAGTCTTGTCACCTACTCCCAGCTTGCTAATTGGGGTCAGTGCAAAACCTGGAATAATTTCACCGCCTCACCTTTCACTGCAGGGTCACAAGTGATTAGTTTTGATAACCCGTGCGATTACTTCATGGAAGGCAAGGTCAAAGCCATGACCCTTTCCCTCTCTGTATTGGTTGCAATTGAAATGTTTAACTCACTGAATGCCCTTTCGGAAGATGGAAGCCTCTTGACAATGCCACCATGGGTCAACCCATGGCTTCTTTTGGCCATGTCCATCTCATTTGGGTTGCACTTCTTGATCCTCTACGTGCCTTTCCTTGCTCAAATATTTGGTATCGTTCCACTGAGCCTGAACGAGTGGCTGTTAGTATTGGCTGTTGCATTACCCGTCATATTGATTGATGAGATTTTGAAGTTTATTGGAAGGTGCAGAAGTGGTATTCGAGCAGGTGCAAGGAGTCCTACAAAGCAGAAGGAAGAGTAGATGCAAAAGGAATGGGACTTTCAGTTGGAGCTGCTCAGAATACCATAAATGTGTTGGACTTGTTATTATTAACAGAGCTTATGTTATTCATACCCGCAAGTGGGGTTTGATTAGCCTATTCTCTTGGTCCTTCCTCTTTAACCCAGCCCAGTCGCTGTTAAATGATGAGGGTTGGTGTGGACCTTGCAGATTTAATTAGATTCATTTAGACATTTTCTAATACTCTGATGATAGAATTAGTTTTGATATTGAAGTTTTCTCCTCATGAACAGTTTTTCCCCTTGTTTAACGGGACGATAGCTATTATCCTATCCTCTCCAGTCTGGACTCTGGTATCCTCTCGCCATTGGGTCAATCCTTATAAGTTGATAGACATTTGCACTTGTTGGAGCGTATATGGTTGATTTTGGACTTAATAACCTTGACCAAATTGCACTGAGAGGTGTTTAAATTCAGAATGAAAAGCACCCATCTTAAATGCCAAACAAATTTCACTTGTAGTAACATACTTGTTCAAGCTTTCAATGTCTAACGCTAACTTAACTTTGTTTGCGTGAATGCTTCTTATGGCCAGTCAGTTCTCAATAATAACATAACTCTCTCCACATATTGCAGTGGTGTATACAATTATCAGAAAGGGAACAGAGAGTATCTTGTTCTGATTGTTGGCTCCAAATTTTCCGGGTCTGTTAATTAAAAGGTCCTTGATGCCTTAATTGAGGAACTACACTGTAATAATCTTTCAATATCTAGTCCTCTTTTATGATTAATGATCACCATTAAGTAATAAAATGGACAAGTTAAAAGGCAGTCCCCAGGTTTTAAAGAATACAAAGTGAATCAAATATAACTATTGATAAAAATGAAAATGTTCCTGCTTCTTCCTCCTCACTGCTGCCTTATTCCACCATTGCCTCTCTTTTCCCAGCTAAATTGCTTAATTTTCAAATTTTCAAATTTTCATGAAACCCTTACATGCAGGTTATAATAGACGATTCAATCTAGTTATCCTATTAAGTTACTGACATATTATGGCAGATCATCAAAGCATGACATACTACGACAAAAGCACAACTTTTAATTTATCAAACAAATTTAGCAAAATTATAAACTCGATACATCAAACAGTATAATAGAGGTAATTAGACATGCAAACAAGCTGTAAAATTAAAGCTACAAACACTTACAGACAAAAAAAGAAAACATTTCAAGATTGTGGCATGCAAGTCATGACAGATCAGTAGAACTTCATGATATTCAACCTCATTGTCATGTCGGATTACTAATAGAATGTTAGATTACCCCGATTTCAAAGTTACAAACACCGGAAAAATGCATTTCATAATTGTAACATGCAAATCATGATAAATCGATATGACTTCATATTATATTCAACCTAGTTGTCATGTTGGTATACTCACAAAACATGTCTGACCGCTATGGTTTCAAAGCTACAAAAATAGAAGAGCAAAAGTACATTAAATCTGTGAAAAATAGTCAAAATTCCTTCTGAATTATGCGAAATGGAAGAACTTTACCCTCCATTAAAAATTGGTCATGAATCTATCCATATAGTTACCAAAATAGCTCAAATTACCCTTCTGTTTCCGCCATCAAAGACCAACATTCGAATGTTAAAATAGCGTTGAGCTTATGCGGAGACTGAGTTGGAGGAGCCAGCGCCAATTTCAACCCTTCGTCAGTGGATTCTTGGGTTTCGAATGCTGTCTCTTCACTTACAGATATCATTAAGCAATACAATTTGGATGGCATCGATATCGACTATGAACATTTTCAAGCTGATCCTGGTACCTTTGCTGAGTGCATAGGGAAACTAATTACAACTCTCAAGAACAATGGTGTTATTTCATTCGCTTCCATAGTTCTGTTTGATAATGATGAAGTTCAGAGTCATTACAAGGCGCTATGGAAAAGATATGGTCACTTCATAGACTATGTTAACTTCCAATTTTACGCGTATGACACTGTGTCTCAATTCATGGATTATTTTGCTACTCAAAGTCCAGAAAATGGATTTTTCACAGCTTGTAATAAAGGAGAGTTGGGTGGAACATTTGTGTGGAGTGCAGATGATTCAAAATCAAATGGTTTCAAATATGAGAAGCAATCACAAGCATTACTAGCCATACCCCATTAGTGCTTCTTTATACAACTCAAGCTTTTCACAAAAAACCTCCTTGTTTGTAAAAAATTATGAATATTTGAATCAATACACTACTATTTGGTTTATGAATATTCTGTGCATGATTCAGAATAGGGAACTATTCTTTTGTTCATCTTTGCCACTGCATTTCGGACTTTTCAGCAACAAGCAAATTAACAAGACAACTAAAAGCATTAACCAAGAGGTATTCACGCTCCTTGGAAAAGCTCCTGTTACAGCCTCCCAGCTGCAGGAGTTTCAAAGACAGAATAACTCCATGCCTGTCCCTCCCCAGCCAGTGGCTTTTTATCACGGAGCATAAATTTATATGTAAAAATTCACGAAAATTGCAACAAACAGTAGATTTGAACCCACAACTTAAAGATTCCATCTCCAGCTCATCTTCCTCCATCTAACACATCAGGTTTGGATTTGACGTTCTCAAGTAGCTCAGATCCAAAGCCACAGAGGTGTACAGGAATGGACAGGAAAAAATGGAGGTGCTTGAAGGGATGTAGCTCAAGATCAAAAGTATTCTGCGCGTCATGCCCCCAGGCCACAATAAAGCATACCCCATTAAAGAAAGCCAGTGGAATTCACACCACCAACAATTCTAATGACGACCTCTTCCCAAATCTCTCAACCACCCCTCTTCCCAAAACAAACTGAAAGAAATAATCCCTTAATTATTTTCATTAATGAATGAGTATATATACCATTTACAATTTCCATAATATGGAAAATCCTATTCCTATTCTACTCCCAAAACCCTATTCTATTTGTACAAGAATCCTACAATTATGGTAAGTGTACAATGCTAATTGAATACAAATAATATGTTACCAAATATACTCCAAACCGTGATATACTTGGCATGTATATCACAGATTGTTTTGTCTTGTGTTTCCGTGATATACACGGTATACACAAGGCATTGTATATGCCGTGTGTATCACGGTATACTTACACATCCCGACTATCCCTAAAATCTTCAAACAAAACCGAGGGAAGACCCTTAGTAAAGATGTTTGCAATTTTGTACCTGAAAGGGACATGTAAGACGTGTACTTGTCCACAAGCTACCTTTTCTCGAATTAATTGGAGAATTTTATTAATCTAAGCATGATTTATCACTATTTAGTACTTGTTAAGCCGCATTTCTTGTGTTTTGAGGAGGAAAAAAAATCTCTCTACATGCTGCCAACAATCTTTCTTCGGAATTATATGAACAGGTCGATCCTCCCATCCCCTTTGAATCTTCCATTATTGTTGATAAAATTGAATGTGGGAAACTAGGGTTCACCCAAAATTGGGGATTTTGCTTGTAGAATGAAATTGGCCTAATCTAGAGTTGTTTTAGCAAGGGACTAGTAATATTGGACTCCTAGAACCTTGAATTTCATGTTTTACCTCCGGATTGACCGTTTTACCTCCGGATTGACCCTCCCCCCCTTCCCTATTCGGTTTAGATTCCAAGAATTAGTATGATGTTATGGGTGTTGTGAATTTCTTGTTCTAACTTAGACTTCGATAATACTAAACTTCAAGTATGACCGTGATCCTCGAAAGGGCAAGGCTCCTTTGTGATCGTGTGTGGCTTCCACTCAACATCCAGGTAGGTTATGACTTACCTTCTGGTTAGACTTCGATTAGCGAAGCATATGCATATTTAGATATTGTTGGAGAAAGCATGTACGCCTTCGAGTACGAAGTTGTGATAGATTACTTAGGTTGGTTACTGTTGACTGAATGTGACTTGTTGCCTCTAGTAATTACTGGACTTGTACGTAGTTGTCATACTATATTTGTGATATAGTTGTCTCTCACTTATCTTGGTATGTTCATGGAAGAGGAAAGGACTTATCTTGGTATCCAAAAGGCTATGAAATATCCACCACGTTAAATTCGATCATTTGCACATAGTTCAGTTGCTTCCATGAAAAAATCTAGTTACATACCGGACAATAGGAGAAGCATCCCTTTTGACAGTCTAGTATTTCCATAAACTACTTCTGTCAAAAATATTCTTTTGCAGTTGTATTTGACAAAATATCAGAAACCTGCTGTTATAGAATTTAAGCAAACATCAAAGAAGCAAATTCAAAACGTTATTATTGAACAAACCTCAAATACTAATCGAGTTCTAATTCAACTCTCTATTCTATGTAGAACTCCGTAAAATATTAGAACCACAGGGCACACAAACACACAGATTATTGCTTTTAGCCTCCAAATCCCTAATATTTCCTAAAGATTTGGGGGGGGGGGGGGGGGAAGGTAGCATCAATTTGTAGCATAAAGACTACCTTGTTATAAACATAGATAATATGTAGCAAAATTCATAAAAATGTATTGTGTTCATACTTCCCAAAAGTACACCACGTGACATGAAATTATATCGAAATAAAATAAGTCTAAACAAAAGAAACAAGGAAACAACCGTATCAATTTACCTTCATTTTCTATTTTCTAGACAAACTCCTCCTTGCATTTCTTTAGTAACATAACCAAATGCTACCCTGCGAACTTTGTTGCCAAATCTAAACGACTAAGCAGAGATAAATGTTTAGTAATAACATCCAATTAGACCTGTTAGTTACTATGTTCGTATGACAACCTAATGTATAGGAGCTTCATGATTGTTTAACCGAAAAAGAATCATGACAAAGACGAATGGCTGGATGCTGGTTCTGTATTCTAAAGGTACAACGACCACCTTTTTGGCCTATGCTTCCTCTCTTGCCCTGCTCTAAGAAGAAGTCCTTACATAATTTGTCAATATTCACCAAAACATAATTGGGAAAGGGAGTGGAGATCCAGACAGAAGATACCTTCCTCTATCTCCTACTATTCAAACTAATACAAAGAAAGCATAGGAGCTGTTCAAACTTCAAAGTGTTGCAGTAAGAGACTCGCGGAGAAGATGATCAACCCAAGTGATGCTGGACCACTAATTACCCTAGATAGTCGTAAAATAACGACAATTAGTCTAACTAACATCGACCGGAATTTACTATGATCTATATACTTATTAGTTTCCACAATAAACAGCAATTCATGGAAGTTTCCTATACGAATCATCTAAATTTATAAGCTGGTCTTAAAATAATACCGAATTTTATACTATCCTTTACTCAAGCACATCTTATAAGTGCTTATACTGATTTAAGCTCTTCTATATGAACTTTAATTTCCAAGTAACCAGCCCATGTCATAAATTTTCAGTCAGTTATGCTCATCTTGTGCATGTAACTGCAGTATATTTACATGAAACAAGTGGTTGTTATTTGGTCATCATAAAAGACCAAAATGAATAAAGCTTAAAAGTATATTTGGTTTGTGGATCACTCGGAAAACATTTGAAAGTATATGCTGTACAAAAAAATAGTTGGCTAAATTATTGTATTAGTTCCAAAGAGTGTTTAGGAAAACTCTGCAAAATATATGAAAGTTTGGTAAAATAGAAAGCACATAGCTAAAATGAGACGCCCATATTTGTCTTAAAACACAAACTTATCAGTAGCTGGAGTAAGACTGGATCTCTTGGCTAATTGGCTTTGATCATAACAAATTGAACAATCATGGTAAGGTACAACTTTTGCTATATTCTTTTTTCTTTTGTTGAAGTATCTACAAAAGCATCATATTTTACAGCAGTTTGCATAATGCGGAAATACTATCTAGGTGTAAGCCTTTCCAATCGAATTTCTGAAAGGCGGGACATCTTAAATCCTCTGCCTTGACACTACACCTTATATGTTTTACTACCACTTCATCCTCGATAAATATTTAACACTTAAAATCCAGTAACAGGAAGTTTCTAAGAAAATAAGTGTGCAAAATTTCTTTGCATCATGAAAACTATAGCATGAATAAAGCTCTTCGCCTTGTATTATCATACTTTTTTCACAAGATTGAGACCAATCTGCTGGCAAGTAATATGAAAAATGGAACCACTTACCTCTGAGACAAAGGTTGCATGAGTTAAAATCAACTTGTACTTTTGTCATGTACAAAAATTGTTGAAATCAAAGTAGTCAACCAAAGAAAAGAAACGACATTTGGAGCATGGTATAAGCTTTTTCAGTTTACCTTAATAATTATACGACCTGTGATTCAACTATCACAAAGGAACTCAGTGGCAACTGGTTCCAGCTGGACCATAGACTGACAAAGGGTTAGGTCCAATTTGGACGCCCATTTAGGAGGTGCCAAACAGACCCCATCATCGATTTGAGATTTTTTTTTCAATTAGGGAGCAGCTAAAGTTTTCATTATGTAAATTTACCATCTGACCTTCTTTCTGCTCCAGCGAGAAGCAGAGAAGATAATTAGGAATAATTGAGTCAGCAATTTAACCTACTCTTCGAAAATAAATGGCTGATATGCTAAAATAATCACACAGAAATTTGCATACTTAAGATCGAAATCTGTTGTATCCTATGAATTTAATGAATACACTTGACTGTTAGTCTATCATGTTAACCAATACTATGGCTGGCCATCTGCCTCCTGAGCTTCATATCTCAGAATTTTTATGGTATAAATACAATTAGGCAGTAACTGAGTGATAGAATATATATACTACGTATATTTCCTGATATTATTAGATCTTGTAATTATGGTAGTAGTCTTGTATTAGAAAATATAATTTTGGTAGTAGTCTTGTATTAGGAAAATGTATATTTGATTTCCGTAATTATAGGCAAGGTTTACTATTGTATATCATGTATATAAACACTTTACATTAATGAAAAGAATCAAGGGATTAATCTCTTTCATGGTATCAACAGTATGTGGTCTATGGTCTTGTAGGTGATGGCAAAACTCAACAGGTTGGCGTGGATAGTGATGAGACATTTAGTCTGGTGGTCAAGCCGGCAACTATTCGCACTTTGTTGAATAAAGCAAGTTGACGTGATGATCGAATTTGGGGGAAGTGTCGCTATTGTTCTCAGTCTTGCTCTCTCAAAAGCATGACTCATTCATCAGCTGGACGTGAAAAATGCGTTCTTACACGGTGATCTAAAGGAAACTGAAAAATGTGTTCTTACACGGTGGTCTCAAGAAAACTGTCTACATGCATTCGTCCTTGGATTTCAGGGACCCCGATCATCCTAACCAAGTGTGCTTATTGAAGAAGTCCTTGTATGGGCTCAAGCAGGCTCCACGGGCCTGGTACAAAAGGTTTGCCGATTATGTATCTATGATTGAGTTTTCTCATAGCAGGTCTGATCATTCTCTGTTCATATACCGTCGTGGTACTTCTATGGCATATATTCTGTTATATGTGGATGATATTATATTGAATGTCTCCTCTGATAAACTGCGCAAGCCTATCATATCTCTCAGCTCTGAATTTGCTATGAAAGACTTGGGGCCTTTGAATTATTTTTTGGGTATAGTTGTGACTCGTCATGCAGGTGATCTATTCTATCCCAGCGGAAGTATGCAACTGAGATTATTGAACGGCCTGGCATGTCATCCTGTAAGTCATTTTCTACTCCGATTGAAACCAAACCGAAGCTGAGTGCTAATTCTAGCACACCTTACGAGGATCCCTCCCACTATCGCAATCTTGCAGGGGCTCTTCAGTATCTTACGTTCACGAGGCCCGATATAATGTAGTGCAGTAGGTGTGTTTATTTATGCATGATCCGAGGGAAGAACACATGCACGCTCTCAAACGCATTGTGCGTTACATTTAGGGTACTCTTGATTATAGTTTACACTTATATCCATCCTCCGTATCTACTCTCATGTCTTATACATATGCTGATTGGAGTGGATGTCCAGATAACAGACGCTCGACATCTGATTATTGTATGTTCCTTGGTGATAACTTGGTCTTTTGGTCGGTTAAACGCCAGACTATTTTATCGCGTTCAGCGCAGAGGTCGAGTATCGAGAGGTAGCCAATGTGGTGTCTGAGTCTTGTTGACTGTGTAACCTCCTATTAGAGCTTCATTTTTCTATTCAGAAAGCTACTTTGGTATACTGCAATAATGTTAGTGCGATATCTCTCTCTGAAAATCATGTTCAACATCAGCGCACTAAACATAATGTCGAGATGGATATTCACTTTGTTCGCGAAAAGGTAGCTCGTGGATAAGTACGTGTTTTGCATGTCCCTTCACGGTACCAAATTGCTGACATCTTTACTAAGGGTCTTCCCTTAGTTCTGTTTGAAGATTTTAGGAACAGTTTCAGCGTACGACAACCGCCCGATATGACTGCGGGGTGTGATAGAATATACATAGAATATTCCTAATATACTACGTATATTTCCTGATATTATTAGAGATCTTGTAATTATGGTAGTAGTCTTGTATTAGAAAAATGTAATTATGGTAGTAGTCTTGTATTAGGAAAATGTATATTTGATTTCCGTAATTATAGGCTAGGTTTACTATTGTATATCATGTATATAAATCCTTTACATTAATGAAAAGAATCAAGGGATTAATCTCTTCACTGAGCTTACCAACAGAGTTAAGTGTTCGATGAACCAAGTAGAAAAGGCATACCTGCAAATTCCAAAAAGAACATTCAAAACATGGTTATAGAAAAAACGAATCAATAAAATATAGAAAAATCAACGAAATAGCTCTAGTTCAGCGCAATCCAATCAATTCACGGAAAGACGAAAGAAATTATCTCCTCAGCTTTATTCCAAGAAAAGAAAAATCCAAACTTGTCACAATCCGTAACATTATACAGTTGTTGTAGAGTTCAGTTAAATCGTATCCCTTCGCATAATGGCTTCTATCAGTCAAAACCAATCATTTAGGCCACATGGACTTACATTACCATGAACTCATACAAAAAAACTCCTACCTGAACCTATGTGAAATCCTCTTTTCGTTTGATTAATTGTCAAGTAATGTCATAAATCACTACATTACCTGGAAGGGATATACTGATAGCATTTCCATTGTTAGATACAATTCTAACAACAAAAAGTTCCTCAGGACGTGACTTTAATTAAATACAATTGATCTGACTTTTGCCAAAACAGTATTCGTTTCTTCCAGCCTTAAAACTCTATGTTCAATAATCTTGATTCTTTACTTAACAAGTTTTATACCGTTAATGGATTAGTGTAAAAATTATTTTATTTATACGCCAATCCACTTTCAGCAACTACCAGTTGTATATTTAGTAAGTAATTAACGAAAGAACTCTCTTTTTCTTTGTGACCTCTGTTAGACACTATTTTGATGCATTTTGTGCTTTCAACTGTCAAAAACAACCCATATCTCATATCATTGGCGAACTTTCTCTGTATGTGTAGCCTTAGTAATTTGACTGTAGAGACAAGAGAAACGTAGATAATCATAGATAATCCCCAAAAGTAGTTATATTGGTTTCCATCTAACATAAAAATAAAAAAATTCATAGATAATCCCCAAAAGTAGTTGAAGCCTAGGCTGAAAATGAGTAATTAACAAGCAATATTGTGAATCGAGGGAGTCTAGCACGTTCTATTCGTACACTTCCACAAAAAAATGCCATTCATGATCATAAACATGCCCACAGCAAAACACCAGCAGAGGTACTTTAACCTAGTTGGGAATGCTGGTATCATCCTCTGTCCAAAAATAACAACCAAATATATGAGCAGGATGCAATAAAATGTGCTACACGAAATTATGAATGTAGCAACCCCTAATTCAATCAAAGAGTACAAGGTAAAATAAACCTTTACTTAAAAAAAAAAAAAAAGATTACAAGGTAAAATAAGCCTCTACTTTTTTAAAAAAACGAAGAAGATTACAAGGTAAAGCTATCTTATGAGTGAAGAATTATATAATCTAATAATGCGACGTACTATAGGTTACAGTAACGGTAAAGAATGTTCTCATTCCATTTCCGATGTGGGACTCTTAACACTCTCTGCACGCTTGTAGAGTGAAGATTGTCTAAGTCCATATAAGAAGTTCATGCTCCCATTCATTTCTGATGTGGGACTCTTAACACTCTCATTCCGATGTGGGACTCTTAACACTCCCTGCACGACCAGACCTTGTTAACTGGAGTGTGGACGTCCGGACCTCGTTAACTGAAGTGTGGACAATATAATTTGGAGCCAACATAACAAAGAATTGGAATGAGTCTGACTCTGATACCATATAAAGAATAGATCTTGGGCCTAACTCGATCCCAAAAGCTAGCTTGTAGTGAATATTGTATAAGTTCGTATAAAGAGTCTATGTTCTCATTCCATTTTCGATACGGGACTCTTAATAAGTAATAGAAAGCTAGTCGAAATTGTTTGTCATGAAAAACTGGTCAGACAGCTCAGAATCATAGACACGAAATTCAAATGCCTAAATAATTAGTATGAGAAGATTAACTTGTTTTCTTTCATTTTCTCAATTAGTGAGCAATTGAAGTTTTCACTACATAATGCAGACCAAAGACATTAAAGACTTTATCTGAAATCTCAAATACATTCGGATTCAGATTTTATTATACATGAGGAAGAGACCACACTATCTCAAAGTAGGGTAGTCCGGCTTCTGCTATGCGGAGATCCGGAAAAAAGTCGGATCATAAAAGTCTATTATACTCGGACATTACATTTCTGTAAAAGGATATTTGAACCCAATTTCTTAGTCACATAGATGACAGCAACTTTACCAATTACTCCTAAGTCACTCCTATTTCAGAGCAAAATTGGGAATTTTCTAAAAACAAAAAGAAGAAAATCAATTACCTCCAAACACATGCATCGAATCTTAGTTTCCTCTGTATGGTCATAAAGGAAAAAGCACCGAAAGGAACAGAAAAAATTAAAATCAAAGCAACAGAAGAAGGTGTGAAAGAAACAAAACAAGAAGGAAAAGTCATCATATCCGTGGAATCCAGTTGTATACCTAAAGTGGAAGCTAATAACACGTGTCACTAACAAAGGGATTTAAAAGGGTTGGAAGCGGTAAAGTACCAAAATGCCCATAAAAATGATGGTATTACGAAACTACCCTTCATCGCACTATGGGACTCACTCTTATTAAATAGTTAAAAGAAAGAGAAATTAAGAAATACGTTAAAAGGTGCATTTATTAAAATGAATGAGGTTTACTAAACATTTAATTATTATGGTATTTTTTTCCTTTTCAAAATGATATTTTTGTTATAAAATCTGCCATATTTGTAACATTTAAAAAGATGTGTTGTTTTTTATATAACTTTTATTAACTGATGTAAAAGATAAAAATCTCTAGAAAAAAGAGTCAATATGATACCCCAAATCAATTGAAGTCCAATATGCCAACATTCAAAGGGAAAATGACTCTACCTAACCATTAGAAATTTGATTTGGGTTTAATAACGAGATATGACCTTTCGGTCCAATTTAATCCAGGCACTAGCCCATGGCCATTAACACTACAAAAAAAAAACAGATTTTTTTGTAGCAACTATAGTTGCCCAAAAAGTCGCCACAAAAAGATCAAAAAGTCGTCACTAAAGGTTCAGTGCAAAAAGATCGGATTTTTAATGGCGATTTAGTCGCCACAAAAGATCAAAAAGTCGCCACTGAGGTCGACGAAAAAAATTCACATTGAGCCTTCAAAAAATATCTCAAAACTTGTATAATTAGTAAGTATACGTTGATTTAGCCTTTAAAAAAATATCCTAAAACATGTATAATATATGAATAATATGTGTATAATTAGTAAGTATACGTTGATTATACATTTATTAAATAGAAATAATACAAGAATGATACATTTTCTAAACACGTACCGTAGGAATATATATTCTATACAACAATGATATAGTTTCTATTTGATAAATTTTCTATACAATAATTATATAATTTCTATACATATGCTGAAATTAGTTGAAAAGAAGGCTAAAAATAAAATTATTTTTAAAAGTCTAGCTAATGAATTTTAACATCGTTGACCATCATCCTGCTGTCATTAGTTTGGACCTGATGACCACTTTTATCCTTTTCTCAAATTCAAACAGGCCTGAAGTGTGGTACCAAAAAAGAAGCTAGGCCTTGCATGAATATATACTAGTAAACTAGTACATAACTTTGGGGGTGATTTGCACTTTTGTTCCTTTTTTGTCCTCTGGTATTTAAATTTTCCCCTTATAACAAATAACTTTTTCGCGAGAAATAAGTTTATATTTTTGTATCATAATATCCCACAAGTTATGTCCCGCGCCATCGAAGAATTTATGTCCTACTAGGCATAAGCTCGATATTAAATGACAAAAAGTAAAGATCAGCCCAATTGAAGGACAAATATTAAAGACCAAGCTATTATCTAGAATCAACCCACATTCATTCCCCTTCCATTTCAAATTACTTTATGCCTTTTAAGGGAATTAAATTATTCTTCTTCTTTTTCTTTTTTTTTGGTTGACGAAGGAACCCGCAGCCGCTATTCTCTCGAGTGCGCACAAGGTAAACCTCGGACTGACGCAATAGCATGTAAACCACGTCAGCCGATTAACCACACTTGGCAAGTCATGTATGAGCCAAGAAAGGTTTATGCGAGATCAACTCTTGTGACTATGCGGTCCCGCTCTTCTTCTGTACCAACTTCTCGGGTAATTCTTCTTGAACTATATATAACTTGAAACCACTTAAGCAATATCATTGAAATTTAAAACTAACGCACGGGAATTCTGGAATTTATGAGCAATATAATAGACAAGCCACATCTTTTAACTATTTATTAAAACACAATTTCTCTCGTAACTATATATAAAAACTTTCAATTTGTCCGCGACTTAGAGAACAATTGAATTTTGGTACGTGCCAATCAGAGTAATTCATGTATCATTGACGGAAAAAGATTGGATAATCACAATAACAATAATAAAAGCCTGAACATCCTTAAGCTTGGCTTGTCCAAAAATAATCATGAAGTGGTTCTTTTTTCTTTTTATTTATTTATAACTGAACCTCCTTTCCATTGGGTAGAATAAATCAGCATGGCCTGTCACTTATTGTAGTCAAACTCTCAACCTAAGGTTGAAAGTGATTTTTCCATACCTGGAAACCAAACAAACTACAATAATGGAAAACTAAAGTTGACCTTAATCCTTATATATGAGCCAGTGTATAATATATACTAATTATACAGTGATTATAATGGCTACAATTTTAAAAAATAAATAAAGTTAAAGACTCTTTTTGTTGTTGTGCAAGTCGTAGGGCTGTTTTGTAGTGTAAAAATCTTTCATTTTAATTAAGAAGCGGGCAACAATGCATAAGTGAAATTGATTGTAGTGCTCCATTTACCTTATCTTATGGAGTACTATTGAAGTGCCGTTAATCGCTTCTTTATCTATCACCTCAACTCCAACAAAATAAAAAAAGAAGATGGGACTTGCTTAATTTTAATGCATATAGCTTCATTTTTTTCAGTGTGACCATCGACGTGGAAGGGCTATAGAAGTCAATAATCGATATCATGGTTAGAACATCAACTCTTTTACGTCAAATGAACCCTCCCCACCCCAACAAGCAACAAAGATTACAACAACCAGAACCACTAAATAGATTATCTTTTAAATCCTCCCCTATCCTCTTTTTTATTTCCCCTTTTTCTTTTATAGAAAAAGACAAGTTTAAAGTTATGGAAAGTTTGAATTCTTGATTGACCCCCATTTAAGTTTCAGACGCCAGTTGAACTACTTGTCAATATAGATTCTTTTGGGATATCTAAGCCGAAAGGGTACAGTATAAGTATAATTGATATCTTGGATCATTGTTTTTATCACTTTCTCAAAGTAATACTACCATGTTATAAATATTATTTATTGTGAATATATATCTTTAAAAGAAAAGTTAGGGTTAATAATTTTGACATCAAGTTAGTTTTTCGGTTCTCATTGACATTCCTAAAGAGAAATAAAGTATTCTCCTCTCTTCTCTCTTTCTCCACAATATTCTTATTTTAGTTTTATTATTTCATAACACGTTATCGGCACGAGTCTCTAATATTATTTGCGGTTACTTCTAATTTGTTTCTTTGTTAGTAATCAGTGAAACAAGGAAACATGATATCCGGCCGTGGCATCCTCAATTAAATTGAGGTTATCCGCAGTATTTCAACGACGCCTCCTCAGGTGGTATTCTTATCAAACTCTACTGCAATTAAATTCCTCATGTGATTGGTTATAAATCTGTTTGTTATGTAACTTTGGAGTACTTCTAAGTTCTAACTTAACCACAAAAGATAACCATCACTTGCTTGCAAAAAGAGACGTACAACTCTATTTGTCCTTTTTTAAAGGCCTTGTTAAGATTAACAAATTTCATTATTTATTGTCAGATCCATGTGTAAATGGCATACAACTTACAAACTTCGTATGATATTTTTTTTATTATTATCCATTTAATACTTCGATGAGTTTATGACCACCGGAAATGGTAATATATTCATATGTTTGTTGTAATTATAATTGAAGACGGGTTAGAAAAAAAATTATCTACATTATATACATACTTCGATTTGCTCCTGAAGTAGTAATATCTAAAAAGAAGTTATAATCTATTATAATACTAATGTCATATTCACTTGAACTCTAGTAGAGTACTCCGACCATCAGAATTGGTTATGTTTTCTATTTCTCATTGTAATTAAATTATTTAATCATTAGAAGTGGTAATATATTTATAGGCTTGTTGTGAGTACAATTGAAGACATGTTAGAAGATAAAAATTATCTATGTTATATGCATACCTCAATTTGCTCTTGTAGTAGCAATATCCTATAGTAGCAATATCATAGAAGAGGTTATAAGCGATCATAATTTTATGTGGTTAATGCACGTTCAGATAATTATGTTCCATTTACAAAGGATGAGAACTTTTGATAAATATTATAAATATATATCCATTCCCTGAAGTGAATGTGACAATATTTAGTAAAGCTTATAAATTCGAACGTGCATTTGATTGTGAATATATCACGACTCACCTCCAGAAGAGATAGAATATGTGAGAAGAAATATTTTAAATAAATTTTGAAATTTACTCCCGAGGTAGTAAGAATTTGAAATTTACTCCCAAAGTAGTAAAATTCTAAAATTTATTCTCAAAGTGGTAGAACTTTAAAATTTACTCATGCAGTAGTAAAACTTTAAAATTATTACTTAGAACTTTACTCCCGAAGTAGCAAGATTTTGAATTTTACTCCCGACAAAAATTCACCTTTGAAATTTGCTTGTAAATTAGTAAAATGGTGAAATTTTCTCCCGGAGCAGAAAAACATTGAAAATATATTGAAGCGGTGTTTTTATTTGAGAAAAATAATGAGCTATTGAAAATTGTGTATAAAGCGCATATAAATGACCAGATTTCATTTCTCGAAGTGAATGAAGAAATATCACAACACACCTCCTGAAGAGATAGAATAACAAAAGATATGAATGTTATTTTTATGGTATAAAGGTCATTGTCGTATGTACCCGTTGTACGTCAAAACATCTTAAATACTTTAATTACGTATTATTCTAATGCAAAATAATACAAATTTTGTAAAATACTTTTTACTATAATCACATTAATATATTATAGTTACTTACTGATTTTTCAGAAGAAAATAACTATTCATAGAATTTTTCCTGAAGAAAGAAATAATTATGTGATTGCCATTTGATACCAAATATTCAAATGTTAATGAGTATTCATCCTAAATGAGATATTTACTATAGAAGTATCAAAGAATGTATAACTTAACGTTTACGTTTCGTCATTTATGAATTTAAGACTGTCTTAATGATGTTCATTTGCTTACAATTTCTTTTTTTCATGACATCGGCTTTGGTAGTACAAAACTAACCAAGGGCTCTAGAAGAGCTAATTATTTATCTAGAAAATTACGACACTGGTAGTGTCCAAATAATATCTTATTATAGAGAATAAATTAATGGCTCTTGAAGAGCTTATATATTGTTATGTCATTTATTCTAGATTGTAATATACAAAGTTGTTTTGATCGAAATATAAGTTTAGTAAGACCGAAGTTTACTCAAGGAAATGGTTATTATATTGCAACTAAAGATGATGAGAGGATTAAATAAATTCAAAATCATAGTGGGTGAGAATTATTTATGTGAAAGGTTACCCACCTTAATCTTCAAATTATACTACACAAATATAAGAATCATGAAAACACATGTCACGGTAAACCAGAAGTTTATTGGTACAGAAAAACAATTCAAGTCTTAGTAAATTAGAAGTTTACTAAAATAAATAGCACATGGTGTGGTAAACTTGAAGTTTACCAGTATATATAATTTTATTAGTCGGCATGAGCGATTTGACCATCCCGATTCAAATATGATGTGCAAATTGAGTATTTGACATTTATTGAAGAACTAAAGATCCTTCAAAATTTTATTTTTGTTGTTTGTTCTCATGTTAAGTTGATTATATTGGCTAATGTTGGGAGTGAATTTCATAAATTCTGGAAATATATAAAAGGTGAATATGAGCTCGTTCACCTGTTATATGATATCTTAAATAGATGCATCGATAAGCCTGTCACATGTGCGTTTATTGTCAACCCGTAGTTTGACATATGCAAAGTTACTTGCTCAAAATTATTGAGTCGAGAGCACAATTTTCAGATTATGTAAACAAGATAATTAATCTTATTAATGCTGGTTTATATCCAAGCTGATTTAGTGTTGAATGCCTCCGATAAATAGCTAAACCATTGCTAATGAGAACAAAACTTCATGAGTTGATCTAAAATATGATATATTGCATACAACAACACTTGTATGCTTCAGACCAATAAATTATGATAAATTTTTCTCTCACAATTGGTTCAGGATCAGGAACCAGATATTTTTATTTTTTATGTGTTATATATGATTAATTAATCTATCATGATGCACAAAGATGAATTTCCCCAAAAAAGATGAGTTATATGTTAGTTTTTCTAACATAAGGGGGAGAATAAGCAACTAAGAAATATGTTATGAATTATAATTGTATGATCCTTATTCAAAGATAATTCAAGTCAAATGCTAGAAGCATTTGCTGACCCAAAATTAATTTATATTATCAGTTGCAACATACTCCTATTTGTCCCTGGAAGACAGAGTCTACAACATGCATGAAGCGTGGTAGATCAATCGATTCCAACTTAAATAATTCTTGAAAGGGAGGAGCAAATTATCAAAATGGTCATAATAAGGAGACAATGTGCTCTCGAAGCCTATGACACAACATTTCATGAAACCTCGTGAGAGGTTTAGGTACCTAAAAATAATGGAAGTGACAAGATATTAATAAGTTATGTCACATTGCAAATCGATACAAATGATATATCGTCGACAATATCTTTAATACAACATAGCGCACAATATTGTAATAAATTATGAGGATCTGAATTTTATGTCTGTTAGTGCATGTTGACGTAGAAATGATTACCAAGTAAAATGATGAATCTTTGTAAGCGTAAAGCTTATTAGACACCAGAAGATGTCCCGCCATTTAAGTAGAAATCAATGTCGTCACAACCTATATGACTTACTTGATAACATTTATGTGAAAATTCTTGAAGAAATTTAAATGCCTAAAGCATATACATATTGTTACTGTTCACTTTTATCAGTTTATGCGGAGGCATAAAAGCTACTAAGAATTTGTGATGGTGCTCTAAGTCGGATAATTATTTTAGAGTCGTCACCTAATTTATAGGTAAATTAGAAAAACCAAGTGAAAGGGTTTATTCAAAAGATATTGAAAAAATCCTATCTAAACCAGAGTTAAGGTAAGGATTTTGGTGATTCCCCGAGGAAGATGTTAGACACTCCGGTATTAAGGATTCGTAGAATACGATTGACCTTCAGGTTCTATAACATGCTTAAAATGATTTAAATTGCCTTAAAGTGTTTAAAATCAGCAAAATACTTGTCAGTTATTTCATTCAAAATTCAAAAGTTTTCTTTTTTAAAACAAAAGAGTTAGACTTTTGCCAAAATAATACGCACATGGGTAAATTGGTCATTTATTCTCGAACTAAGAAAATTCAAATGCTAATTTGAGTAGAACTCCACTTTTAGTCCAACAATATGTTTCAATCTCACCTACATTTTTAGAAAATCTTTCAAGGTTTAAAATGAATATATCATTTAAAAGATAAGCTTTTGGCTTTTTGAAAGAAGTATGAAAAAATGGTTTCTTTTATTCTTTTGCACGCTATACCTCAAAGTCATCTCATAATCTAACTTGACCCAAAACCCTCAATTTTAATTCAAGTCCAAGACAGGTGATTTTGTCTTTGTTCAAAATCAATTAGTTGGGCCTTGCCCGTTAAACTAGCTTAGAAAGTATCTTTGTGGTCCGACTTAAATACAAAACATGTTTTAGGCGACCCGTTTAACCATTTCAGTTTGAACAAGGCCAATTAGTACATTTAAGTCCAAATTTTTGTTCAAGTCATGCCTTAAAAGATCCATATTAGTTTTAATAAAAAATCCGTCCTTTTAATTTCTTAGAAAGCACCAAGAACAATCCATTTTCTTTTCAAATTTCACATTTAACAAATGTTTGAAAATCATTTTTGGGGCGATCCTACCTAAACGATGTACATATCGTTTGCCTATCCTAAATTCATAACCATAATATGAGTTTCAATATATGTAAAGTATTTTATTACAAGTATACATATACATATATACAATACATATAAAAAGAAATAAAAAGAGTTGAGTTAGGCTGTTGGGCCTACCTTAGACCACCAGTTACTATTTTCATCCATAATTAGGCCTTCAAAATGCGCAACTACCATGATATCAGACTCGATCAAAGGAAATTTCAGTTGGGATGTATCCCATCTTGCCTGAATGTGCAACGTTCTCGAGTAATTTGTTCTCTGCTAAATGAAAGTATAAATAGTGGGAATAGGAGGCGTTCCAGTTTCATTCATTGTGTATGCTAGACAAAATTTCTTCTTTAGTTGGTTCCTTAGGTGGTTGTTCATTTGGGTTTTTTGGAGTTGGAGATGGAAGTACTGCTATACAATCATAAATAGTTTCAATAAGTGTTTTACAACAGTATATTTTAATAGTCGGATTTAATAAAGCACCAATAATATAAATAGTGGGAATATGAAAAAATATTTTTATAATTTGATAAACATTTTTTTAATAGGTGTCTTATAAGATGGGTTTTTCATATATTCACTAAGTAACAAAAATATTAGAGCTATATAAAATATATAGTTGAAATAGTAGGATAATATATATCAGAAAATTCTTTAGTTGCTTGAATTTTTTTTCTAAAAAGCCAATAAGTTCTGAATTTTTTTCCCAATCATTATCTACAAGCATATCAGTTGGATTTCGATTATGGGCGTTAAAAAGTAAAGTTATAGGTCTTCTATAATCGTAAGCAACAAGTAGTTGTTCATACTAGGGGGAATATGAGGCGTTTCAGTTTCAGTTTGAGGCTGAGACTCGGTCTGAGGTTGAGGTGGTTCAGGTGTACTAGTGGGTGTGTCATCTAGATTATCGTCTAAATTAAAGTCTGGTTCAGTTGCATGATATATCTCATCATCTAATGGTATATCATTAAAAAAAACAGTTTCATCTATATCAGTGTAATCAATCAAATCATCCTGAATAGGAATAAGATGACTAGAAGAAGTATCACTGCCCTTGTTACCCCTACGGCCCTACTAGAAGAAGCACCCTTACCCTTACCCATAATCGTACGTCTAAATCCTTCCATTTTAATTATGCAAATAAATAACTAAAAACAATGAAATTAAGTGCGATAATTAAAATAAAATAACAATAATAATTTAAAGAAGGAACGAATGTACCAAACGCCGACGTAACATCGATGTGTAATCAAGGTTGAAAATTGAAATTTTGCTCGATGAATGATCTTCAAGCTAGTTGGCAACTTCAGTCCCAATTTTTGAACGTGCACATAATTGAACGCTTTGTCAATATTAAGTAGTAATTCTAGTCTGTCTAAGGACAACAAAATTTCTTCATTTAAAGAGCATCTTCAAATTTTCTTATATTATACATTGAAGTATTGTTCTGTGGTCTTCTATTTCTCTTATTCTCTTTTCTTTTATTGAAGGACGCTATTCGGTGAAGTCTATAAAAGAACTTTCACATCCTTAATGATACATCAATGGTGCCTAAGAATGACAAAAATAACTGAATTTATTTTGAGAGTTACTATTCTTTGGGGTGAAATTCACTAATAGCCTTTTCACTTATTAAATTTAAAATTCTATTAACAATATAAATATTTCGAATCGAAAAGTGGTCGGTTTTCTACCTTCCTATTTTTTTTTTCCTGTGCACTGGCCTTCTTGTTTGGGGATTTTTTCATTGCTATTTGCAATGATATACCAATATATGATTGAGTTTCAATTTGCCAATAAAAGCCATCATTTTCAAAACTCTTTTTCTTTACAAGTTGCATAATCCCACTCCATCCCAAATATAAAATGTTATAATTAAAAGTCAACTATAGGAAAGAAACGTTGAAAGTCAACATTAAAGCTGACCAAAGGTCATTAACTTTAATTTGACGGATACGATATTACTCCGTAATGTTTTAGGTACTTATAAACTTCATAATACAATATGTTGGGTTAAAACCACAACCACGTACATAAGTCACATACTTTTGTTGTATTAATACCAAATTAATGATATTCCATAATATTAAAGTTCTGTTGAAAGTTATCATAATCATTAAGCTTTTAAAAAATGGAAAATGGTCAAATATATCCCTCAACTTTCTTTTATTAGCTAATTTTACCTTCTGTTAGCGATAGTGATCAAAAATACATCTGTCAATACCAAATTTTATACCTATATCCCTATTTGGATGAAAATCTCCAAATCAAACCCAATTTCATATTTCAGTTAAAATTACCCGTTTAACCGGCCCGACCCAACAATTAAACACAACCCCCACCCCACCCCGAAACATACCCCTCTACTTCAATAATCTTCTTCTTCAACAACAACGAATTTGCAACTGAAATTCACCTAAAAAAACTTTGAATGCTTCACCAAATTATTCCAAATTTCAGATATAAATTCTTCAAGACGTTTCCGATTGTTTGCAATAATATTCACTCAAAACAAAGCTCATTTACGGCAATCCAGTTTTTTAAGTTGACATTGTTTAGGCAGTATTATATTATTGTGATATGTTATTTATACTTCACTAGGGTTGTCGTTTACGCTTTGGAGACGATTACTTCGTATCGGTATCAGTGGACGAGCGTGGTGGCTGCTGAAGTGGCAACACTTGCCTTTTATGTATTTACCGGATATAACTGAAACATAGCAGCAAGGAATTGAAGAAACCCACTAGTACACAGATTTATCCAAACATTATTAATACTAACAGTAATAGAAAGAACCAAATCTCAAATGCTAACGAATGAAATACTACTTGAACAATATATGCAAAATGCGAATATAAACTTGCATACTAGTAAAGGAAATAAATACAGACAATCACAGGCAACATATATTCGAATAATGATCAAGAATGATATCTTTCAAAGAAGAAATTGCATAAATGTTTCAGTAGCTTAAGTTTGAAAAATTTGATTGCCGCAAACGAGCTTCGTTTTGAGTGAATATTATTTCAAACAATCGGAAACGTCTTGGAGAGTTTATATATGAAATTTAGAATAATTTGGTGAAGGATTCAGAATTTTTTTGGAGTGAATTTGCAGTTGAAATTCATTGTTGTTGAAGAAGAAGATTGTTGAAGTAGAGAGGTATATTTGGGGGTGGGTGTTGTGTTTAATTTATGGGTCGGGACGAGTCAACGGGTAATTTTAAGTGAAATTGAAAATTGGGTTTGATTTGGAGATTTTCATCCAAATAGGGGTATAGGTGTAAACTTGATAATGACAGATGTATTTTTGTTCACTATCGCTAACGGAGGATAAAGTTAGCTAATAAAATAAAGTTGAAGAGTATATTTGGCCCTTTTCCTACACGTTGAACTTTGGCACTATTAGTTAGGGGTGAGCGGGTCTGGGTATCCTAACATTTTTTAACTACCCGGACCCTACCCGGTAAAAGATCGGTTCCTAAATTTACTATCCGGAACCTACCCGTAGCAATCATTACCCGGAACCTACCCCGACCCGCAGGGTCCGGGTAGGTTCCCGAGTACCCTGTAAATAAAAACACAAATTAAGCAACAAATTTTAAGCCTATGAGAATAAAAAAGAGTTCTAAAATAATTTCATCAAGTAGTTTTTTAGCCTGCAATCGGAGTTTTTAGTACCCTTATAAGAAGTTTTAGAAAACTTATTCATTGAAGAAAAGCTAATTCTGTAACCAAAACCTAAAATTGCAAGCCAAATTTGATACTCAATTAATTGAACGTGTTGATTTCAAAATAAATTTCAAAATATCTGAATTAAACTTATTTTCGTGCTCATAAGCTCTTCGATACAAAAGAAAAGCTTTATTATACTAGTAAATCCCTAAATTTCATCTTCACAACTACAAAAATATACACAAATTTTAAAAATAGATTTACATTTCAAATAAAAAAGTAATACAAATTGAAGATGAGTATAGCCTGAAATAGAACAGAAGCATATGATATTAAAAAGAAATTGAAAAGTTAGATATGAACCCATATGCATTTTAGGAATGACGTGAACACAATCAAGGGAGAGAAAGAGGCAAAGGTGAAGCTTCAATGACGACAACGATGAAAGTACATGAGAGAAAGCTTCAACAACGACGACGATGAAGCTCGGTGGTGTAGCTAAAACACCATTGTTATTGAGAGAGTTTTGAGTGTTTTCTCTTAGGGCACAAAGAGCATTCTAGAATAAAGGGGTGAAAAAGCTAAAATATTTACGTCTTGGGGTGGGGAAAATCAATGTGTAGGCGTGCAACAAACAATTTTGGAGAAATTTAAAAGTGGTCCAAATGTTTCTAAAAAAGTAAAAATATTTAATATTTTATAGGTTCCGGGTCCGGGTACCCTGTCTCTATTTGCCGGAACCGGAACCGGACCCGACATTGATCGGTTCCTAATTTTACTACCCGGACCCTACCCGTTATTATAATATATCTATCCGGAACCTACCCGTTAGTGTCGGTTCCAGTCGGGTATCTGGGTACCCTGTACCCGTGCTCACCCCTACTATTAGTTAGTATAGTTAAAGACAAAAGGTGACTCCGTCGCACTGAAATTCTGGGTCCGCCTTTGTACATAATGATAAGGCAACTTATATTCTACTCCATAGACGATATGAAAACTAGAAATGTAATCTACCCATTATTTTAAGTACTGATCCTTTTGGATAATCAATTATTTTTCAAGATTATTTTATGTGATCACCATACATCCATCACCGTGCCAAACAATCAGAATTGACTCGTTTTTCTTTTTCATCTTTCAAATGTCATTTGGTTTAATATTGATTATTGATTTCCCTAATAAAAACACGTTCTTTATAAGGTGTGTGATCGATGTAGGTTTAATTAATTGATGAATGACGAACTAGATAATAATGAAGCAGGTATGGTATATCATACTAAGAGTAATTAATCTAAACCTTTTTAATTTATTTTTCCAATCATAGCTTTCGGAGATTCTATTCTTTTCTGAACATATATGTAGCTGCACAAATAGAAAGGACGAAAATAGGCAGAAAACTTAGAACTAAATATTTCTTTCTTACTAAAGATAAGACAAAACAAGCAATACTTTCCTTCGTTATCAAATGAAGAACTGAGACCATTTCTTGATTTGTGCATGTCATTTTTGTGCCGGGTCCATAGGGTTGGATATGTTGCCCAGGATTGCAACTTTAATCTTCTTTAGCGATTTAGACATCGGTCAATACAGTTGTTCATGTATCAGTAAAAGTTTGATAGCTACTGAAGTTCCGGCTTCTTCCGGTGGAATCTCAAGTTCAGGAGTTACTCAAAATGTTACCAATTTATCATTATCCCTGATTGGTATTTAGGAATATAATAAATCAATTTATTAATCTTAACACCCTCTTTGAATTCAACACTTGCTTTAGTCTGTAATAGTGGTCACATAAGTCCCTCTATATATACAACTAATGAATTCAAATTCTTGTCATTAAGATTGTCACGACAACAATGTATGCCCGATATTCGTTTCTTCATGAACATTCACAACCAATTCAACTAAAAGATGAACCTGCCTCGTAGTGATTAAAGTTCATCCTTCATCGTTCACATCTAATTAATGTGATATGTTCCCTCCCAATTAATTGATTACCAATACCAGTCTCCCAAAGAGTCAATCTATTTCATGAATGTATATGGATAATGTTTGGTGTATACACACTTTCATCATAAGTAATAATTAAAATAACCAAAAAAAAAAAAAGAGTTGAAGATTCTCAGCCTAGCCTCACCATCCAACGGATTGGATTGAGCTGACCTTATCGGCCGAAGTCCATTTTGATAGCTCTAACTGTGTACTAAGAAAAAAGGAAACAGTAGCGAAGCTGATGAAAACTGAGGAGAAGAGCATCCTATGTAGTCCTAGCACTATAAGAAAATAGCAAATTTGTGACGAACAATTCTGTCACAAATTCGTGTTTGTGACGGATTTTGGGCCGTCATATAGTCGCTCGTCGTAATTTTTGTGACGAAAAATAATTTCTTCACAAATTTTAGTGACGGATTTATGACGGACTTGCCCGTCACATAATTATGACGGATGTGTTATTCCGTCACAAAAATATTTGACATGAAATATATTAAAATCGCCACAAATTGTGATGGATTAAAGGCAAAAAATTATGTGACAAATTTGTGACGGACAAATTCCGTCACAAAATTTTATTTTTTAAACATAAAATAATTAATTAATATTTTTATTTACTATCAATATTTATTATATAATTAAATTTATATTTAATTATTTATTATTTATTTATTATTAAATGGAGATTAAATTAATAATAACTTAATTGAAAATTCATATTTGTAAATACTACCCATCTTACTCCTTTATACACACCACAAAGCCTTCATATGTGCTTGTCTTCCGATGTGCGAGATTTATTTTGCCAAAATTTATGAAGGAATTGGTTCGTCATAAATCCGTCACTAACTTCCGTCACAAAATCAAATTTTAATTAAAATTTATATTGTTAAATAATTTGTGACGGAATTCTTATTTCCGTCACAAATGTGTGACAGATAAATCATCCGTCACAAATTTCATTTTTGAAATAAAGAAATTATTTTCATAAAATTTGTGACGAATTATTATGTTCGTCACAAATTTGTGACGGATTTGTGTCAAATCGTTATTTTAGTCACAAATTTGTGATGAAATTGTGATAGATTATTTTTTCATCTTAAATTTATGTCGGAATTGTGACACACCATTTTCATCATAAATCCGTCACAAATAAATTAATTCTATCACAAATCCTCAATTTTGTGACACACTTATCTGTCATAAATATTCTCTCACAATTATATGTCTTTCTTGTAGGGTAGGGCCGAGCACCAAAAAATAATGCATACGTATATAAACATTAATCATAAATCCTACTATATGTAAAAGCCACTCATGTCTTTTTCTCGTGTGGAATATGGAAGAAACAATAGGCAAGGTGCATTGTTTCTTCTAGATGAAAAAGGCAGCCTTGCAATACAGTGATTGTAAAAAAAATTGGCCATCTTTTACTGTTGGTTTTGATTTTGTCAAACGGGGTCAACAACGAAAACAGTTTCCTCCACTTAGAATCATTGCTTTTAGATTTTGGATTTGGCATTTCATTTCTGATAAATGACAATAGATAAGTAGTAGTTATTTACACTGTGTCATAAAGATTATGGTCATTATTAGAAGATTGTACATGTAAAAGTTGAAAATACTCAAAGTCATGATATATACAAATAAGCAAATAAAATAAAATATTTAGTAGGTAATATAGAATTGTAGAGAGATAGATTGAGAAATTAAAGAGATTGTAGGAAGATTTGTGAGATAAAATAAAAAGAAATTGAGGTATTTATAGTTGAAAAATTGGGTTAAAGTGTAAATATACTAACTTTGGAGTTAAAAATAAATATTAAGGGGTAGGGGGGTTTATGGGGTGGGGGGCCAAAAATGGCCGTTGGAACCGTTACACAACGGCCAAAATCTAAATTTGAACGTTGTTGCAACGGTTAGTTTTGCAAAGGGGGATCGGGATCGGGACAAGGTCGGGGCGGGGCAGGTCAAAGCAGAACGAGCCCAGATACCGTCCCGGTTTCAAGTCCCGGCACCGTCAAAAAAAAAATTGGGGAGAATTGGGTCGGGTCCGGGTTGGGATCGGGCCGACCCGGCCTAGTGGACAACCTTACCTTAGTTACAATCAAGCAAGTTCAGATTTTATTTCGATACCATTTTGACCAATTATCTTCTACAAAGCTAAACAAATCACGCACTATCATTCTGAGCAACTAACACACAAGATTATCAATGAAGACTTTCTGTCAATACATGGACAAGCAACTTCAAACTAATATATTTAGTCATCATATTGACTTAAATAACCCACACACAACCAGAAAGATGTCAGCTAATTCATTAGGCATCCTATCAGCTACACATGCTAGTTCTAATAATTTTAATCACCATAACACTTCAAACTAATATGAACCTATTGTCACTTTATATATCTCAGTTTATTTCAAGACTTAAAATTGGTTTTATGTGACAGAATAAGCTCAACATGCTATTCATTCATCCCACCAGATACCTAAACAAACTAAATATGCTCCTTTAAACCACATTCAAGTTCAAAACCAACATCATTAGTATCTAAGCAGCCTACTTGTGGTTATGCTAAACTGGATGCTTTTAAGGAAAAAAAATGTTTTTAGTAGGAAGCTAAAAAAAATACTACACTATTTTTTTCGAAAAGTAATTTTGGAACCTTGACCAAATATAAATTGATACTCTAATATTGGCAATGTAGAGAATGGATCTAAGGTCTAACTTAACCCCAAAAGCTAGCTTGTAGGGTGAGGATTGTCCAAGTCCATATAGGGAGTCCATGTTCCCATTCCATTTTCTATGTGGGACTCTTAACACTCTCCCGCACGCCCAAACCTCGTTAACTGGAGCGTGGACAATATAATTTGGGAACCCAACATCGGTGAACATAGAATTGAAATGGATCTGGCTTTGATACCATGTAGAGAATGGATCTGGCTTTGATACCATGTAGAGAATGGATCTTGGGCCAAACTCAACCCCAAAAGCTAGCTTGTTGGATGAGGATTGTCCAAGTCCATATAGGGAGTCCACGTTCCCATTCCATTTCCGATGTGGGACTCTTAACAGGCAAAAATATTTTTTTCCAAATTAATTAGTCAAATACAAACTGTTAATCTTTAAAAGTATATTTCGGAAAAATACTTCATAAGCATATACAATAAATAGATTTTGGAAACATGGCCCATAGTTATATTGGTGTGTCCTCCATATAAATTTTGTTTATAAGATAATATTGCTATATATGATTTTAGTTTTCAAACTGATAGTATAAAAAATAATACATTAGTATCAAATTGACCTATAACCAGTACTAACTTTTATCGTAAGTTTGATGCGATAATCTTCATTAAATTGTATTGAGTAAATGGTTGAATAGTATACCGTAAGCAATTACTTTATTAAATCAAATTGATAAATAAATTGGGTTATATCCTAAATTAATTAGCCGGAATAAATATTATTCCTAATACAACCAGGTTAATTGTTAAGAGGTTGTTTGGTAGTGATAAATATACTCAAAACCGTGATATATTTGGCATGTATAAATATACATGTGATATACACGGAATATACACTGCCTTGTGTATACCGTGTATATCACGGGAATAAAAGGCAAAACAGTCCGTGATATACATGCCAAGTATATCACGGTTTGGAGTATATTTGGTAACCTATTATTTGTAATTAATTAAGCATTGTACACTTACCATAATTGTAGTATTCTTGTACAAATATAATAGGGTTTTTGGTGTAGAATGAGAATATGATTTTCCATATTTTGGAAATTGTAAATTGTATATATACTCATTCATTAATGAAAATAATCAAGGGATTATTTCTTTCATGGTATCAGAGCTCTAGGACTAAATTACTTCCGCTCATCTCCCAGATTTATTCTCGGTTTTCGACTATCCCTTCTCGGCCGAGCCTGCATCAGAATTCGTGCCCTTTCTCAGATTTCGTGCCTCTTTTACCTCATCTCTTCCAAAATTTTCTTCCCAATCCATTTGGTCTTTCGTTATGTTGACGTCAAAGAACATGTTTCACCCTGCCCTTACTATTTCTAACATTAAGAACCACATCCATATTGCTCTTGAGATGGAAAACGTCCAATATGCGACGTGAACAGAGTTGTTCAAAATTCACGCAATCTCATATCAAGTCCTCCATCACATAATTCCTCCCGCTATCCCTGCACTCGCGGAGGATCCTCAGTTATGGATCACTCTTGATGCTACCGTCCTTAGTGGATTTACTCCACTATTTCTACAGACCTTTTACAGACGATCATTGAACCAGACACTATAGCTATGGCTACCTGGAATAGATTGCGTGATATATTCTAGGACAACCAGCATTCTCGAGTTGTCACTCTTGAGCAAGAGTTTTCACATGTCCGCATGAAATATTTCCAGAATGTTTCAGCATATTGTAAACGGCTCAAGGAATTGGCGAACCAACTATGTAACGTTGGGGCGCCTGTTACCAATAATCGTATTGATATACAAATGGTTTCATGCCTATCTGAGGCCTATAATGGCGTTGGGACTCTCCTTCACCAAAGTAAACCGCTTCTCCCTTTTTATCAAGCCCGTTCGATGCTCACGTTAGAAAAAGATGACTTGGCAAAAAAGGCGGCTACCGGCCCCAGTTCCATGGCTATGATGACTTCATCCAATCCCTCTCAACTGTTTGTTGATAATTCACGACAAAACCGCAACAAAGGTGGCGGCAAGAAGGATCAAAACCGTAAAAATAATGTAAAAAATTGTGGCGGCAACAATAGTGGCAGCCGGAACAGTGGCACCACCGGCGGGAACAATGCCAACACCGAGGGTGGGCCTCAGGGTTCTGGGCCCCAGCGGGCCTTGTCCCAACCTTAGGCCCCGTGGCAATGGGCATGGACTAGTGGCCCTGTCCCGCCTACTGCCCTCCTTCCAATTATTTCCAGCTACCTTAGGCCCTAGTCTAGCCCAATTTCTCGGGTCAGCAGTCCGGTGTACTTGGGCCTCGGCCCCAGCAGTCCTTCCATGTAACCAGCCCAAATCTGATGCCGACACCCACCGATATTGAGGCCGTCATGCATACACTTGGATTAAATCCTCCAGACGCGAATTGGTACACGTCCGACCAAGGTACTCCCTCGTCTTATTCAAATTTGAGCAAAAATTATGGCATAATTATTGGTAATGGCAACTCAATTCCAATTCGTGGTTACTGTCATACAACTTTGTCTCCCCCCCCCCTCATCCACCTCTTGTTTTAAAAAATGCCCTTCATGCCTTTAACTTAATTAAAATTTTGGTCTATGTCTGTAAATTCACAACTGATAATTGGTTTTCTGTTAATTTTGATCCTTTTGGGTTTTCTGTGAAGGATTTCAAGACGGGGATATCTCTCATGAGATGTAATAGTAGGGGAGATCTTTATCCAATCACGCCTGCATCCAGTCTCTCGAGTCAAGCCTTGCCATATACTTTTGCAGCTCTAGCTCATTCCTTATGGCATGCACGTTTGGGTCACCCTGGGTCGTATGTTGTTTTTTTCTTCCAGAAAAATAATTTTATTTCTTGTAAGAATACGCGTGGTACTCCAATTTGTCATTCATGTCCTTTAGGAAAATATGTTACATTGTCATTTGTAGCCTCTACTTCTCATACTTTAATATCATTTGTTATTATTCATAGCGATTTATGGACATCTCCCGTTTTAAGTTCTGTGGGCCATCGTTATTATGTTCTATTTTTGGATGATTATTCTAATTTTTATGGACCTTTCCGTTAGCGAAAAAATCTCAAGTTTTTTCCACATTCTTAAATTTTCGAGCATTCATCCGTGCCCAATTCGAACAGGAAATAAAAAATATTCAATGTGATAATGGCAAAGAATATGATAATGGGTTGTTTCGGGAATTTTGTGAAACTAATGGCATAGTTTTTCATTTCTTTTGTCCTCTTACGTCCTCACAAAATGGGAAAGCCGAACAAAAAAATCGTATCATTAATAATATTGTCCGAACTTTATTGGTTCATGCTTCCGTACCCCTTCCTTTTGGCATCATGCTCTACAAATTACTACATATCTTCTTAACATACTTCCTACCAAAGGGTTGGCATATGCGTTTCCTCTATAATAAGAATCTTTCGTATTCACATCTTAGGGTCTTTGGGTGTTTATGCTATCCACTTTTTCCGTCAACTACAATTAATAAACTTCAAGCCCTGTCTACCACTTGTGTGTTTTGGGGTTATCCTTCTAATCATCGTGGTTACAAATATTTTGATTTGTCATCCAATAAAATTATCATTAGTCGTTATATTATTTTTTATGAAACCCAATTTCCGTTTGCTAAAGTGAGTAGTCCCCTACCTAGTTTGTATAATTTTTTAGATGACGCAGTCTCACCATATACTATGCGCCATTTATTGGGCTAATCCAGTACGCTCGGACCGCAAGCAGGCCCACTGCCTGCTGGCCCGCCAACACCCATAGCCCCTCACGTCCCCAGGTCCAAAGAATCGGGCCAAATATCGACCAGTTACGCCTCGCTTGCTCCAGTTCTCGGTCCATAATCCCGTGTTGGGCTAGCAGGCCCACTGCCTACTGGCCAGTCCGTCACCCATCCGAATTTTTCACATAATCCACCCAACTCTCCCCCAAGTCACAGACCAGTCACTCGTAGTCAACGGGGTATTTTTAAATCAAAAAGTCATTTTAATCTTAATTCTAATATTCTTAAATCCCCTTACCCCGTAACCTAGTGTCTGCGTTAAATGACCTGAATTGGAAATTGGCTATGAACAACGAATATGATGCTTTTGTTGAAAATAAGACGTGGGAGTTGGTGCTCCGTCCTTCTGGTGTTAATATTATTCGGTCTATGTGGATTTTTACTCATAAAGATAATTTTGATGGTTCTTTTGCGAGACATAAGGCTCGCCTTGTAGATGATGGTAAGACTCAACGAGTTGGCGTTGATTGTGGTGAGACGTTTAGTCTGGTGGTCAAACCGGATACCATTCGCATTGTTCTCAGTCTGGCTCTATCAAAGGCATGACACATTCATCAGTTAGATGTGAAGAATGCTTTCTTACATGATGATCTTAAGGAGATCATTTATATGCATCAGCCCTTGAGTTTTTGAGATCCCAAATATTCCTAATCATGTCTGTTTATTGAAGAAGTCCTTGTATGGGCTTAAGCATGCCCCACGGGCTTGGTATAAGAGATTTGCAGACTATATTTCATCTATTGGGTTTTCTCGCAGCAGGTCTGATAATTCATTGTTCATATATCGTCGTGGTACCTCCCTGACTTATATTCTATTATATGTGGATGATATTATCTTAACTGCCTCTTTTGATGCTTTACACAAGTCTAACATGACATTGCTCAGTTCTGAGTTTGCTATGAAAGACTTGGGGCTCTTGAGTTACTTCTTGGGGATTGACGTCACTCGTCATGCAGGTGGGTTATTCTTATCACAACAGAAGTATGTCGCGGAGATAATTGAAAGAGCTGGTATGTCCTCGTGTAAGTCTATTTCCACTCTAGTTGATACTAAACCCAAGTTGGGTGCTGCGGCTGGCTCACCTTACGAGGATTCCACCCACCATCGCAGTCTTGCCGGATCTTTCAGTAGGTTACTTTCACGAGACATGATATTACATATGCAGTACAACAGGTGTGCTTGTTTATGCATGATCCTAGGATTGAGCACATGAATGCGCTCAAACGCATTATACGATACATCCAGGGAACACTTGACTTTGACCTGCATCTAAATCCGCGGTTGACTTATATGCTTGTCTCGTACAAAGATGGTGATTGGGGTGGTTGTCCAGATACCAAACACTCTACGTCTGGCTATTGTATGTTTCTTGATAATAACTTGGTCTCATGGTTTGCGAAGCGCCAGTCTACATTATCACGCTCTAGTGTAGAGGTCAAGTATCGAGGAGTAGCCAATGTGGTCTCTGAATCATGTTGGTTACGTAATCTTCTCTTAGAACTTCATTGTCCCATTCAGAAAGCTATCTTGGTTTATTGTGATAATATTAGTGTTGTCTATCTTTCTGGTAATCCGGTTCAACACCAACGCACTAAACACATCGAGATGGATATTCACTTTGTTCGCGAAAGGTAGCTCGTGGACAAGTACGCGTCTGTCATGTCCCTTCCAGGTATCAAATTGCATACATCTTTACGAAGGGTCTTCCCTCGGTTCTATTTGAAGATTTTAGGGACAATCTCAGCGTACGAAGACCACCCGCTATGACTGCGATGGTGTGCTAAATATACCCGTGATATACACGGGATATACATTGCCTTGTGTATACAGTGTCTATCACGGGAATGCAAGGCAAAACAATCCGTGATATACATGCCAAGTATATCATGGTTTGGAGTATATTTGGTAACCTATTATTTGTAATTAATTAAGCATTGTACACTTACCATAATTGTAGTATTCTTGTACAAATAGAATAGGATTTTTGGTGTAGAATAGGAATAAGATTTTCCATATTATGAAAATTGTAAATTGTATATATACTCATTCATTAATGAAAATAATCAACATATTATTTCTTTCAGGTAGGATGCAGTAGAAAAAATAATGCATGCATTAGCTTTGGTATTACTAATTTATTGTTTGGTACACTTTTTCAACCTATGTATAATTAACACTTTTATTAATTATACATCATATTTAATATTATCCTATGTATATCTAATACATAAAAAATCATGGTATTAGCAATACCAAAGTTATTAATATTAATACATGCATAAACTTAGTTAAAGACAAATCGCCCTTCAAATTTTATGCTTAGTTAATATATGCTAGTATTATATTAATGCAAGTTTGATGGAAAGTTTGATCCTGAAATTGCTCCCGCTATTTATATCTACAATTAATCAGTTTCTTCATTTTAAATTTGTAAATCTGTATTCTATTACTGGACCTGTAATCACCTTATTTTCCTTTTATTTTTTAAATTTTAAAAAATAATCTCTTGATTATGTTCATTAATGAAAGAGTATATATACAATTTATAATTTTCTATAATAGAAATCTTATTCCTATTATACACCCAAAATCCTATTCTAGTAATACAAGAATTATATAATTATGGTAAGTGTACAATACTAATTAATACAATATTTACACTAAAATATTACCTAAAAATTGCCCTAACCCGTGATATACACGGTATCACAGATTGAACATATACAAAACCTTGACAAAACTGTAATATACACTAAGTGTATATCACGTGTATATTTAACACACACCCGCAGTCATAGTGGGCGGTCTTCGTACATTGATAATATCCCTAAAATCTTCAAAAAGGACCGAGGTAAGACCTTTGGTAAAGATATCTGCAATTTGATACTTGGAAGGAACATGACAAACGCATACCTGGATGTAGCGAATAATGCGTTTGAGCACATTCACGTGTTCAACAGTGGGATCATGCAAAAACAAACACACATGTTGTACGGCATACGTAATATCTGGTCTCGTAAATGTAAGATACTGAAGATCCCTTGTAAGACTGCGATAATGGGGCGGATCCTCGTAAGGTGAGCTAGCCGCAACACACAACTTGAGCTTAGTATCGACAAGAGTGGAAGTATATTTGCACGAGGACATGTCAGCACGCTCAATAATCTCATATGCATACTTTCGTTGGGATAAGAACAACCCACATGCATGATGAGAAACAGTAATCCCCAAAAAGTAACTCAAGGGCCCCAAGTCTTTCATAGCAAACTCAAAACTAAGCATGGTCATGATAGACTTGTGCAAAGCATCAGTGGAAGCAATCAAGATAATATCGTCCACATATAATAAAATATAAGCTAGGGAAGAACCACGATGATATATGAACAATGAATTATCAGACATGCCGTGCGAAAACCCAATAGACGAAACATAGTCTGTAAATAGCTTATACTAAGCCCGTAGGGCCTGCTTAAGCCCATACAAGGACTTCTTCAATAAACAGACATGATGAGGATATTTGGGGTCACGAAAACCTAAGGGTTGATGCATGTAAACTGTCTCCTTAAGATCATCATGTAGGAAAGCATTCTTCACATCTAACTGATGAATGGACCAAGAATTCGAAGGAGTCAGACTGAGAATAGTGTGAATGGTAGCCGGTTTGACCACCCGTACTAAACGTCTCACCACAATCCACGCCAACCTGCTGAGTCTTACCTTCACCTACAAGACGAGTCTTATGCCTCGCAAAAGAACCGTCAGAATTATCCTTATGAGTAAAAATCCACATAGATCGAATATATTAACACTAGAAGGACGGTACACCAACTCCCACGTCTTATTTTCAATAATAGCATCATATTCGTTGTTCATAACCAATTTCCAATTTAGGTCATTTAACGCAGACACTAGGTTACGGGGTAGGGGGATTTAAGAAAATTAGAATTAAGATTAAAATGTCTTTTTGATTTAAAAATACCTCGTTGACTACGAGTGACCGGTCTGTGACTCGGTGGAGAATTGGGTGAATTTTGGGAATTATCGGGACAAGTGACGGGTGGCGAGGCGATGGGCTTTCTTTGGACCAACACGATTTGGAAACTTGATGAAGCCGAGGCGGGCGGGCGAGGCTGGAGAGGCGGCCCGATTCTTTGGACCCACGATGGTGGCTTGTGACGGTCCAGTAGCTGGAGAACCAGTGGGCAGTGGGCCCGCTGGCGGATTTGGGGTGCGGGACATGTCCGATAAATGGTGGATAATATATGGGGAGACATCGTCATCCAAAAAATTATACGAACGAGGCACGGAACCACTCACTATAGCAAACGAAAATTGGGATTCATCAAAAATAACATGACGACTAATGATGATTTTATTAGACGATAAATCAAAATATTTGTAATCACGATTATTAGACGGAAACCCCAAAAACACACAAGGGGTAGACCGGGCTTGAAGTTTGTTAATTGTGGTGGACGGAAATAATGGATAACAAGCACCCAAAGACCCTAAGATGTGAATATGAAGGAGTCTTATTATATAATATTTGAAGGGGGAGAATATGCCAAACCATTGATAGGAAGTATGTTAAGAAGATATGTAGTCATTTGTAGAGCATGATGCCAAAAGGAATGGGGGACGAAAGCATGGACCAATAGAGTGCGGACAATGTTATTAATGGTATGAATTTTTCGTTCAGCTTTCCCATTGTAAGGACGTCCGAGGACAAGAAAAACAAAAATTTATTCCATAAGTATCACAAAAATCCCGAAACATCCCATTATCAAATTCTTTATCATTATCACATTGAATATTGTTTATTTTTCTGTCGAACTGGGTACAGATGAATGCTGTAAATTTTAAAAAGGTGGAAAACACTTGAGATTTTTTCGCTAAGGGAAAAGTCCATCAAAAATTAGAATAGTCATAAAAAAAACATAACATAATAACGATGACCCAAAGAACTGAGAACATGAGATGTCCATAAATCGCTATGAATAATATCAAATGACATTAAAGTACGAGACGCGGAGTCTACAAATAGTAATCTAACAAGTTTTCCTAGAGAAAAAGATTGACAAATTGTAGTACTATGCGTACCCTTACAAGATATAAAATTGTTTTTATGTAAAGCAGAAACAATTGATGACCTTGGGTGACCCAAACGCGCATGCCATAAGGAGGGAGCGAGAGCCGCAAAAGTAGATGGCAATGTTTGACTCGAGACACCGGACGTGGGTGTCATAGGATAAAGATCTCCCCTACTATCACACCTCATGAGAGGAATCCCCGTCTTGAAATCCTTCACAGAAAAACCAAAAGGATCAAAATCCACAGAAACCCAATTATCGGTGGTGAATTTACGGAATTGAATGGCCTTTACGGATAATTATGCCACGATTTTTGCTCAAATTGGAATAAGACGAGAGAGTACATTGATCGGATGTCATGTGGGTAGTGGCTCCGGTGTTCATGTACCAATTTGGGTCCGAGGGATTTAATCCAAGTGTGTGCATCGCGACTTCAATGTCGGTAGGGGTGGGGCCCGTTGTATGGTGGGCCTAGTGAGGCCGAGGCCCAAGCACGCCGGCTTCCTGCCCCGGCCCATACTGACCTCTCGGGTTCCACTATTGACTAGAATAATTGGGCCTGCTGGGCTGCTGAAACTGGGCCCAGTTCGGGTGGACTGTATATAGTAGAAAATAGGGGTTGTTGGGCCCAGACCCACTGGCCCAATTCCACGGCCATGGGCCCCAGGGCTATGGCCAATTGGCTTGCGGCCCACTGCCCCGATGCCCATTGCTACCCCCGTTGTTTCCACCTCAGTTTTCACCACAATTTTTACCATTATTTTTGTGATTCTTACCCTTTTTGCCGCCGCCGTTGTTGCGATTTTGGCCGAAATCGTTGGAAACGGAGGGGAAAATTTTGACTCGGTCATCATGACGACAGGCGAGGCCCGAGTGGCCGCTTTCTTTGCTAATCAGGCTTCTTCAAGTGTGAGCATGGAACAGGCCTGATAAAACTGCGGAAGAGGACTGCTCTGATGTAGAAGCGTATTGACGCCATTATAGGCCTCAGATAGGCCTGCAACCATCTGAAGGACGAGACAGTTGTTGGTGACGGGGCACCAACGTTGCGGAGTTGGTCCACCAATTCTTTCAACCTTTTGTAGTATGCTGAAACGTTGGGGAAATCTTCCATATTGACGTGAGAGAATTCCTGCTCAAGGGTAACAACATGAGAATTTTGATTATCTTGAAATATATCACGTACTCTATTCCAAGCTTCCATCGTCGTAGCATCTGATTCGATAATCGTTTGTAATAGGTCAGTATATATAGTGGAGTAAATCCACTGAAGAACGGTAGCATCAAGAGGCGTCCACAATTGAGGATCATCCACGGGTTTAGGGACTCCCATATCATCAGGAGCCGCGGGGATAATGTGATGGAGGACTTGATGTCAACGTGCGTGAACTTTGAACAGTTCAGCACACGTCGCGTATTGGACGTTTTCTATTTCAAGAATGATAGGGATATGATTCTTGATGTTAGAAACAGTAAGGGTAGGGTGAAACATGTACTTAGTCATAAGAGAAACGAACGACGTGATGAAGGGATTTGGAAGAAAATTTGGGAAGAGAAAAGGCAACAGCGGGCACGGAAATCTAGAAGAAGGGCTCGGATTTTACTGCATGTCGGCCGAAAATAGGAGAGGAAAAATAAGACCTAGACTTCTGATACCATGAAAGAAATAATCTCTTGATTATTTTTTATTAATGAAAGAGTATATACAATTTACAATTTTCCATAATTGAAATCTTATTCCTATTCTACACCTGAAACTCTATTCTAGTAGTACAAGAATCCTATAATTATGATAAGTGTATAATACTAATTAATACAATATTTACACTAAAATCTTACCTAAAATATGCCCTAACCAGTGATATACACACCGTGTATATCACGGATTGAACATATATAAAACCTTGACAAAACCGTGATATACACTAAGTGTATATTTAACAAATTCAAATTTTCTTTTCCTGTTATACTTTAATCTTCTTCAGTTAACATACGCAAAATTTGATGTAATACTTTGTATATTAAATTACGCAAAGAATAAAATATTATTGATATGATGTTTGTTAAAGTGATTTGTGGGTATGTGACCTGGGGATATTAACATATGCACTACTATTTTACATGATATTTTTGTTTTTTTATTAGGAGTGAGTTTGTTTTTAAGGGAGTGGTGTTGCTACAATTAGGAGTCATTTGATTGATAGACCAATTATACACAGTTATAAACTTAGACCAATTATACACAGTTATAAACTTAAACCAATTATACACAAATTAAATTAACAATCCAAGAAATTATTAATTCGCCTAATAATCCAAGAAAGTGAGAAATAAAATTATCAATAAACCTATTCAATTCTTCGTCGGTTTTTTATGTTCTTCCATTGGTCATAACTTCTCAAATACATATATATTTCTGGTAGATAAATAAATACTTAGCATATTTTCTTTTTTACAACTAAATATTCAGTTCAATACAACATAGGTAGACAAATCAAATTGGGTTTTTAACCCTTTTCATATAAAACATTCCTCATCATATGCTTCTTTTAAAAAGATAAAGTGGTGGAGCGATTATGAATTTTTTTAGAAATTATACAATTCTTTAATACACCAAATTAAACAGTAGATAACTAATGTCAATATAACTAATGCAATCATTACTAATACAAATATTATTAATATACTCTATTCAATATTATTCTTATACAGCATGCCAAATACCAAACGACCCCTAAGTCTAATTAAATTAATTTAAATAAGAGCAGCGCCTGCCGAAGGGTAAGGCGGCACAAGCGACGGCTTTAGGCCTCCACAATTCTAGGAGCCCATTTTTAGTAGTAATAATTTGTTTCCAAGTTACTTTTTTTTAAAAAAATTAAGTATTTTAAAATAAAGAGCACAGTTTTAAATAACAAAGGAAAAGAAAATTTTAATTTGTTACTGATGCTGACCTTTGAGATTTTAATAACTCTGAAACGTATGAAAATATGTTTAATTTTATGTTTCATGATAAAAATTTGGGATCATTAGATGATGAGAATATGAAAAAGCAATTTCTTAACCTCGAAAATTTCTTAAAATATAGTGGTCATTGTGATATTGATGATTTAGATTTGAGTTAAAGGTGTTAAGAAAAATAGTACAAGTAGAAGATAATACTCCAATATAATTGATATACAAAATTAGATTAAAAGACATGACTCTTTATTAAATCACTATATAACTTATAGAATAATGTTAATAGTTTCTGGAACAGTTGAATCTGCGGAATGAAGTTTTTCAAAATTAAAATTGATAAACTCTTACATAAAATCAACAATGTCTCAAGAGTTTTTAAATGATTAGTTATATATTATCAATAGAAAAAAGCTATTAGAAGAAATTGATTATAAACAATTACTAATGACTTTACATTCGAAAGAATTAAGACCTCTTATTTAAACTTGACTTTAGGCCCCCAACTTTATTTAGCTGCCCCTAAATAAAAATCCAATGTTATAATTGGTCTTCTAGATGGTCCACCCATATAGAACAAGTAGAGATGGCAGTGGATCATGGACTCGGTCCGGATTCGGTGGATCCAGATCCGTTTTATAGGATATAGATCTTCAAAATTTGGACCCGACGGATCCGGATCGGACTCGGATCCATTTCTGACGGATCGAATCTAGATCTGGATCTTATATTTGAGATCCGTATCCGGTCCAGATTCGATCCGTGGATCCGTTTTTATTAAATATATTCATAACCTAGAATGTAATTTTATAAGTATTTTCTTAAAATTGCTAAGCACATTCTTGCAAGTTTAATTCTCAAAACAAATTTAATTTATCCTCGCGTTAACTCAAAAACAAAAAAATAAAGAGGTAACTTCGATAATAAAATCAATGTTACATTAGTGAATGACTAACATCTTCATAGACAAGTAGTTAAAATTATATTCAATTCATTTGTGAAGATTCCAAGCACATGTAAGTTCTGCATTGTGGAAATACTAGTCAGCATTTTTCACAACTATTGTCATTGTCCAACATTTTCAATTAATAACTCACAATCAAAACGAGACAACGAACAAAATATTTCATATGAACATTTTAAAATTGCAACACAGTAAACTGTTAGCCAAGTAAAAATCGCTCAAGACAAATTTTTTTACATGTGGATCCAGATCCGATCCGTGGACCCGATAGATCTGATGAATCCGGATATGAATCTGATTTTTATGGACTCGATGAATCTGAATCCGAATCTAAATTCAGGTATGAAAAACGGATCTGAATCTGTATCAGCAAGATCCATCAGTTGTCTTCCCTAATAACAAGCCCAATGCCCGGAGATTACTCCACCCGACATCTCTCATTTGAGGTGACAAGAAGCTGAAGTCACAACAAGAGGATAAGAGAGCTCATGGATGAAAAGTCATGTTTATCTACAAATTGTAAGCATTCAAGTACTATTTTCATGCAAGTTTCAAGTATTCAAGATCAAGAATGAGGACAAATCAAATTTCAAGGTGTTCAAGATCAATGTTACTTATTCAAACTTCCGCACTAATAACAAATGTATATTCATTTTTTTCTGTCTAGAATTCTCTCTCGGCGCATGATACGCCTTTTCATAGGTGCACGTTAGTGGTTCAACCGACGTCCATCGGCCAGCCGAAAATGGCTAGAGGTCGGCCGAGAAAGGATACTGTTAAACAACGCAATATACATGTGATATACACTGAATATACATCAGTGTATATCACATATATATCACTAGGCAAAAAGCAGTGACCAGGGACTCGTGATGGGCCATCAATGGGTGGTGGCCACACTGGAGCGAAGCCCATCACGGGGCTGGGAGCAGCCCTCCATCACGGAAAAGCGATGTATATTAGGAGTATATATTTATGAAATATTGTAGTATAATGATTACCATAATTAGAGTTATACACCTACCATAATTGTAGAGTTAGAGTTATGGTAGAACAAGGTTTTAGGAATAGATTAGGAATAGGATTCTCCTATTTTAACTTGTATATATATCTATTCAATCAATGAAAATGATCAAGGGGATTATTTCTTTCAGATACTAATAAGTTTGTACCATCTAGGGTAAACCTTGCAAAGGTAACACCAGTCTAAGCTATAAGGAAAACTATGAAAAGGAATGCAGGGACGGGTTTGACGCAAAAGACCACTAGTTTTCAATCGCCGGTTGTATCGACAAAAGGAGGATCTACATAACGAAGAATCCATCTGTTGTGCAAACAAAAGTTGTGGGAGATGATGGGCAAAGCTCTTCTGATGCGACGAAGGCCATTACTAGTCTGATTATGGCAGTGGTGGCAAACGTTGGAACTATGGTGGGCCCTACTGATACAACAGTACAATCACTAGGAATTCCAAATGCACAAACCCTAGAGTCTACTAGTGCAGATACATTAGAGACACTGGTGGTGGATGAGACGCTATCAGAAGAAGCTACTGAAACAGAGAAACCATGGGTATCGCTATTCGAAAGGAACAAAATGGTGTCTGAGGGGATTGAATTGCAATTTATTCCTCCATTGATTAAAGATGGTGTGAAGGTAGTACAATTGGTTCAATAGGAACTAGAAGATAAGACGAAACTCTGGAAAATAACCCTAATTTTGTATGTCCTTGGGGATTCACCCACCATTGTTGTTGTCAACAGATATCTCAGCTCCCTGTGTAAGTTCGCTCATCCTCATAAGATATATCACCACAATGATGGCTTCTTTGTGATACGATTTCACACACTTGTGGAAAGGGATGATGTGCTTATGAAGGGGCTTCATATGATGAACAATAAGCAGATGATAGTGAAACCATGGACTACTAAGTTTAACTTTAATATAAAGTGCTAAAAGTGATCCCATTGTGGGTCAAACTCCCTCGATTGCTCCTTAGCTGCTGGGGTTCAAAGACTCTAGGTTGGATTGTTAACAGTTTAGGGATCCCCATATGTGCGGATGAATGTACACTAAAGCTGGAGAGAATTTCTTAAGCTCGTGTGCTTGTGGAGATGGATGATACTATCCCATTGCCTAATTCTATTAAGGTGATGGATCCGCATAGGGCTATATTTGATCAAGAAGTGAGATACCACTGGAAACCACAATATTGCTCGATAAGTTGCCAAATTAGGCACATGGCCAGAATGTACAGCCTACTGCTCCTCCACATGCGCAAATTAAGCCTCCAGCTGAGCAACAAAAGGCAGTCCACAAGAAGCAGATGTAGGTGTGACAGAATAAGGAGATTCTAGTTGCACAGTAGGTTGTGGAGGAAGTTCCCGTGGATCCTAACAAGTGCATGGAAGGAGATGATGGGAAAAAGCTAATGGGAAGGCCACAAGAAACTCCCTTTTGGACACTCCCCATAATGAGGAACATGTTGACACAAGCAACACTTTCAATCCACTAATTGATAATGCCTTACAACACATGATCCAATCAGCTTTTGATAGAGTTAAATCTGGCCAGTTGAGTATAGGTGATCTGAGGATAAGTGTGACTCCTCCCCACATACTTTCAAATGAAAATTGCCACCTAAAATGTGAGGGGATTCAATAAGACTTTTAAGCATAAGGAGTACATAAAGGTTAGAAGTAAAAAAAATTGATATGATTGCACTGGTAGAACATAGAGTGAATATCAAAAAGGCTAGTAGTATTTTACACAGTAGTACCTGGTTGGCAATGACACCATAACTATGATGCTGATAGTAGAGGGAAAATCTGGCTGCTATGGAATCCAAATACTTTACATGTCAACATCTTGCATACAACTCAACAATTTATCCATTGTATAGTAGAACAAACTCAAGGAGGGTACAACTTGAATTCACTGCAGTTTATGGACTGCACACTATTGATGATAGAAAAGCACTTTGTACTGGCCTGGCAACACTGGATTCTGTGGTGCAGAGTCCATGGATTGCTCTGGGTGATTTCAATGCAGTTTTAAGGGGTGAAAATAGACTGAATGAGACTCAAGTAATAGAGGTTGAAACCAGAGACTTTGAAGAGTTGTTGACCAATACTGGTTTAGTGGAAATAAAGACCGTGGGCAGATATTATACTTGGACTAATAGTCATGTACATAGTAAGATTGATTGAGCCTTGGTTAATCACAAATGGTTGAACCTGTGGCCTCACCTAACTGTCATGACATATGATCCATACTTTTCTGATCACTCATTGATGAGTGTCACTATGGAACCACCAGAAAAGACTGTTCCTAGGCCATTTACGTTTTTGAATCATCTGGCCAATCACCATGATTTCCACAGCATGGTTGCTTATATTTGGGGCAAAATAGTTTAGGGACAACCTATGGAAAAAGTTTGGAAGAAACTTAAACTAATGAGGGAGGGCATGAAGTTCCTAAATAAGAAAGAATACTCAAAGGTTGATCTGAAAATACAGCAGCTGAGACAAAACTTGCCTGATATACAAAGTCAGTTGAGGGACACCTATGATGATCAGAATTTGCTTACTGCTGAAAGGGAAACCAAGCTAGATTTGGAGAAATGGACCATGATTGAAGAGAGTATACTCTGACAAAAGTCAAGAGTCCAATGGTTGCACTTAGGGGATTCAAATTCTACATACTTTCATGCCAGTAAAAAAATAGGCAATGTATAAATCATATTAACATGCTTGTGTCTGGGTATGGTGTTGTATTGCAGAGCAAACAGGAGATTGAGGATGAAGTTATCAACATTTATAAGTCACTACTTGGTAAAAATGCAAAAAATCGGCCAGCAATAGATCCTAGCATCATAAGTAGTGGTCCAGTATTGAGTAGAGCACAACAACTAGCTTTGATTTCACCATTTACCCAGGAGGAAATTGTATGGGCCCTGAAGGATATATCAGACTTGAAAGCTCCAGGATGTGATGGGTTTAATGCATGTTTTTTCAAGAAGTCATGGGAGATCATAGGCAATGAAGTGACATCAGTTGCAATTGATGTAATGAAAGCCCAAATAATGTACAAGTCCATCAATGTCACCTCTGTTACTCCCATTCCAAAAGTTCAACACCCTTCTAGTATTAGAGAATTCAGACCTATTTCTTGTTGTACAATGCTTTTATAAACTGATCTCTAAAGTACCAACTAAGAGGATGAAAGGTGTGATGGGTTGCATAATTAATCCTAGTCAGGCAGGGTTTGTTCCTGGGAGACTTATGATAGATAATGTCCTGCTTAGCCATGAACTAGTGTTAAAGGGTATGAGAGAAAGGGTATCTCACCAAGATGTATGATGAAGATGGATATGCAAAAATCCTATGACTCAGTAGAATGGTCATTCATGTACCAAGTTCTAATAGGCCTAAATTTCCCATTAGAATTTGTAAGATGGATTATGATGTGTCTGCAAATAGTATCCTACTCAATTGTGATTAATGGCTAACCATCTACACCATTTGAGGCAAAGAAAGGATTAAGACAAGACGACCCTCTCTCCCCTTTCATGTTTGTTATTGTGATGGAATATCTGAGTAGATCTTTGAAACAACTAGGAAGAAATCCTGAGTTTAGGTTTCATCCAAAGTATAGCAGATTCAACATCATCCAGTTGGGGTTTTGCAGATGACTTAATATTGTTCTGTAGAGGTGATAAACTTTTAGTCCACCTGTTGTTTCACAGGTTTCAACAGGTTTCAGTAGCTTCTGGTTTGATAGCAAACCCCACCAAGAGCTTTTTGTATTTTGGGGGAGTGTCACTTGAGGTGCAACATGCTATTATGTCAGTGCTGGGTTCACTCAACGTACGTTACCTTTTAGGTACTTGGGTGTACCATTGATCACAAAAAGAGTATCTATAGTTCAATGTCAGCCACTTATGGAAAAAATTCTTACTCCCTCCGTCCCAAAAAGATTGACCTAGTTTGACTTGACACAAAGTTTAAGAAATAAATAAAGACTTTTAAAATGTGTGATTCAAAATAAATCTTAGATATTTGTGTGGTTGTAAATGATCTCATAAAGTTGAATTATCAATATTTTTGGGAGAGAGAGAGTAGTGTAATTAAATAATGGACCTCCATATACATGTCTTATGCTAGGACGGGACAGTTGATCAAATCAGTCCTATTTTCTGTCCAAGTATTCTAGCCCAAAACTTTGTGTTACCAAAGAAGATTGTGAAAGTAATTGAAGCTACTTACAGAAGCTTTCTATGGACAGGATGTGCTGAACTCTCAAAGAAGGCAATGTTGGCTTGGGATAGAATCTGTTATCCCAAGACTGCAGGTGGCCTAAATATTCTTGATATAACTTCATGGAATAAAGCTGCAATTAGCAAACTGCTATGGAAGTTATGTGCAAAAAAGGATAAGCTTTGGGTGATGTGGATACACTCTTACTATGGGAGGAATAGAAACCTACTAGAAGAAGTTCCAAACAAGTTTCTTGGGTCATACAAAAGGTGTTGAAAGCAAAGAAATATTTTCAACAGGTTGTTCTTGATGTACTGGAAGCTCAGAACATACATCACTTCTCATCCAAAATGTTCTACCAACAACTTAGAGGACAATTTCCAAAGGTGACATGGAGAAGAATGATATGCAATAATCAAGGGCTTCCTAGGTGGGTTTTTATTTTGCAAATGGTTGTCCATAGATGACTCTATACAAGAGATAGATTGTGCAAATTGGGTATCACAAATGAACAAGTCTTTCCACTGTGCAACCTGGCAGATGAGAGTATTGATCACCTATTTTTCCAATGCAACTACTCTGCTATGATATGGCAGAGGCTGTTGAAATGGCTGAATACAGCTCGTTTGCATATGTGCTGGGAAGATGAGTGTAGAATTGTATTAATCTCTCTTGGAGAGTCTTTCTCATTAATACAAATATATATATATATATAGTGTATACAATGTGGAATCATAATACAATAAGGATCCTAAATCTACCATAATTATACAACACTAAATATTACAAAATATATGAAGAATATTATATAATATTCGCTAATACACCCCCTCGGTCGGAGCGGGAGAAGGCCGGACGCTAAGAATGGATCTGAAGTCAAGGAATAGATGTCTAGGAAGACCTTTTGTGAAGATGTCCGCATACTGATACGAAGAAGGCACATCAACACCTTAACATGACTGAGAGCAACCTTCTCACGAGTAAAGTGTATATCTATCTCAATGTGCTTAGTTCGCTGATACTGAACCGGATTATGAGATAAATATATGGCGGATATGTTATTACAGTAAACCAAAGACGTCTTACGCAAGGGAAACAAAAGCTCCAAAAGAAGGTTTCGGAGCCAACAGATCTTAGTAACAACGTTTGCAACTCCTTTATACTCTGCTTTTGCACTCGAATATGATAAGGTTGTTTGCCTCTTGGCAGATCAAAATATAAGAATGAGCCCTAAGAATACACAATAGCCGGAGGTGGAGCGTCGCGTATCCGGATAGCCAACCCAATTAGCATCCGTATATGATAACAACTTGGTCGATGTTGAGGGGTATAGATGCAATCTATAATCAAGTGTGCTCTTAACGTATCGAATGATACATTTAAGAGCGGTACTATGAGGCTTCCTGGGGGCATGCATGAATAAGCACACCTGCTGAACGACATAAGAAATATCAGGTCTGGTGAAAGGAAGATACTGAAGTGCACCTGCAAGACTCCTGTAAAGGGTAGGATCTGACACTGGATCACCCTCAACAGCACTAAGCTTTGATTTAGAGTCAATCGGAGTGGACATAATCTTCCAGTTCGCCATTTTAGCCCTGTACACTATCTCCCCTGCATACTTACGCTGACACAAAAATATAGTATCTGCAGATCTAGTCACTGATATCCCCAAAAAGTAACTCAACTTCTCCAAGTCAGTCATAGCAAATTCAGTTTTAAGTAATGCAATGATCTCATTTTTCAACAAATCAGAGGAGGAAGTAAGTATAATGTCATCCACATATAACAACAAATAAGCAACGTTACTACCTCGATGAAAAATAAATAGAGAATTATCACATTTGCTGCATACGAACCCAATCTGCATAATGTATTGCGCAAAGTGATCATACCACGCTCGAGGGGCCTGTTTCAAACCATAGAGTGACTTACGAAGACGACATATATACTGAGGGTTTGCTGGATGGACAAAACCAGGCGGTTTGTGCATGTACATAATTCTTTCAATTTCTCGTGTAGAAACACATTTTTCACATCAAGCTGATGAATCAGCCAATGCTTACCCATAACAATACTCAAAACTGTGCGAATAGTAGCCGGTTTAACAACCGGACTGAATGTCTCACCACAATCAATTCACTCTTGATGATTAGTGCCATTAGCCACAAGTCTAGCCTTATATCTCTCTAGCTCATCGTTGTCTCCGTATTTGTGAAGAAAAAGCCACATGCATCAGATCACATTCACCCCCTCCGGTCTAGGAACCAAATCTCAAGTGTGTTGTTTTGTTAAAGTATTAAATTTCTCACGCATGGCCGCATTCCAATTAGGGTCTTGTTTTGCTAATTTTGGGTTTTTGAGAATTGAGGATATGGTTTGGTAGATAGGTTAAAATTGACTTTACGTTTGAAAATACCGTGTTAGGCACGAGTTTCCATGTGGTATATGGGGGCAGGGTACTTGTTATGGGTTACGAGTCGTAGTGATGAAGTCGGGTTGATTTCTGGTTTGGGTGACAGGGCAGGGTACTGGTGGAGGGTTCGACGTTGGGCTGGGTACGAGGTGTGTGGTATCTGGGTGTAATGTTGGGCTGGGTGATGGCATCGATCTCGGTAGATCGATGTGGATTGAGTGACCTGGTGAGAGATGGTTTTGGGGGAGATCGAGGGTTTGTGGTAGTGTCGGTGAGGGTGACTAGATCGGGATCAGGGTTGGTAGGAGCAACGGTGCTTGGGTTGCATCACGGGTCTGATGTGGGGTTGACTGGGTCGCTGAGCATGGTTGACTGACGGTAGGAGATGCGGTGTGTGACTGTGGCATTGGGATCAGTGACAGGGGTGACTAGTGGTTGGGGGTGTCGATGCCGGGGTTGACAATCACTGTCGGGGAGATGTTCGGCAGATTGCCGGGAGAGGTCCGGTAGGTTGAATGGATTGGACTGGGTTGACACATGCAGATATTGGTGGTGACGCAGTGGCTGTAGCTGCCGGAGGTGGCAGTGATGGTACAGTGACTGGGTAACTGAGCAGGTGGCGGACGACGGGGGAGGGTTCGAACTCCTAGAGGAATGTGTAATCGAAAGTCCGAAATTTTTGGAGGTTACCGAATGGAAATATTGCTTTGTTAAACGTGACATGATGAGACACGATGATCTTACGTGAAGATAGGTCATGACACAAATACCCCCTATGATTAGGTGGAAAACCTAAAACGACACAAGGGGTGGTGCGGGGTGCAAGTTTGTGTGGGGCCATGGACGTAAGATTTGGGTAACACATGCAACCGAAAATCCGTAGGTGATCATAAGATGGGATTCGACGGAATAAAATTTTGGTAGGTGTTCTATTTTGGCGATTCTGAGTGGACAAAATATTTAGAATATATTCGATCATTTTAATAGTATAGACCCAAAAGGAAGGGGGAAAGAGGTATGAAATAGGATCGTACGAACGATGTTATTGATAGTACGAATGATTCGTTTGACCTTTTCATTTTAGGAGGAGGTGTGGGGACATGAGAACCGGAAAACCATGCCATTAGTGGAGCAAAAATTATGAAACGCGGAATTATTGAACTCACGACCATTATCGCATTGAAACGATTTTATGTCTTTTTCAAATTGTGTTTTGACATAGACATGAAATGCAAGAAACTTGGTAAATACTTTTGACTTGAATTTAAGCGGATAGTTCCAGAGAAAGTGAGAATAGTCATCTAATAAGACAAGATCGAATTTGTGACCCAATGAGCTAGTAATTGGGGATGTCCATATGTCTACATGAATAATGTCAAAGGGAGAAAACGTAACGTTTAAAGAAAAATGAAAATGAAGCCGTACATGTTTGCCCAAACGGCAAGAAAAACACTATTAGGAAAGTTTCCCATTATTACAACGAATTAAATTATTATTTTGGAGAAAATTAAAAACAATAGCTCCTTGGTGTCCAAGTCTATTGTGTCATATTGACGGAGAGATTGTTGCTAAAGCGGTGGGAAGAGAGACACGACAGTGAGAGATGTGGGAGGGGTGACACTGACAACGGACGTGGATAGGAAAGGATAGAGGTCCCCCTTACTATTGCATCTCGTAGGTAGGGGTGGGCAAAAAATTCGGAGAACTGGAAAAACCGAACCGAATTTCAATTCGGTTTGGTTTTTTCTGTTTTTTTTTAAAAAAAGAAACCGATTTTTTGAAAAATCGAACAGAATCAGGATTTGGTGATTCGGTTCGATTTTTTAATTTTGGATACGAACCAAACCGAAAAAACCGAATTAAATATATAATTATTTTTATTTTTTATTTTAGGCTACTACTATCTCTTGAATCATAGCCATTGAAGTCAATCTATGAAGCTTTTATGGAAGTCGAATGCGGCATGAACTTGATTAACATATCACGGAAGCATTGGCATAAAATGTAGGGAGAGAAAATAGTTGTAAATTGGTAAAACTTTAAATGGTCATAACTATGTGCTCGAAAGTCTGTTTTACCCGATTTTTTTTTATTTTGCGTATTTTTTAGAGACGGGGCCGGTCAAACAGCCATCAGGCGGTTTGGCACAGCCAATGTTTAGAAAAACGTCCATTTTCCCAATCAATTTGTGTTTTTCTCCAAATCGGTTTCTAATTTTCTTTTTCTTTAGTCAAGATCTCACGATATACAATACATTTCAACGTCGAAATTTCGTGGTAATGTATGGGTGAATGCCAATTTCAGTTTTGGAAATTCAATTTAAAAAAAAAATTCCTCGACCCGACCCGGCCCACTTGAAAAACTGATATAATTCGATACGTTCGGCGATATAAACCGAACATATCATTTTTTTTTTAAAGTTGGATTCGATTTTTATTCGGTTCATATATTTCGGATACAAAATCGATATAAACCGATATACGCCCACCCCTACTCGTAAGGAGTTTTTCGGTACGTAGGTCCGTTACAGAGAACCCAAAGGGGTCAAAATTTATGGATACTGAATTATCCGTTGCAAATTTCCTAATGGAGATTAGGTTCTTGATAATATTTGGGGCATATAAGACGTTATTTAGGGAGTAATGGGGATGTGGTGGTGGGGTTAGTGTGTGGCCAAACCCTTGAATTGAATCCTATGATCGTTTTCGATCATAATAGATTGCGGAGTATTTAAATTTCGCAGTTGAGGAAGATTATCAGAATTGTTGGTGAGGTGAGAAATGGGGTCCGTGTCCATATATCACGCATTATCGGGCTGCCGAGGAGTCAAAGCGTCGAAAGCCTGGCCCAAATTGGATTGGGGAAGTCCTGGAGCGGATTGTAGTCCAGGAAATTTGGCCTAATTGTTGTGGCCCGTTGGACGTGCACCCAGATCGGTGGGCCACTACTGGGCAGCAGGAAAGCGGGTCGTGTAACATCGAATTGTATGGGGTGGACTGCCTAGCTTTATGAAAATGGGCTGCAGCTGCTGGGCTATGGCTTGAGGTTGTAGCTGCTAGGCTGTGTTTGGCGGCTGTTGGGCTTATGCTGGAGGCCTAGTTCGCAGGTCAGTCCCATCTGCCATTCCTGCGCCTCTGGTCACTGCTACTTCCATTGCTGTTTCCGGCCATGAAGGCTGTCGGAGAGTGAGAAAAAAAACTACGGGGGGGTCGGGACATATGCGCAGTGTATATGGGGCAGAAACAGTCGTATACGAGGTGTATAACGGCTCAGGGAGGTTGTATACATGTGGTATAAAGTGGCAGAGAAGGTATATCAGCGTATATAGGCTATATACGAGGGGTATACATCATGTTGGAGAGATAAGGAAGGATATGGGGTTGTATATTAGCAGTATTCCAGCGGTATACAGTGCTTTTAGTACAATTGGAGGGTTGGGCAGCTGTATATCAGCGTATATCGGAGGTATACCGGTGGTATACGGTTGATTCGGCACCTGAAAAGGACAGAGGTGGGCGGCCGAAATTAGGTTTTAGGTCGGGAAGGATTGTTGGCTTCTGATACCATGTAGAATTGTATTAATCTCACTTGGAGAGTCTTTCTCATTAATATAAATATATATAGTGTGTACAATGTGGATATTAATACAATAAGGATCCTAAATCTACCATAATTATACAACACTAAATATTACAAAATATATGGGGAATATTTTTATAATATTAGTTAATAATGAGATCAACTGGGCTGTTGTGCATACTAATGGGAAGTCAGTAAGTGCAGAGGTATATAGGATGTTGATGGCTGCGACTGTATATCAGATTTGGAAAGAGAAGAATAATTGCGTATTCCAACTAAAGAGTCAGCACCCTCGAGTATTGATTAAGCTAATTATCCAGGAAGTTCATCTCAAAGCTGAAGGGAAGGTTAGATTGACAAAATGGCTGACGATTATAATTTCTATCCATGATAGTATGTAGTTATGACTCGGGATGGCAGGTGGGTATAATTTTGCGGATTCCGCACCGCACCCGCCCCAATTGGGGCGGGTATGGGTATAACTTTGGCGGGTAGTAGGCGGGTATGGGTATTGAAAATGTACCCGTCACGGGTAGGCGGATAGGTGGTGGATTTGCAATCATATCCGCCTACCCGCCCGCCTACCCGCCCGCCTACCCGCCTACCCGCCCGCCTACCCGCCTACCCGCCCGCCTACCCGCCTACCCGCCCGCCTACCCGCCTACCCGCCCGCCCGCCCGCCTACACGCCCGCCTACCCGCCTAGCTTATATAGCTAAAATAATATCTGAGTTTTGTCTACATTTGTAATATATAGTTATTTGGGTGGATAATTTTTTGGGTTTCTTAGAAATTTTATTTTCTTGATTCTTTGTTGTGCAATGGGGAAGAGGTGAAAAAAATGGGTGGCGGGTAGGCGGACGGGTAGGCGGGCGGGTAGGTGGCGGGTAGGCGGACGGGTAGGTAGGTGGCGGGTATAGGAATATACCCGCCTAGGCGGGTATGGATGTTGAAAATTGTACCCGCCACGGGTGGCGGGTAGGTGACGGATATAATTTTTTTTGGCGGGTACGGGTGCGGGGGAGGGGGTACCCGCACCCGCCCCGCCCAATTGCCATCCCTAGTTATGACTAAGGAGTTTATGTTCTTATTGTTGCTTTGCTGTAACTAGAAAACTGGGAGTCCAGTGGCCATTTTTTTCTGTACTCATAACGTTCACTTTTGGTAATGAAACTAAGTTGGTTGCCAAAAAAAGTTACTTATTCATGACATAATTACTATTCATGACGAATCAAAAGCATTCGTGACTAATTAATCAGATTCACATTCAGAGTATAAATTCATTATCAAGCTATAAGTCCTTGAATTCAAGTACTTGTCATTCAAGAACAGACGCCAAGCGCCCTTGAGCCAACTGTTGAAAAGAAGAATCACAGGATACTTTTTAGGATTCAACGAAATTTCTAGAAATCGTAATATACTCATTTTACTCAAAAATAAAATACTAAACTTGTTTTAATATTTTCTACTCGGGGTCATTTTCAAGCGCAAAATTTATTGCTACATATATAATGCGTTTGAAACGGGTACACAATAGTTTGGTAGTCCATAATAAATTTGGGTGAATGGAAGTTCCAATTGCAACAGAGCTCATACTATAATGTTTAGGTTTCTGATTGGTTTCAAACTTGTAGACTTATGTATTGACCAACTGACGAACGAAACGTCAAAAGTAAACCTAGATCCTAGATCTCGCTCGTTTTTTTACTTTTTTGTGCAATTTAACATGCAGAAAATGTTTGAAAGTCTAAAAAACCATCATGTATTTTGCAGACAGAAAGATACAATTCATGAGAAGTGATGCAAATGATTCTTCAGGACCTACATTTATATATACCCCCTCCTATCGATTACGGGTTCGACCGGACTCAATAGCTTCAACTCAAATTTTATATTTGCATTATGAAATCTATTAAATATGTACAAATTATTACTAATTCAAAATTCATCAACTTAAAAAAATTAAAATTCAGAACTCATAAATTTTAAATCTTGACTACACCTCTACTTCAATACACATAGCAACATTTAGAAGATGCTTTAGAGGTCCCCAGTCTCATTCTCGTGGTGATATTGCCTATATGAACATGCAATTAGTCTTGCAAGAATTCAAGGAATGTCAACGGGGCATCATCATATCCATGATATTTAATTGAGCTAATGATATATTCCCTTATATGGTTCCGTAGATTCATTTATAAACATTGAAATGGCCCCCTAATGATAATTTCAACTACGCAAAAAAAAAAAGAAGAGGTTTAATTAGAATTAGAATTATAAGAATTAATAGGAAGATTATGATAGGAAATATTAGTTATTGCAGCTCTTAGATTGAAAAAATCTTGATAGCTAGGGAGCGTTTTTCTTTTTAGTGTGTCTTATATGACGTCAATCTGAATTGATTGGAGCCCATAAAGAATACCAAGATCGGTGGAAAACCAAAACAAATAGAAACATCTCATTTTTTATTGTTTAAAACTTGATTATTTTTAGATGTGATATGGTCGAACAATTCAATAATCTATAAAGAAACAAATGTCGTAGTTTGAGTCTCACCACCATCAATCAATATACATGATCGACTCAAGAAAGAGATCGTAATAATACGGGAGAGGGTAATTGCAGGCCTACTTAAAATAAATAAATGGAATAATTTCATTTAAAATAGATTAAGCTATATATTAATGATGCGTGAAACAATTCAATAGCAAGAGTTCACCGATAACAATCTGGATATCTCAAATTACATTAATTTAGCTAAAGGAGGAAAGACTTACACGTTAGATAAGTTCTGCTAGGTAATTGCCCAAAAAATTAATTCTACACCAAATCTCAAATCTGCAGCAAAAAAAATTTGTATACTTTAATGTAATACAATTTGTAGTATAACATGATAACTTTAAAAGCATTAATTATAAGATTGTAATAATCTCCCTTGGGGAGTCTTCTCATTATTACAAAATATATATGGTGTGTACAAGGTAGAATCATAATACAGTAAGGATCCTAATATACCATAAATGTACAACACTCATAATTACACAATATGTGGGGAATATATCGAGAATATTCGCTAATACACCCCCTCAGTCGGAGCGGGAGGAGGCCGGACGCTAAGACTGGATCTGAAGTCGATGAATAATTGTCTAGGAAGCCCTTTTGTAAAGATATATGCATATTGATATGGAGAAGGCACATGCAACACTTTGACATGACCGGGAGCAACCTTCTCACGAACAAAATGTATATCCATATCAATGTGGTTGGTTCTCTGATGTTGAACCGGATTGTGAGAGAGATATATGGCAAATATGTTATCACAGTAGACGATAGACGCCTTACGCAAGGGACACTAGAACTCCAAAAGGAGATTTTGGAGCCAACAGATCTCAATGACAACATTGGCAACGCCTCTGTACTTTGATTCAGCACTCGAACGAGATAGTGTGGCTTGCCTCTTGGCAGACCAGAAAATGAGATTATCTCCTAAGAATACACAATAGCCGGAGGTGGAGCGTCGCGTGTCCGGGCACCCTGCCCAATCTGCATCCGTATATGATAGTAACCTGGTCGGTGCAGAGGGGTATAGATGTAACTCATAATCAAGTGTGCCCTTAATGTATCGGATGATATGCTTAAGAGCAGTGAGTGAGACTCCATGTGGGCATGCATAAACAGACACACCTGCTGAACAACATAAGCAATATCAAACCTATTGAAGGTAAGATACTGAAGTGCACCTGCAAGGCTCCTATAAACAGTAGGATCGGAGACTGGATCACCATCAGCAGCACTGAGCTTTGATTTCGATTCTACCGGAGTGGGCATGATCTTGTAATTTGCCATCTTAGCCATGTACACGATCTCATCTGCATACTTACGTTGATTCAATAACATAGTATCTGCAGATCTGGTCACTGATATCCCCAATAAGTAACTCAACTTTCCAAGTTAGTCATAGCAAATTTGATTTTAAGTAAAGCAATAATCTCATTTTCAACCCATCAGATGAGGCAGTGAGAACAATATCATCCACATATAATAGTAAGTAAGCAGTACTACTACCTTGATGAAAAATGAAAAGAAAATCATCACACCTGCTGCATATAAACTCAATATGTATAATGTACCTGGCAAAGCATTCATACCACGCTTTGGAGGCATGTTTCAAACCATACAATGACTTACGGAGATGACATACATACTGAGGGGCCATTGGATGGACAAAGCCAGGTGGCTGGTGTATGTAAACCATTTCTTTCAAGTCCCTATGTAGAAATGCATTTTTCACATCAAACTGATGGATCGGCCCATGCTTGCCCATGACAATACTCAGAACTGTGCAAATAGTAGTCGGTTTAACAACCGAACTGAACGTCTTACCACAATCAATACCCTCATGTTGATTTGTGCCATTAGCCACATGTCTCGTCTTATACCTCTCTAGATCACCATTGTCTCTGTATTTGTGACGAAAAAGTCATATGCAACGAATCACATTCACTCCCTCCGGTCAAGGAACCAAATCACATGTGTGCTATTTCGTTAAAGCATTAAATTCCTCACACATAGCCGCATTCCAATTAGGGTCTAGTTTGGCTAATTTGGGGTTTTTAGGAATTAGAGAAATTATTTGTGTTGATAAGTTAAAATGGACTTTGGGCTTAAAAATCTCGTGTTGGGCATGGGTTTCCATTCAGTGCGTTGGGGCAGTGGGTGGATGGTTATTTGGTTGGGTCGTTGGTTGTGGGTCACTGAACTAATGCGTGGTGTCGGGTTGTTGCGTGGTGGAACAGGGCAGTGGGTGAGGTGAGTTGCAGTATGTTGGCAGGTTTGGTGGATGCGATGATGGGTCGGGTACGGTCGATAATGTGGGTTGGGCAATGTGGTGTGGGTTAGATATCATCGGGTATGGTGATGGCGGTGGGTTTAGAATATGGCGGTGATTTGTTGGTGTGGTGGTGGTATTTCCGGTAACTGGTTGGTTAACGGAGAAGGGGTGGGTGACTAGGCTGTCAGATGTGGTATTTATTGGAGGCGGCAGAACAGCTGGTGATGGGTGAGGGTTCTGGGTGGTGGTAGGGTAGATAACCGGTGGTAAGACAGAGGAGTTGGACTGATGATCGATGTCAGTGGCAACCAGTGATGGGTGTAACTGCGAGATAGGGGTTACACTGCCGCAGAGCCGCCAGTGATAGTGGCAAGGATGGATTCACGGTGGTGGACTAATGCAGTTGGCTGAGAACGACGGGGGAGATGTCAGACTCGTCAAGAAAGGTATAGTCCATTTTTTGGAATTTTTGAATATTCGAAAAAAAAGAAATATGGCCTCATCAAACGTGATATGACGAGAGATATGGATTTGATGAGTGGACATGTCATAGCATAGATAGCCTTTATGATTAGACGGGAAACCTACGAAGACACACGGAGTGGTTCGATGTGCTAATTTGTGAGGGATAGTAGATGCAAGATTGGGGTAACACAGGCAACCGAATATCCTTAGATGATCATAAGAAGGGATCCGACGGTATAGAATTTCGATTGGTGTCATGTTGTGAAGGGTGCTAGTAGGTAAAATATTTATAACATATTCTACCATTCTGACTGCACAGACCCATAAGGACAGAGGAAGGGGGCATGATATAGGATAGTACGAACCATGTTATTTATGGTGCGGATGATTCGTTTTGCTTTGCCATTTTGAGGCGATGTGTGGGGACACGAGAATCGGAAAACCATGCCATTATTTCTACAGAATCGGTGAAACATGAAATTATTGAATTCACGACCGTTATCACACTGAAAAGATTTTATGTATTTTTCAAACTGTGTTTTGATAAAAGTACGAAACTCAAGAAATTTGGCAAACACTTCTGATTTAAATTTGAGTGGGTAGATCCAAATATAATGAGAAAAATCATCTAACAAGATAAGATAGTATTTTTGACCTAGTGAACTAGAGATATGAGATATCCACAAATCAGCATGAATAATATCAAAAGGAGAAAATGTAACACTTGAAGATTATTTAAAAGAAAGACGAACATGTTTGGCTAAAGAACACGAAACACAGTGCTGGGCAAGTTTCCCATTATTATATTTAATAAAATTATTGCCTCTAAGAAAATTAAAAATTGGGGCTCCTAGGTGGCCAAACCTATTATGCCAAGTTGACGGATAGATAGCAGCGAGAGAAATGGGAGAGCATGAGCTGGCAACAGAGGTGGATGGAAATGGATAGAGATCCCCTTTGCTATTGCATCTCGTAAGAAGTGTCCCCGTACGAAGACCCTTCACAGTAAAACCAAAAGGGTCAAAGTCAATAGAGACAAAATTATTACGAGTAAATTTTCGGACATAAATGAAGTTCTTAATGATGTTCGGGGCGTACATGACATTGTTAAGGGAAAATGATGGGTGAGGCGGTTGTGTGTAAGTGGTACCATAACCCTATATTGGAATGCAATGACCATTCCCAACAGTAATGTATTGAGGATACTTTAATCGAAACAGTTTGGGAATATTACCTGCAGAGCGGGTCGCTATGACCATTCCCAACAGTAATGTATTAAGGATACTTTAATCGAAACAGTTTGGGAATATTACCTGCAGAGCGGGTAGGTGAGATATGGCTCCCGTTTCCATGTACCAATTTTCATCGGGTTGCTGCAAGTTCAAACTGCTAAAAGCCTGGCCCAAATCAGTCGGGGCCAGACCAGATGGAGGCTGCGGGAATTGGGCCTGCATGAAGTGGGATTGGTGTGGCTGAAATAGGGTTGTCTGAGTTGCTGGAACCGGGCCCAATATTCCCTGTTGTGAGAAATGGAATTGGGCCGAGATAGGTGCAGGGAAAGTAGCCCAGTTCCCGTTCTGAAATTGAGAATCTGGGTCGGCCCAGTTCGCATAGGGAGTGGGTTGTTGCGGTTGTTGATTTTGCTGCTGGCCGTGGCCTCCTTTCCCACGCCCTTTGCTACCCCGTCCACCACTGCGGCCCCTGCGGCCCCTGTCATCACAGTTGTTCCGCGGCTGATTATTTTCCAGCAATGGAGGCGGGCCAGCAGTGATGGTATTTTGAGGAGACATTTCGACTGCTAACGCCTTTTGATTATGTTCATCCTGTTTTGCACGTCGGGTTTCCTCCAACAATAATTGCGAGCGAGCCTTGTTGAAACTGGGTAACGGATCAGTCTGCTGTATCATTGTGGCTAAAGTGTCATACTCACCTTTTGGTAGGCCTGCAACTAATTGGAGGACCATCTTTATTTCGGAAACAGGTGTGCCGACGTTGGACAATTGGTCCGCCACTAGTTTCAACTGTTTGTAATAATTATACATGTTAGAGAAATTTTAAACGCGTGTATTATTAAATTTTTCTTCCAAATACAGAGCACGAGTGTGCTTGTTATCTTGAAAAATTTCCTCTAATCAAATCCATAAATCACGAGCCGATGCGCTGATTTTCATTATAGCAAGGAGCAAGTCCTGAGAGATAGTGTCGTATATCCACTGTTTGACAACGGCATCTAGACGACGCAATGTTGAGTCATCAACCTCAAGGGGGCGAGGGAATGAGTCATCGATATGGTCAAACACGTTATAGACACATGCATGAATACAGAAAAGTTCAACCCATGGAGAATATTGACCGTGTTCTTGATCAAGAATTATGGGAATAAACTTCTTGATGTTGGTGACGGTGAGGGTTGGATGAACAGAGGGTGAAAACGATGGTTTTGGTATGGCAGGGGTGACGACGAATGAGGTTGAGGCTGCTGTAGGAGTTGTGGGAGGAGTCATTAAAGTGGATTAGTTTTATGGAAGTAGGAGAATGAAGACAAGGAAGATCAAAGAAAAATAAAAGGGGTCTTCTTGGCAAAAGGGTGGTGGCCGCCGGTGGTTTGAGAAAACCTGGGGGGGGGGGGGGAATAGAAGAGAAGACTTAGGGTTTGGATCTTGATACCATTTAAGAATGTAATAATCTCCCTTGGGGAGTCTTCTCATTATTACAAAATATATATAGTGTGTACAAGGTGAAATCCCAATACAGTAAAGATCATAATATACAATAAATATAAAACACTCATAATTACACAATATATGAGGAATATATTGAAAATATTCGCTAATATTAATAGATATAATTAATAATCTTAGAAATGTAACTTACGTATCTGATCAGTATTATGATCATAAGTTCAGTAAAATGTAAAAGACACATATTAATATGGTTTTGGTAGCTAGTGATACGAGTTTTTCTTCACGAAACATATTACTAGTACTTGCACAAACATTTACATCCAAATTCATGATGGTACTAAAAATTTCTAAGCTTATAATTAATTGGTTAAAAAATAATTGACATATAGCATAGAATAGCATGGCCAACATATAAACGTAATTAATTAAGCGATAAATGTATGTATGAAAAACATATTTCTTATATTTATAAGTTCGATGTAAATATGGAGTACAAAATTGTTTTTACCACAGCCAACAAACCCAAATATTATATTCTTATCTATTACTGCAATTTGAGTAAAGGCAAAAATGGTCATGAGTGTGACATCTAACCATGTCACTAGTCAATTTAGGCATTTTTGGAGGGGTTCCATGTGAAAAGTCCTTTAATGACACTAGTTGAACATCTAATTCGAAGTTTGAACCGTATTATGTCGCTCTAATGATGATTACTAATAGCCTAGATGTTATAATCCCTAACCTAATACTAACAAAATGATTAGGATCATATATTGTTCGATCTTTGGCGCTTATGAGGCCTATCATACACAAGCACCACCAGAGTCTTCATAAGAATTTTGAGGCGTCCTATTTGAGACTAAAACAGGCGTGGTGGTGATCTCATCTTAAAATAAGATATATGCAATAAGAATATAAGCGGCACATGGCTAGAGATTAAAAAATATGATTTGATACTTCTTTTACAAAAAAATTATCCTTTTTTCGAAGCTTAGGACTTAAGTGGTGGGGTCTTATTGCATCTATTTTCAAGACGCAAGTTGGGTAGGAATTGATGTCTCTTGGAGGCAATTATTGAGCTACTTTCGATTAGATTCATCGGACCACTAGTATAACAAACACACACCCCACCCCCACCCCCACGCCCACCCCCACCCCACCCACCATTTAAAGAAATTGAGAAAAGAAAAAGTGCATTTATGAAGTTAGAGCTTCAAAGTTTGACCACGTCGTTAATTATAGAGGCACTAACTATAATTAATCATAGTTAACTTCGTTAAGTTATATTCTAGGGATCCATTATATGTAAAACGGGAAACGGAAAGGAGAAAGGGGTAACGAGAACCGAACCAACACACCTATGATATGGGAGATTCCTATAAATAATGTACTCCCTCCAACCTAAAAAAATACTTGTCATATTACATTTTTCAAGAGTCAAATTATATGAATTTTGACCAACAATTTAAATTATAATTTTTCATCATATTAATATGAGAAGAATTGCAACTTATTGTACTTTTTGTATAGTTTCCGAATATCTAAATTTTAATTTTAAAATTTTAAATTAATCTAATTTAATTTAGCTTTGAATTTAGTCAATTTGACTTTTAAAAGAAAAAAATGACAAGTATTTTGGGACGGATGGAATACTAGATTATAAGTCTTGATGGTAATTATGTTATCAAATCTGATTTAATAACTTAAATAATAGTTTAAATTACCTGTTATTATTGGGTAAAACTACGTTATTAGTATAAAATTTCTTCAAAACATTAATGTATATAGTTTAAATATTGATCCATTACGAAGATTAAAAATGGATACAGTATAAAATAATGTACACTATCAATTGAGTTTGCTTGTACTAATATTTTACCCATTCAGACCATCTTATTGACATTGATCCACGATATCATTTGGCTAAACATAAGCGATATACACTCCTTAAATCAGAGTCAAGAACTTAAATGACCCACAAAGTGGGTTGTTGAACAAAAATATCTCATAAAAAAAGGACATAAGTACTTTTGCACAGTTAAGTCTTTTTGTGTAGAAAATTTATGCTCAAAAGGGGTTATTAAAATCTTAGACAACCTTCTTCATTTCATCTTCACTCTTCACCTTCTCAATTTTCACTCTTTTATCATGCTTTAGCCCCCGGAAAATCATGTCTCGAAGCTCCGAAACGTCAAACTTTGCTATAGAACCTGATGTTTGTGAATGCGGTTATTATTGTTAGCTCAGAACATCAATGACCCAAGATAATTCGGGTCGTCATTTTTGCGTTGTAAAGGCCGATGTAAGTGTTTTTACAAATTTTTAGGATTTAGAGTTTTTTCACATTATCTACATATTTTATTTTCAAAAAATGATTTTCTTTTAATGTTTATAGGATATGAATGATTGCAAATATTTTTGATGGGTAGATGACATTCCCATGGATAAAACGGTGGCGGTGAAGTTTAAAAAGCATCATGTTGATATAGATATCACCACTTCACGTATCACTAGAGATACCATGAAGTTTGACTTGTAGTTAAAATTTATGGAAGTTCAAGAAAAATTGACCTTTTGGAGGTTTTGCTGAATGAATCAGAAGAAAAATAAAGTTTTTTCATGGATAACCTTAGAGACACTCATCACGAAAAAAATGCTTTAAAAGAAAAATTAAAATTTTGGAGATGATTTGTGTTATCTTGTTGTTGTTTATTATTTCTATGTATTTTGTTGATTAAGTTTATTATTATTTCTATGTATTTTGTTTTTATGTCTTTTCAGTTAAGTTTATAATTTCTATGTATTTTGTTTTGACTAGTTACACGTTTTCATGTATTATGTATTTTCTATGTTTTTAAATGTATTATGTAATCGACACCTTTTATGTACTAATTTATTTGTGTTTTCATTAAAAATTGTGAATTTTACAAGAAGAAAAATACTTAAGATTCATACTTCAAGACAATTCGAATACATCAAAAAGAATGAAAATACATTCATAAAATCATGAGGTTCTTCAACGACGGGAGACTCTTCCACCACAAGATGTTCTTCCACCACTAGAGGTACTTGCACGATCACGGTCCCGTAGGTTACACAAACGCTTATCATGGCCAAACTCCTTACACATCGAGCACTTTCGAGAGTATGTCCTATCCGAAACATCCATTTGATTGGGAATCTGAGTTCGTGCGTTAACACGCAATTTACGGACACACTCCTTGTTAGAAACCATTGAAAATGGCTTGTTTGGTCAATAAGCCTGATCACTAAGTGGGTAGAAATAACCGGCATATGCTTTAAGATAACTTTTAACGTTGTATTCCGATGCCACGTAATTTGATACCATTTTTTCAATTACATCAAAACACTTGATGGCATGAAAACACGGCATGTGGTATGATTGTCACTTACCATAACTGCACATTTTTGTAATCTCATAAACGGTATGAATGTTGCCTCCCCGACTTTGGTAAAAACATGTCTTGATTTCAAACACACGTTCAGCATGATTATACTTTTCCATCTTGTGTTGCTCACATTTTCTCCTATGATGCTCGAACATTTTTGCAGGATTTGACATCCATTTCCCACCATCTGCTAATATGAATTTGGCCTATTTTGTGCTAGCTACAAACAGCTCTACAATTTGCTTGTAAGTCATTCTCATCATTGCAGTAACGGGCAGCCCCCCACCCCCTGCATATTTTAACAAACCATTAAATGACTCTGAGATGTTTGTTGTTAGCATCCCCATCTCCTGCCTTTATCCGCATGTAATGTCAATTTGTCAACATCGATTGTCTTCAATCAATCATATGCTTCCGACTTCACTGCCTTGATCATCTCCATCCGTACAAGATTTTTTTTTGATGCACTATTGTAGCCACCCACATCAATTTGTTTAGTGTGATGTTTCTAAAGACCGTTTGAAAATTTGCCTTTATGTACCTTAAACAATAGCGATTGTAAGCAAATGGAGACTGTCATCCATCCAAATGAAACATATTGTTCAATATGTCGTAATTTCAATCAGATAGCACACACATGCCCATATGATCCTTAATAACATATCACCTCAAATATGTCAAAAACATCCCACATGTTCTTTGTTCTCGTTAGAGGCAATGGCGAAAGTAAGATGGAATATCGATTCATTGACATCCATTCCTACTGCAATCAGTAGCTTGATGTCGTTTATCCCGTACACATGTGTGCCATCTATGAATATAACTGTCTGGCAATGAGCAAAACCATCAATGCATGGTTTGAATGTCCAAAACACATAATTAAAAATATTACCGGCCACACCAGATTGAGTGTTGAGCTTCCACTCTACAATAATACCAGGATTGAAGTGTTGTAGAGCTTTCATACACCTCAACAACTGCTGAAAAGAGCCCTCTCATGTACCATAAATCATCTCAAAAGTACGCCTACGCCCGAGATATCCCTTTCTCCTGCTTATCATTTTACGATATACTCTCACAACTGTTCTAATGCATTCTTCGATGGGGAACCTAGACAAGTTTGAATAAATAACATTTAGCTATAATAGTTTAATTGATGTCAAAATTATAATGAACTTGGTCGAATAGAGTACCTTGGGGTTTCGGCAATGTCAGCAAGTAACACTTGAGCAATCATATTTTATCTAAATTAAAATGATATGCTCGATTGTCATTCACATCACAAGTGTGACGTTAGTAGAATTTTGTGATAGTCCATTTACTATCATGAGTAACAATACCCTGAAGTATTCATTGACAACTTTGATGCTCACGTCTGTAAATCATCTTCACAACTTTTGGGTTTGAATCATCAACTTTAAACTTCCTCATTTCTTTGATGCTATAAATTTTGACGCCCCTTAGCATTTCCTTTTTTAAAGAGAAAATCATGTCTTTTGCAAAGTGAACTTTATCGTTTACAATATCTTTCGATTTTTTCCACATTGTTTGGGAAATATAATCATCTTCTCTGGTGAAGATAAAGGCATCCAGATGACCTTGAAGATTGTCAAGATATGAAATCACGTCAGAATGCCACTGAATTGGGCTTTCTGCCATCGGTTCGTGCTGGTGAATTTGGCTTTCTACCAACGGTTCTTGCTGGTGTGGCCGACTTTGCATCATTTCTACTAACTGTTGTTCCTGCCTATGAGGATGAATATCAACCTTATTATCTGATATATTTACGTCTTTATCATCGGATACCTATGCATTTGGTATATCATCGCTATCACTCGATGATGTTTTTATATGATTTGGATAATCATCAACATCTAGTAAAGGCATCTTCCTACATGAAAAATAGGTAACATATTTTATATACCAACATCAAAATATATATGAATTATTTAATATCAATGTCGATAATGATCAATATTGTCTGGGTATGAAGAAAGATCAACTGCACTGAAATCAACATTTGGTACCATTGGAGAATTTTGTGAATAATTTTCACTACATATGCAGTTCAAGTATTGTAAATATTAAACATAAAAATACTTATATTATATAATTATCAAAAGTATACCTACGATAATAATCAATTGCACCGAACTGAGAGGATTGACCAATATTACTCATATCATGTGTATAATCCCTAAAAAGATACAAAAACATTACAATTACCATACATATAATAAACATGTGCTATTACATAAAATAATAATGAAAAATGGATATTTACCATTTTTTCCGTATTTTTTATTAAATTGTTGGCTTAGAGTTTTCAGTGGCACTTGACCACTCAAAATGTCTCCATAAAAACTCATGTTCGTATAAGCGTTACCATGAGTAGGATGGACTTGAGGGATTTGAGGATGAGGCGCAATCGGCATGGGCTTCCTGACCAAGACTTCACTACGATTGATATGTATCTTTTCAACACACATTTCAAGAACATTGAGGGTGATTAAGCTCCTATATTCTTCGAGCACCCTCAAAGATTCATCATCAGTATTATTCCACTCGCCATAAAGCACTAAACCTTGTGGTGCAATGGATATTGGACCTATTTTAGATAATGCAAACTCACGCTTACTAACTTTCATTCTTCTGAATATGGCATTGAGTAATGTTGAGTAATCTAAAGTAATTGGAAACTTAACATGGTATTGTGGTGGAATACTATAACGAACATTATTACATTATTATTATTATCATGAAGAATCTCTCCATCCAAAATAAAAAAATCTTAACAGTTGAAGGAGGAGAGGCCATTTTTTATGAACTTTGGTGTTGGATAGTTTCTTCAAGAACTTGAAATTTTGATGACTTAAACTTATGAAATTGATGAGTTTTTACCTCATCCAAAATTCATGTTAAATAGAAAAACGGATAGGTTGTCATAGTGTTATGTCAAATCAAGTACAAATATGTAGATGAATAATTGTTTGTAAAACGCAATAAATTGTGTAATTGGACTAAAAGTGACCATTTAAAATATGTAGGTTGCCTAGGATTTATAATACCCCTATTGCGCATAAAATTCTGTTTCAAAAAGAATACCCCTTTTGTGCGGGAATTTCTTGGGCAAAAGATACTTATGTCATCTTTCTTATGGGATATTTTTATTAAACAACCCACTTTGTAGGTCAATTAAGTTTGAGACTCTCTTAAATCAAGATCGATAAAATGACCCATTTAAGGAAGTCTTTTTCTCTCCTTGCACCTTGCTCTCTTCACATCTTAATACTACTAATATAACAATGATTTTGAGAGAATAATAATTAACAAATCTAAATTAATCCAGTTAGTAAATTTTAAATATTACTAAATGATTTTTTAAAAAAAGTGCTCGTGTAGCAACATGTAGGGCCAACGTATCAAGTCAACGCCTCTCACAAAAAAATGACATCAGCTTCCACGTCACATTCCAAGATGTCCATTTCTTTTAAGAAGGTATTCACACACCAATTCCCTCCATAACAATCTCAACTCACTTCCACTCTCTATTTTTTTCTTTCTTCAAAAATAAAATAAAAAATCTACACCATGTACGGTTACAACAATCATCATATGGAGAACACTTCTAGTAATTATATGTATAACCATTTGCCACTTACTTCTTCACAGCGGTTGGTCTCTTTGCCACCTCCACATTTGGCTATTCCTTCAGTAAATACTGAATTTGACTCATTATCCCCATTGAAGTCAGAATTTGGTTATAATAGTAGTAGTAGTTGCAGTAGTTATGGTTCTCCTGCTAGTTCAGTTACAAGTTATAATGATCCAACAAGTTTGATTCAAAGAAGCATAAGCAGTCACACACTTGTCAAAAATATGGAGGGATTTTGTCCACTTGCTTCTTCCCCTACTGGTTTTCTTGACTCGGAAACTAGCTCCGTCAGAAAGGTTTTAAGCACCGGCGATTTGCAGGTATTCTGTCTTATTGTCAAGATTCACTACAAGAAAGTATAGAATTGACAACAAAATTTTAGTAATAATAAATATATTGTTGATAAAAATGTAAATGACAATAAAGATTTAATATATTGTTGCTAAAAAACGTAAATGACAACAAAAAAAATAACTTATTGTTGCGAAAACTTTTCGCATCGAAGGTTATTGCAACGGCATCCAACAATTTTTGTTGTAGCGAAAAGTACTTTTGGCAACAATATTCAACATATGGCAACAAAAAATGTTTTTAGGCAAATGAGTTTCTTCTTGTAGTGATTATAAATTCCACATTTTAAAGAGTCTATATCTAAATATTCTTCGAATCACTTGATTATGTAAAACAAAATCTTATATACAATCTATTTAAAAGATCTATCTTCACTCCACTTTAATTACTTGATTTAGCATATAAACGCCTTACTTTCCATTTTTACATATTCTATTGTTTGTGGATGATTACTTGTAGTTATTCTTTAGGTAACTTAATAATGTAAAAATTATTTTATGAATTGAAATATTGTTAAGAGTCCAACATCGGATATGGAATGGGAACATGAACTTTTTATATGGACTTGGACAATTCTCACTCTACAAGCTAGCTTTTGGGTTGAGTTAGGCTTAAGATCCATTCTTTACATGGTATCAGAGCCAGACCCATTTCAATTCTTTGTTCACCGATGTTGGTCCCCCAAATTATATTATCTACGCTTCAGTTAACAAGGTTTGGGCGTGCGGGGGATTGTTAAGAGTCCAACATCGGATATGGAATGACAACATGAACTCTTTATATGGACTTAGATCATTCTCACCCTACAAGATTGCTTTTGGGGTTGAGTTAGGTCCAAGATCCATTATTTACATATATAAAAGTTAATCTCATAATTTAAAATTTTTAACTTACGCAGAGAATGAACAAAATCGCATTATTTAGGTCACTTAGAAGAAAGTAAGTTTTGTTACATGTTACTATAAGTTAAAATACATTGATAATGTACTTTAATTTATTTGTATACTTGTATACTATCAATGAATATAAGTTTTGTCCTATTATAAAAATATTTTAGTTATATACGTGATTATAATTGATTAACTCGTTAACTTCCAATTACACATATATGTAACAGGTAATGCACCTACTGATGCAACATAATTACAGATCAGAAAGCACTTTATCGAGTGAGAGTAACAGCATAATTGAAGGAATGAATAAAGCTTGCAGATACAGTCCCGAAGAGAAGAAAGAGCGAATTGAAAGATACAGAAGCAAGCGAAATCAAAGAAATTTTAACAAGAAGATTAAGGTTATTAATCTACGTTTATGACATGTTTTCACTCGTCTATATTATTTATATTTACATTTTTTACTCGTCTATTCAATGCTCTCTGCTTTATTATTAGCCTACTATTGTTCGACTTCATATTCAGACTAAATGAAAGTAAAAAGTATTTAAGTTCTATGTAATGACAGTGTAAAATATTTTTACACCTTAGTTACTTATAAGATAATTACAAATAATTTTTTATGAAAAGAATATATTGATAATTTGATAAAAATGATAGCTTACCTACTATAGTACTCCTATGTATAACAGGTTAAACTGCACGTGACATTATAAAAAATATTATTTATATTGTTGTTGTTTAAAATATTTACTCATGATTACGACTCATTAGATGATTAGACTAAGTATTATTATTATGGATAGTACACATGCATATATACTATATAGTACGTATCATGTGCATTACAAGACTTGTGATATGTCCTTTAAAACTTAATGCGCTTTAGGGGCCACAATAAGGACTTTCAAATGACATAAATTACCTTCACACACCTCATTACCAAAAAAATGTTACGGCATTAATTGCTAATTTGTTGCTAATCTGTAGCTAAATAGTCTGTACATGTAAAAAATTTTATCATTCATTGCTAAATCATCATTAAATAAGATTAGTGACGACTTTCAATCTTTAGTGACTGTAGTTGTTTGTCGCTAATTCCTTTTTTTTAGTGCCTAATTTCTATCTTGGGTTCTCTAATTGGTTTCTATGTTAAATATAGCATCATTCCTTCTTCTTTTTTGTCAAATATCAGTATGAGTGCAGGAAAACTTTAGCAGATAGTAGACCTCGCATAAGAGGAAGATTTGCAAGAAATAATGAAATTGAGAGGACTTCTCAGAACGAATATTGGAATCAATCAAGATTAGAGGAAGGAGAAGAGGATGATCAGAATTGGACTGGATTTCTTGATGCCTTTATTCCATAATCATATGTAATTAAATTAAGGGGAGAAAAAAAAAAGAAAAAAAGGAGTTCCTCATGTTTTAATGTTAAGGAACTCTTTCATTGTGTGGTAGTTATTGCTTCCTAGCTAGTTTTGGTGATGTTTAATCAAGAATTTCTTTTAGGATTCAGATTAGGTTGGTGATGTTATGTCATTTGGCTTATTTGCATAATGATTAAAAAAATGCCCATTATTTGGAGCTTCTGTTTGCAAGTCTTAGAGTTGTATATTTCACGGGTCCATGGCAGACAAATTAACGTGGACCATGCACGGGGCTCTTTTAGATGGGATCGGGTGAGTTCGTGTCAGATGGATGAGATTTATTCACTCTTGATTAGAAATTTTTGAATTTAAGCCCCGCAAATGGAGAACCATCTTGTAGCACTACTAAGAAATCGGGAATTTCCGATAAATGTTTCTATAATAAATCACGGAAAGTCTTTTAGAAATGTTTTCAACAAATTTTCAATGAAAAGAACTTCGTTGGAAGTTCACTTTTTTAATAGTGTAAGAAGCATTTTCCTCTTTAATGTGTTTTACACAACAAGTTTTACACAACTTAAATTAGTTAGATCAATGAATATCAAATATCATATAATTTTTTAAAAAAGTTCATGAGCATTTAGTAAGAAAAGAATATTTTATAATTAGCGTGAATATATCTGTAGGTGAAACTTGTAATTCTATATATGCCACACAAGTATTAGAACTTGGATTTACAATAATTGGTTTATAGCCTGAAAATAACGTCGGTTGACCAAACTTGTAATTTGTAAATAATATGCGTAACCCATGATCCTAATTTGATTATATGTGGTATCTATAAAAATCCTACATTGATAAACTTCGTGTCAAATATCATTTGACTACTTACAACTCATCCAATGATTCTTCAACATCAGTTGCTTCTGTCTACGGATCTCTATTTAATTTCGTCAGGCAAAACTCTACTTACCACTCCTAAAGGAATCGTTCAGGTGAGGAAGATTTGTGTTCAAAAATTAATTAGAGGGATAGTTGTGTCCACAAGAATGACAGCTAAATAAAACTGCTTGCTTCAATGGGTAACACTATTCATGGGCATCAAGAAATAATCATACTTGGTGCTTATTGCCTAATTAACAATTGTCTATCACTTTCGAGGCAGACAAGTTCATTGAGGCAACATAAAGCATTCTCAATGGGCAATGCCAACTACTACTTCTCAGGTAGGATAATAATTATTGAGTTTAAGTTTTATACACGGGACAATATAAAAATATTTATAAAATTAGATTACTTAAGTAATTGTATGTAAATTTCTATTGTAAGCACGGACTACTAACTTGATAAAAAAGGTAGTAAAAAATAAGGTAATTATATGTAAATTTCTATCATAAGCATCGATAGATAACCTCATAAAAATGATAACATGATATATGATAATAGAAACTAAAACACAAAGTAACACGTTAAGTGCCTCAACTCAAACCCGTTCAAGAAATTAACCAGATTAGGACTTGACTAATGTAGGTCTATTTACACATCTTTGGATGTTTCAAACGAGTTTATGATCAATGGAAATTGATAGCGATTTGGCAAAAAAAAAATGGTTAATGCTCCTTTCATCTCATCTTATCCAACATTGCTAATTATTTTTCAGGAGCCAACTAATTAATGTACATATTAAGTGGGCATTAGTATTGTAAGCCCTACAAATATTGATCGAATCCTAATATAGTTATAGAAAATGTATCAAAGTCAGGTTCATTCTTGTATTATAATTTGTATCTAGTATTTGGTCCTTCTATTACTCATGCTCTATCTATCGTGCTATAGTGGGATTGGTTTTTTGTTTCCTTTATAACTATGGACAATTCTCACTTCATGAACTGAATATATAATAGAGTAAGAATCAAAGTCTTTTTTTTACATGTATTAGTAATTTTTTTTTATAAGAAATCATAATTTTAAGAAAGTAGGTCCAACCAACTATATTTCTACTCACAATTTTAGTATGAAAATAAAGCTTTTTTAAATAAAATACTTTAAGAATATTGAGGGTTCTTTTCCCTGTTCAGTAACAACCTTATAGCTTGTGCAAAAGAATAAGCACGAAAACTCAGAACTGAGCCAAAGTAGGTTCATAGACGAACAAAAAGGGTCCTACTTTAGGCCAATTTTGTTCTTTCGATTCAGTATATTGTAGGATTTCAGATGTTGCCAATGCAAAAATATTTATATCTATAAATATAAATATGACTAGCGCATATTTACTGATTTAAAATCTTGAATCTACTTCCATTAAGACAAATTATTGAACACAACTAAGAACAGCTTTAGTAATACAAAGTACAACTTAAGTTATACTCTACATGATTCGAATTACAACCAAACATTGAATAAAATTATACTAATATGCAATGATTATTTTCCTTATACATCGTACCAAATGACCAGCCTTTTTTAATGTATTCTCTGTACTCTGCAGTATTCAGGTGGGGGGAAAAACAGAGATAAAATCAGCAATATGATTTCTAATTCTATGTTTCTTCAAGACCAGGAGACTCCCAACAATTTTAAATACAAAAGACCCAAAAAAGTATCCCCACCATCAAGGAAAAGTTAGCCCTCGAGGTATTAATGATAAAATTAAACTACAACTAGTTGTATTGTTTAATAGCTGAAAGTGACAAAGGCTTTTCCCTATTCTTTCTCAGGTTTAACCTTGAAACTCGAAAGAGCATATTTGCCTTTAAGAGTCTTAATGCTAATTTTTTTAATACAAACAAAACCATTATGAGTATCCCTTTTGCACTAATCATTTGATTTCTCATGTTACTGAATGATCAATTTGAAGGAGAGTCTTGTAGTAATTGGTAAAGTTGATGACATGTGATCAAGAGGTCATGTGTTCAATCCGTGGAAACATCCTCTGGCAGAAATGGAAGGTAAGGCTGCGTACAACAGACCCTTGTGGTCCGACCTTTCCCCGGACCCCGCGCATAGCAAGAACTTAGTGCACCGGAATGCCCTTACTCAAAGATGAGTTGAAGTATAATTATAATCATAGACAAATTTGACACACCAGAATCTGGACTTTTTTTACTCAAAGGCTACTTAATTACTATCAAAATTGGCCCCTAGAAGTACGGAGGCTGGCCGATACATTCTTGTCGGACGGCGGTGGGTTACCCACTGACCATCCCATTAAGACTTTAAGAGACATATTTAATAAAATAAGCTACCTATACTCATGTTTGAGTATTTCTATTTTAAATTCTAACTTATGCTAAACTTTTTTATAGCTTCATCATAGTCCAACTTTTCTTTTTCCCCTGCCCTGGTCTAGTGCATGAGTCATGAATCTTAAGCTGACTCCACTTCAATAACAACAACAATATACCAAATGTAATCTCATAAGTACGGATCTGGATAAGGTAGAGTGTATGCATGCATTACCCCTATCTTGTGGAGATAGATAGATTGTTTCAGGAAGACCCTCGACTCGAGAACATCAAACCAAAGTAGTTATGAAAGAGGAAGTACAACAGTAAAGAAAATATGGCAACTAATAAGGAAAGCAGTGTAGAATTGTATAATTCTCCTTGTCTGGAGGCTTCTCATTAATACAATATATATAGTTGTTTACAAGTACAAACCTAATTGTATGAAGATATCTAGTTTACATAATTACATCAAAATCATAATTACATAATATATGGAGAATATTAATATATTCTCTATCACACCCCCTCAGTCGAAGCGGGAGGAGGTCGGACGACGAGACTGGATCTGAAGTCAAGGAACAATTGCCGAGGAAGTCCCTTAGTAAATATATCAGTGTACTGATAGGAATAAGGAACATGTAACACCCTAACATGACTCATGGCAACCTTCTCACGAACAATGTGAATATCTATCTCAATATGTTTGGTTCTCTGATGTTGAACCCGGTTGTGAGATAAATAGATAGCAGATACGCTATCACAATATACAATAGATGTCTTACGTAAGGGAAAATGAAGCTCTAGAAGGAGGTTTCTGAGCCAACAAGTTCTGGACACAACGTTCGCAATGCCTCTATATTCTGCTTCTACACTCGAACAGGCAAGTGTGGCTTGCCGTTTTGCAGAAAATGAAATAAGGTTATCACCCAAAAATACACAATAGCCTGAAGTAGATCGACGTGTGTCAGGACAACCGCCCTAATCAGCGTCCATGTACGATACCATCCTGGTCGATGCAGACGTATAAAGATGTAATCCATAGTCAAGAGTACCCTTAACGAATCGATTGATACGTTTAAGAGTGGTAAAGTGAGGCTCCATGGGATCATGATTGAACAAGCACACCTATTGAACAACATAGGAAATATCGGGTCTAGTGAAGGTAAGATATTGAAGTGCATCAGCGAGACTCCTATAAAGAGAAGGATCACGCACCGGATCCCCATCATTGGCGCTGAGCTTCGACTTTGAGTCAACTGAAGTATGCATGATTTTGCAGTTTGCCATTTTAGCCCTGTAAACAATCTCTTCGGCATACTTACGCTTATACAGAAACATTTCATTTGCGGATCTAGTCACAGAAATCCCCAAGAAATAACTCAACTTACCCAAGTCTGTCATGGCAAATTCTGATTTGAGCAAGGTAATGATCTCATTTTTCAGCACATCAGAGGAGGCGGTCAGGACAATGTCGTCCACGTAAAGCAAGAGGTATTCAGTGTCATTACCTCAATGAAAAATAAAAAGTGAATTATCATTTTTGCTGCACACAAACCCGATCTACATGATGTAGGTGGAAAATCGCTCATACCAAGCTCATGTGGCTTGTTTCAAGTCATAGAGTGACTTGCGAAGACGACAGACGTGTTGAGGAGCCGAGGGATGCACAAAGCTTGGTGGTTGATGCATATATGTAGTTTCTTTCAAATCCCCATGTAGGAACGCATTTTTCACTTCAAGTTGATGAATTAGACAGTTCTTCCCCATAGCAATGCTCAAAACAGTATGAATTGTGGTAGGTTTAACCACTGGACTAAAGGTCTCACCACAATCAACGCCCTCATGTTGTCATGTACCATTTGCCACAAGTTCCGCCTTATGGCATTCAAGCTCACCACTATCCCTGAATTTGTGACGATATAGCCACATACAACAAATCACATTGACCCCCTCTGGTTTTAGGATAAGATCCTAAGTGTGTTGTTTAGTGAGGGCATCAAATTTCTCACGCATGGTCGTATTCTAATCCGGATTAAGCTTGGCTAATGTTGGGTTTTTAGGTAGAGGTGAGATAGTTTGAGTGGATAGGTTAAAGTGGACTTTTGGCTTGAAGATCCCGTGTTGGGTACGAGTTTCCATTCGGTGTGTAGGAATAGGGACCGGATGGGTGGCATTTTGTGGGAGGTGGTCGGGCTGCGTATGATCTGGGTTCGGGGATCGGAGAGCAGAAGGGGACAGGGGGTGTCCGACGTGGGCTGATGGACAGACGGGGTGGGATGTTGGTAGTGGGCAGGGTGTGACAGGGAAAGAGAGGGTCTAGACGGCACACTACCCGTAGGCAGGCAGTGTGTTGGAATTTCGATGGAAGACGTGGCAGGTGTCGGAGGCTCGGGTGGGGCTGGGCTACTAGTCCCATGTATTGCATTTCTAATGAGTGAGGATGTGTCTGAATCGTCAAGGAAGCCATAATCAGTGACTTGGTATTTTTGAACGTTTGCAAATGGGAAAGTGTGTTCCTCAAACATGGCATAGCGAGCGACTAGGATTTTATGTATGGACAACTCATAGCATAAGATGCAAGGAGTAGACCTAGGCGCTAGTTTGTGAGGAGTCGTGGAGGCGAGATTCGGGAAGGATCTCCCAATCATTCATCATAAATTTATTCCTTATAAATTCATCTTCAAGCAATAAGGATCTCCCAAGTACATTGTCTTCTCCGAACAATTTTTGAATTCAACCATTTTCACTGTTAAAATTCACAATTCAAACAGTTAGGGGCCAGAAACTAGAAGATCATTTTACTTATGTGTCTTATGTGTCTGCTTGAGCTTAATCCATGTACTATGCACTAATCAAAAAGTAAGAATACTATACCAAGAATTTCCCTAGCTCACCTTAGTTCTGGATATCATTTGCCTCCTCAGTGGGGCATCTATAATTAGACAGGAGTACGTAACCTCAAAATAAAGTTCTACTTGGATTCAACTAGTTTCATGCTAATTTAGGCCCGTCAATAATTCTGATTTTACATATGGACAATTCCTCAATATCTTATTCATTCGCAACAAAATATTTTCTTTGTGCATCGGTAACTTACTTAGAGACTAATCATTTAACAGTCTTGGTAGCTGAATTTTTAGCAAAACCATAAAACTCTTGACTGAAATGAAACAACATATCATGTAATAAATCAAATGACAGGTCAGAGCGAACAAATAGATTGCTTCCCTGGGAGTTTTAAATGTAATACTGACTACATAAAAATATCTGGTCGCTTTTGAGTGCTTCAATTAATTAAATACAAAGATGAAGGAAATCTTTCCATTTAGACAGCCATTTTTGGCATCATAAGGAGGACCTCCCCTTCGTTGTACAACAAGAGTAAGAAAAATAGGAGGTTGTCTTTTTAATGTGATGTATAGCATAAACAACCTATTGATACAAGATACAGCAATTCACATCGGGAAAGGAAATAAGATCTTATGGAGGGAGGGAGGATGGTAAAGGCTTGCGAGTCACCTATCCTGATAGGACCCCATCACGGAATTTCCATATTGTCGAGATGAAGTTCAGGATTTCTGTACATGATCGTAGTATGTCATATCATCTCATTCCCGCTGCAACGGAGAGCATCTATGCACTACATTCTGTTTCACTGTTAAGGAACATATCATTGAGTGTAGATCTATGATGTTGTGGTACTCAAACTCAGCAACCAGACATTTGTATTAAGAGGTACACTGTGGGTTATATGTGCCTGTCAGGTTTGCTCAACTGACCAACTATATTTGGATTGGTTCAATTGATATAATTACCTCATAAGAGTTTAGAGATTTGAAAATGGCTCTCTGTTCTGCATACCTTACATGTAATATGAAGACTTCTATTACTGTGTCAAGACTCAAGAACACGCATGCAAGCTTCTAGCATTGTGTTCTGGAGAATGACTCAAAAAGATAACGCGTTGATAGCATCAGTTTGTATATATGACATTGCATTGTATGGACTGGTTACAAAATTCTCGGTCAATATCATAAAAGGCAGTCCGGTGCACTAAGCTTCCGTTATGCGCGGAGTCGAGGAAAGGCCGGACACATGATCTATTGTACGCAGCCTTACCTCACATTTTTGCAAGAGACTTTGAACCCATGACCTATCATAGGAAAAAGAAAATTAACCAAAGGCGGAACTACAAGTCGGACGAGAGTAATAATACTTCTATTCTAAAATCACTTTATATCCAGCAAATATTTAATTCAAGGTAGCTTATCAATTTTCTGTTCATACTCCTAATCCTTTTTCACAAGTTAAGTTGAGATACAAAAGATTTAAGATCGCAACTTGTATTCCAAATTAAAACCTAAAAACTGAGTTTTGCCTAGTTCTTTCCCACCATTTTATCAAATGACATAAGCCCTTGACAATGCGCTAAACAAAATTCAATAGTTATAGATTCTCCGCTTTCCTAATCTCTTTCAATAGTGTTAAATATACACAATATACACACAATATACATGTGTATATTGTGTATTGGGGCTCTCGGCCCAGCCCTTGTACCGTGTAGTATTTTAGTATTAGTTTAGGTAATGTTGTAGTGTAATTAGTATTGTACACTTACCATAATATTTGTATTACCATAGTTGTATAGTTAGTATCCAAGTAGAATAAGGTTTTAGGAGTAGAATAAGAATAAGATTCTCCTATTATGGAAATATGTAACTTGTATATATAGTTTTTCAATCAATGAAAATAATCAAGGGATTATTTCTTTCATGGTATCAGAAGTCTAGGTTTTTATTCCTCTCTTTATAATTTCCGTCGACCTCCTCCCTTTACCGGAGATCTGCCTCAATTGTCGAGCCAGCCTTCTTGGATTTCGTGCCCGGCGGTCTCTCATCTCTTCCCAATTTTTTCCTCCCAAATCCCTCAATCACATATTATTATATCAATATGTCTACATCCCGTAACATGTTTCATCATGCCCTTACAGTTTCTAACATCAACAATAACATCCCTCTTGTTTTTGAAATAGAAAACGTCCAATATGCGACGTGGGTCGAACTGTTCAAAATTCACGCACGATCGCATCAAGTAATCCATCACATAATCCCCGCAGCTCCTGAGGATATGGAGGTACCAAAACGCGAGGATGATCCTAAGTTGTGGACGACTCTTGATGCCACAGTCCTCCAGTGGATATATTCCACAATTTCTACCGACCTTTTACAAATAATTATTGAGCCTGACGTTACGGCACATGCGACTTGGGATAGACTGCGTAATATATTCCAAGATAATTAAAATTCTAGAGTCATTATTCTTGAGCGTGAGTTCTCCCACGTCAATGTGGAAGACTTCCCTAACGTTTCGGCTTATTGCAAAAGATTAAAGGAATTGTCGGATCAACATCGCAACGTTGGTGCGCCAGTTTCGAATGATCGTTTGGTTCTCCAAATGGTTTTCGGCTTCTCCGAGGCCTATAATGGTGTTGGAACGCTTCTTCGGCAAAGCAATCCGCTTCCGAAATTTTATCAGGCTCGTTCTATGCTTACACTCGAAGAAGCAGGCATGACAAAATGAGTGGCTACCGGTGCTAGTCTCGTAGTCATGATAACTGAGTCCACGGTTTATCCTACCGGTTCTACCAACTCTGGCCAAAACCGCAACAACGGTGGCGGCAAAAAGGATGAAAATAAGAAAAATAATGGCAAAAACTGTGGCGGCAGCCGACAGAATGGTGGTGGCGATGAGGTCTCTCGCGGTGGTCAGCAGCAGCAACATCAGTTCTGGGCCCCATAGTAGCCCCCTATGCAGTGGTAGTGGGCCCCACAGCCATAGTTTGGCCCTAATCCAATTTTGCCCCACTGGTAGTAGGCTGCCCAGAGCAGTCCAGGCCCAATTCTGCTTAGACTACATACATCCAGTCGACTGGGCTGAGGCGGCAAGCAGGGGTACTTGGGCCTAGGCCCCCGCAGACCCATCACGCAGCAGCACCCACGTCTACAGACATCAATTCACACGCTTGGTTTAAATCTTCCGAACCCAAATTGGTATATGGACACCGGTGACACTACCCACATGACATCCGATTCAGGTATGATTTCGTCTTATTCCAATTTGAGCAACCCTCGCGACATAATTGTTGGTAATGATAATTCTATTCCAATTCGTGGTTATAGTCATAAAACTCTATCTCCCTCTTATCCACCTCTTATCTTGAAAAACACCCTCCACACCCCCCAAATTGATTAAAAATTTAGTCTATGTCTGTAAATTCACTACTGACAATTTTGTTTCTATTGAATTTGATCCATTTGGTTTCTCTGTGAAGGATTTCAAGACGGGGAGTCCTCTCATGAGGTGTGATACTAGGGGAGATCTTTATGCTATCACACCAGTTCCGGTCCATCGAGTCAAGCCTTGCCATCAGCATTTGCAGCCCTTTCTCCTTCCTTGTGGCATGCTCGTCTTGGTCATCCGGGGTCGTCTATTTTGTCGTCATTAGATAAAAATAATTTTATTTCATGTAAGGGTACGCGTCGTACTCCAAATTGTCAGTCTTGCTCTTTCGAAAAAATTGTTAGGTTGCCATTTGTAGACTCAAGTTCTCATACTTTAATGTCATTTGATATTATTCATAGCGACTTACGGACGTCTCATGTTTTTAGTTCTTTGGGTCATCGGTATTATGTTATATTTTTGGATGATTATTCTAAGTTTTTATGGACTTTTCCGATAGCAAAAAAATCTCAAGTTTTTTCCATCTTAAAATTTAGAGCATTCATTAGAACCCAATTCGAATGGGAAATAAAAAATATTCAGTGTGATAATGGCAAAGAATATGACAATGGGGTGTTTCGGAAATTCTGTGCTAATAGTGGGATCAATTTTCATTTTTCTTGTCCTCACACGTCTTCACAAAATGGGAAAGCCGAACGCAAAATTCGTACCATAAATAACATTGACCGAACTTTATTGATTCATGCTTCCGTACCCCCGTCTTTTTGACATCATGCTCTACAAATGACTACATATCTCCTTAACATAATTACTTCCAAGGCCTGGCGAACAGTGCGTTGTACCTTATCTCACCTTCAATAATGTAGAACTTCATTTGCTGGATTGTCCAGACTGCATTGACTGGAAGAGTGATTTCTCCCCTCGTAGTCTCGCTCGCCAATAACAAGAGAAAACTAGAGCACTTTTGAATGTAATTACACGAGTTTTAGTAATGAGAGTGAGATGCCCTTCCAACATGAATGTTGTAATCTTTATATTGCTAACAATACAAGACATTTTTGCTCAAGAATCACCCAATGTTATCAAGTTCGGTCGCCATTCGGTGTCACCTAGTCCGACCACCACTCAGACTTGCTACAACACCCGAACTTACTACCGGTGCACACTGTTACTTCCTTCGGCTTCCATTTTCAAATCATGTCACGTGTCGTGCCAATTTTCACCGTATACAACACTAAAATACACAACTCCGTCATGTATTTAAATGCACTGGAATACAATTATTTTTAATACATATGTATTCAAAGAAATGACGACGATTGCTTGTATTCAAATACATTCAAATACACGTGATATCAAATAAAGTTCAATACAATTGATCAATTATTCAAATACACTCAAAACAATGAATTTTCCTAAACTTGCTATGAAATGTAAATATATAGAATGTAACTAATGATTATTAAAAGCTCTTAAAAGATAGTGATTTCCGTAAGTTATCCTTTTTCTTTTGAATTTTAATCTAGTTTTAGAAGTAAATTTCGCATGACATAACCAAATCACCAATTTGTTCGAGATCCGGCCCAAAAATACTTCGCTCAGTGCTCACCGATTTCTGTCTTTCCCACCCAATTTCAAACCCAACAAACAAAACAAAAAATGAATAATGATGCCATGCTGGTAATCTTCGTCAGTCTTTAAATACTGCATCTTGACCGTCTAAATTCTGTAATCTGACGGTAACAATCACTTCTTATACCAACCACGCGGATCGAAGCCCACAACATCACAAATAGTCCCCAGTTATAAATAAACACCCCCTTTTACCCCAAATTCCATCGTCTTTCTAGCACTCTCTGAGATCCAGAAACTTCTAATTTCAGGTTTGCTCTTTGAACATATGTTTAATACTTTCATTATACATTTTGTATAAATTGTGAATTTATTTATTATGTATTAAATGTTACATTTTTCTGATTTTCCGCATTATTACAAGCTAATGGTTTTGTATTCTTTCTTGTTATATTTACATTAATAATCCTATTATTTAATCTGGGTTGTTTTGCGTTACTAAAGGTTGATAGAAAATGTCGGGTCGTGGAAAGGGAGGCAAAGGATTAGGAAAGGGAGGAGCGAAACGACACCGTAAGGTCCTCAGAGACAACATCCAAGGTATCACTAAGCCAGCTATTAGGCGTTTGGCACGTAGAGGTGGAGTGAAGCGTATCAGTGGACTTATCTATGAGGAGACACGTGGGGTTCTCAAGATCTTCTTGGAGAATGTGATACGTGATGCAGTTACATACACTGAGCATGCTCGTAGGAAGACTGTCACTGCCATGGATGTTGTGTATGCACTCAAGAGACAAGGAAGGACATTGTATGGGTTTGGAGGTTGAGGGTAGATTTCGTGCAGACTTTTGTTTTGTCTGCAAAAGTCTTGCTGTCAAGAATAGAACAATTATCTTAATGGTCGATAAAGGAATGTGTTTTGGTTTTGGTTTTGGTTTTGCATTTTGATTTTGGGGGTGGTGGGTCTATTCTAGTGTAATTATTAATGTTCCTGCAGGGATATGGCTGTGTTATAGTAGTAGTGATGGTTCTTTTGTAAGGTGAAATGTTGTTTCAGAACTCTGAAATTCGCTCTATTCAATGAAATACTATTTACTAATTTGGTTTCAAATCTTGCTTCTTCTCTTTAATTTGTGTTGATATTGGTTTGGTTGTGTATATCTTCTTGCGGATATTATTGAAGATGATTATTAGCTTGCATTATTTTCAATCAATACCAATTATAGTTGCAAGAAAATACAAATTGTTGGCACACTAGTTGCGTCTGGCAATTGTGCATTTCATTGCTTGTTTACTCTTAATGTCGTGCCTTGTGGAAACGGTGAGTTGGGTAGTTGATATCTGCATCTTCGAATGATTCGAATTTTGTTTGTATGATATACCTTGAAGGATTAGGGTGTTTTTGTATATGTTAAATTGTGATGAAAACAAGTTTGTGACTTGAAATTGGTTGGCGTCCAGATCTCTATAATTGCTTATTAACATAAAAATACTTGCCAATAGTTGTAGTGGACCATAATTGTTGAGTGACTTTTTAGTTAGAAAAAAAGTTTGATTTTTTGAGTGAACTAGCCATAATGGAGTGATCATCATCTTTAAGTGCGTTGCTCAACTTTAATTTTGTATTGCCATCTTGTCTGTCTATTAGACTTCTAGTAAAAACCAATTTTGAACTGAGCTTCTTAATTCATTGAAATTTCACGAAAAGCTAAAGGAAAACAATCACATAGCAAATAATGTTCAATCCGCTCAATGTTTACCACGTTAAATACTCAGGGCAGATTTGCTAAGAGAAAAAGGCCTCAGTTGAAATTCTCATCAAAGTATGAATTGGTGACTTGGTGTTAATATTGTTTCTTGTTGTGTGTTTGACTGTTGATTCTTCTATGTAATATGAATGTATTTGTTAAGAGTGACATTGTATATAGAATGAAAACATGGACTTCTTATAGACTCGACAATTCTCATTGTACAAGCTAGCTTTTGGGGTTGATTATACCTAAGATTCATTCTTTACATGGTATCAGAGTCAGACTCATTTCAATTCTTTGTTCACTGATGTTGGGCTTCCAAATTAGTCTACGCTTCAGTTAACGAAGTCTGGGCGTGCGGGGGAATGTTAAGAATCCACATCGAAAATGAAATGAGAATATGTACTACTTATATGGACTTAGATAGTCTTTACCTACAAGCTAGCTTTGGTTGAGTTAGACCAAAATCCATTCTTTACCGTATTTACAATGTGTCATATCACAAGCTAGTAGTATGTTATTTCTTCCTCCGCCTCATTTTAATTATCATTTTAGTTCATTTTACGCCTTTTAAAAAAGTAATCAATACAAGCAATAATTGCTAAGTTACCTTAATTTAATAAAAGTAGACGGATTGTTTCCTTTTAAATACTGTATATTTTTCTTTAATATTAAGGTTATAGTTTGAAACAATAACCAACTTTTGTCTTGAATTCTTAAAGCGATACTACATTTGTCTCAAAATATTTGTCACATTACAATTTTGAAGAGTCAAAGCAAACTATATGAAATTTGACCAACATTTTGAGCTATATTTTTTATCATATTAATATGAGAAGAATTGAAACTTATAATACTTTTCGTATAGTTTTGAATATCTAAATTTTAATATTAAAATATTGATTTAATATAATCTATTTTAACTTTGAAATATAGTCAAATTGATTTTTAAAAAAATATAACAAGTATTTTGGGAAGGAGGAAGTAATTATTTTGAGATAAACAACAGTTAAAATGAGACGGACGGAGTAATATAGAGTAGGGGTTAAATTACCATGTTTTTGTTGTGAATTCAGACGAAAGTTATTTAGGTTTCTTAAAATTAAACACAATATTTTAAGCTAAACGACAATTAAAATGAGATCAACGGAGTAATATAGAATCGAAGTTAAATCACCATGTTTTGTTGTGAATTCAGACAAAAGTTATTCGAAGTTTCTTAGAATTAAATTTATATATTCAAATTCAAATATAAAGTACTATAAATTATAATAATTAATAATGCATAATATTTTTAAAATGAAGATAAAATAAAAGTTCTTTCAACGCTAAAAATAATTATCGTGTTACATAAAAATGAACAAAATTACACAGTAGTAGTACAAATTGGCACCCTCCAAGACTTTTTTTGTTGTGAACGGCGATCCGCACGCTACTCTTTCGAAATACAAGACAGTGAAACCCCTGAACGACGACAGCCTGCAAATCACGCCACCGATTAACCACACTTAGCAAGCCACGCGCGATGTGCGCCAACCAAGAAGATTTATGCATTGAACTCGTGACCATGGCTGCCCGCGCTTCAACTACACCAACTTGGCTATCCTTCCGGGTTGCCCCCTCCAAGACTTTCTTGACATTCTAGAGGGTGTCAATTGATACCGACTGTATTAGTAACGTAACTTTCTTTAACCAAAAGCAAAAAAAAAACACGAGTTGATCTCAGCACTTCTAAAATTAAGTTAAATAAATGTTCTAAAATATGTCTTGAGGATTGCAAGTTTCCAAAGGCTGGACCAGAATGATGGGCCCAAAACCCAAAATTCAGTTGCTTCTGGCCCACATCTAACTATTCATCCAATTGGCGGTAATCACCAACTAGTCCCGCCCATATTTCGATTTCCACACCCCACAATAGGAAAAAACAAATTCAAATTTTGAAACCTTAATGCCAGGTCATCAATCTCCGTCACTTTCATCGCATAACATCTCAACCGTTAATATCCTCATCAACGGCCAATATTATCACTCGTTACCAAACACAACAGCATCACCATCCCTTAAGTAGACCAACCTTGGCCCATTCCATCTCCATTATCATATCACTATCTTCAGTATTCAACCTCTTAAACTCCCAATTATTTCTCAGGTTCACAATCCTACCATTTCCTAGCTCTCTTCATTTGCTAACATTAGTGTTTTTCGTTAATTAATCTGATTGTGTAAGGTTTCTGTTAATCCTTAATAAATTCAATTGTTTTTGCAGAGAAAATGTCGGGTCGTGGAAAGGGAGGCAAAGGATTAGGAAAGGGAGGAGCGAAACGACACCGTAAGGTCCTCAGAGACAACATCCAAGGTATCACTAAGCCAGCTATTAGGCGTTTGGCACGTAGAGGTGGAGTGAAGCGTATCAGTGGACTTATCTATGAGGAGACACGTGGCGTTCTCAAGATCTTCTTGGAGAATGTGATACGTGATGCTGTTACATACACTGAGCATGCTAGGAGGAAGACGGTGACCGCTATGGATGTTGTGTATGCCCTCAAGAGGCAAGGCCGTACTCTCTATGGTTTTGGTGGTTAAAAGAGTAAAGGGCAGCTTGGTTCTATAAGCTCTCACTATGTGTGTTGTTTGGGGGAAGGGTTGGATCATAAGTTCTATTGTATATAATCTTAGCTTACATTTTCGTAGGAGTTTATTTTTATGCCTTGAACCTTGGAAACAATTAAAGAATTTACGTTTCAATTTGGTGTTTGTTTTTGTTTGTTGCAATTATGGCAGTGTTTAATGAATATAGTTGTTTAATTAATGAAATTGCACTATCTTTGTACTATTCGATTTGTCAATTTGTTGAATTCTTGTTTGAATCCCCTTTTTACTCGAGATTTAATCACTGAAATTGTGTATATATAGAGAGATGAAGAGATGTAGCTAATGAAAATCACTGCATACCCAGTGAAAGAAACTTATAAACTAAAATTGAACAAAAGATGAGCCACTCAATATTTCCAATGTTTTTACTCAAAATCAAGATGGGTGCTACAAGCTTTCACTAGACATTGAGTGTGTTAGTGAAGTAAAGGAGCCATTGTTGCTAATACAATCTCTAAGTTTGTCTTTTGATGACCAAGCATCGATGAGGTCCCTAGCTGTTTAAAGAGGCAATTATCGAGTCACTGAATTGTTCATTCTTTAGAGGACTTCCCAATATGCTTGGCCAGCACTATTCTTATTAGAATGTGTTGTTACTCTATTGTATTTTATAAAGCAGTACTGGAAGTAAATAACTATTACAAGTATTCGAAAGGATAAACAAATATTCAATATTCAGAAATTGAATCTTGTTGAACAAATAGGCCAATCTTCAAAACTGCCGCAAGCTTGTTGTGTCTTGAATCTTGATAACCTGAAATCAAGAAACAACTAAATCTGGATGGTTACAACGTTGTGTGTTGAGTCAAGGAATTGCCCTCTGTCCTTAAGACAAGATTGCCCCGTATATATGCTTTTACGTTAGCGGGCAATAGTCTTCTAAGATAAAACAACACTTTAATCTCAACGCTACAAAGCCAATAGGTTGAGCCTTCCGAATAAAACAAATATGAATTGACTTGCTGAAAAATGTAAAAGAAATGAAGAGTTTCTATCTTCTCTTCTGTTTTGTCTCTGTGTATATAGTGTGTCTCTGTTGTGTATATCTTGTGTATATCACACTGTATTTCGTCACTATTTTGCAGTGGTTTTTCTTAACTGTTTTAAGTGATTTTGCTCACTGTTTTGTGCTGATTTTGTGGCTGTTTTGCTCACTGTTTTGAGCTGTGTTTTGTGCTATATTGGTCACTGCTTTCGTCTATTTTTCTGTTCTGTTTTGCAGTCCAGAATTGAGCCAACAACTGCTCAATATATAGCATGGAAGAGGGCAGTCCAACAGCCATAAACAAGGCTGTAATGGCCATTAAGTGAGGGTTGTTAATGGCATTAGAGAGGCTGATTTATGGCCATCAAGAGAGGCTGAATAATGGACATGAAGGAGGGTGATTATGGAGGAGTTAATCAGCCAAATAATGGCTGATTAATGCCCCAAAAACAGTCCAACGGTAGGCAGAAAGTTTTCTGCCTTCCGTCACTCCAAAATCAACTTTCTAGAAACTCTGGGGACCAAACTGTAAATATTAAGCAATTTGGGATCTAAAAAGATAATATCAGAAAGTCCCCACAGTCGACAAGACAGGCGGGGGCCGGCGCGCGTGTGGGCTTAGCCTTGAACCCAAGCACATCTAGGTCCTCCCTCCTTTAAACAAATGGGATACCCCTTGGGGTTCCAAACCCTTTACCACATTAGAGACTTATATAGAAAGCAATTCTTCCTATTTCCACCGTTGTGGTAAATTTGTCCCACACCATATTTTCATGCCTCAAACACCTTACTTCGTGGATCAATATCTCTTTCATTTCTCAACGAAATTTGACGATTCTTGGTTCTACGGTCATCTACTCACTTCGTAGATCATGCATGTGCGAAGAGACAAGGCCTCCAACATGCGGAACGCTAGTGTTTAATTCATCAAAGATGGGTGGACGCATCTCCCCGCCAAAGGTAAGTTTCCAACAGAATGTACTGATTAAAGTTCATTGGATATACTTTTGCCTCGTACTGCCTTTGAAATGTAGGCGTATTTTTTCTGTTCTTATAAAGTCACGTGGTCATTGTTGAATCCCTTATCCAAAAGATGACAGCATGAGTTGCTGCAAAATTTGTTACAAGTATTGACAGGGATGTTAGGGCTCGTTTGGTTCAAGAGATAATTAATTTGGAGATTAAATTTGGAATGAGTTTATTCCATATTTAGTTGGGTTAAAATGAGGATGGGATAACAATCCCGGGATAACTTGTTTCCCAACCAAATGAGCCCTCAATGTACAGTTGGGAATTGAAAAGAATGGTTGTTGAGAGATTTGTGAGGAAGGTGTCGATTGGAATTGTTGGTGGTGTGATTTAACACAGGCTTTCATGAACTGAGTTTGCTTTTGTGGGCATGAAGTTCACAATATTTCTAATACAGAGCTACATCCCTTGAGTACCTCCATTTCGTCCTGTCTGTTCTCTTACACCGGGAACAGACGGGATTGAGGAAGGTGAGCCGGAGATGGATTACAAGACAAGGATAGGGTTAGCTGGGGAAGAACAGACATGGATGCCATTGTTGTCTGTCTTTGAAACTCCTGCAGCTGGGAGGCTGTAAATGGAGCTTTTCCAAGGAGTGTGTGAATACATTTGCGTTAATGCTTTTGGATGTCTTGTTAATTTGCTTGTTGCTGAAAAGTCTGAATTGCAGTGAGCAAAGGTGAACAAAAGAATAGTTCTCTTTTCTGAATAATGCACATAAACCAAATAGTAGTATATTGATTCAAATACTCCGTTTTTTTTTACAAACAAGGAGGTACATACATAATACTACTACAATATTGTAGGGGGTTCAAACAGAGGTGAAATCACTAGTGAGGTATGGCCAATAATGCTTGTGATTGCTTCTCGACCGGTTTGCCCCTGGACATTCCGCTAAGTCTAGTTGGCAAGTTTCCTTTTTTCACTCTGTAAACAAAACAAGCCCTTAGTCAAGAGGTTAGTTACCCTCTTCGGTATCGGCAGAGAAAGTATAGAAGGACAGTGACACTATAACTCTAACATAAGCAAGCTGTCAAGAGGGAGTCAATAGCTGCCTATTCTGCGGAAACCATTTGATTTTGAATCATCTGCACTCCACACAAATGTTCCACCCAACTCTCCTTTACTTTTAAGCTGACTACAGGCTGTGAAAAATCCATTTTCTGTTTTTAATCCCCCACTCCCATCCGTGCTGAAGCTAGCCAAGATCCTCCCCCCTTCATAATTTGAGGTTTGAGTAGAAAAATAATCCATGAATTGAGACACAGTGGTTCCCTCATCATACGCGTAAAATTGGAAGTTAACATAGTCTATAAGGCGACCATAGCTTTTCCATAGCGCCATGTAATGACTCTGAACCTCATCATCATCAAACGGAGCTATGGAAGCAAATGAAATGACTCGTTGTTCTTGAGAGTTTAAATTAGCCTACCTATGCACTCAGCAAAGGTATTAGGGGCAGCTTGAAAATGTTCACAGTCGATATCAATTCCATCCAAATTGTATTGCTTAATGATATCTGTAAGAGAAGAGACAGCATTTGAAACCCAGGAATCGATTTTAATTGTGTACAAAGGAAACTTATAATATGATGCTTAATAGTGCTCACCAATCAGTAGGCAAACATCTATATGGATAGATAGTCAAAAAGTCTAGCTCAGCCATGTTATTAAATGACTTATTATAATTTTCTTTAATAATTAGAACCACTCAAAATTTGGTGATTCATAAACTTTATTCCCTCAGTCTCAAATTATCGGTAGTATTTCTCGTTTACACTCATCTTAAGAAAAAATATTAATTAGGATGAGTTTTTTGTGACTATTTTACCATCATTTATGTCTTAAGATATAATATCTTTTCATTAAATATTTATTTTATATGAGGTGTTTTTAGTCTTCAAAAACAATTATAATACCAAGGATATGAGCTTCTAAATAATAAATAATTTGAGATAACTATTATTAAAATTACGACATATAATTTAAGCAGGAAATATCTTTGAGCAGATGTCACATTCAAGAAGTCTTCAACTTTAAGGTCTTGGTCCTCCGTGTTTCATCAATTAACAAACAATATACACTTTCTCCACCACAAAATTTAATAAAGAAAGAAAGATTTTTGAAATTTGTAATATTAAAAATGTCATAACATTTGTATGATTACAAGATTTTCGAAACTCGTGATCTTGAACATGTCAACATTACGTGACTATAAAATCTTCTCATTAATAGTAAACTAGAAAATTTAATTTAAATAGTTTTCATATTAAGTAAGGGTTAATTCATTCTGAAACTAATTAAGGGAAATAAATTTACATAAATTAAAACAAACAAAGTATCACTTATGATAAAATGATCAATTGTACTATCAGTTCTAGATCTATATAACTACTATCTAAGAAAATGACGCACTAGAGAAATCCCATTAAAATAGGGATTATGTGGCTATAACATAATTAAGCTGGTCTAATGTCTTTTTGCAAAGATAAATCTTTTGTAGCACCTTGAATCTCGTTAATTGACATTGTTAGAACTTAGAAGTCACTTGTGCAATATTGATTGAACAAGTTTCATTTATAAAAAAAATAATTAGGGAATAAGCACAATCATTGCCCGTAACTTACAAATCACACAAGGAGGATAGGCATTGCCCAAATAAAAACTATAACAAATGATAATTTTTTGAACATTTTCTCTAATTTGTGATTTGCATATATGTGGTGGTTGACATTTTATAGTGCAAATAATATACTAAAATTGTAAGTGGATAGGAGAAAATTTAGATTACTAGACAATTCCAGCTTTGTAGATAATTGCAAATATATACTCCCTTGACCAATATTTTAAAATATTTTTGTAATTTATAGTAGTACTTTTTGTATCGTTTTTTAATTTTTAAATATTGAGTTGACTTTTTCAACGTAATTTGAAATATTAGTCAAAATTGACTTTTGAGATCGAAAAAAGTAGGAGTAATTATGAATAACTAACCTGTGATTGTTTGCGTGACCTTTTAAGGTGATGTGATATTTAATTTGAACAACTAAGCAAATTTTGGTTGTAAATATCCTGTTGGATGAAACATAATCTAATGGGAGTAATTAAAGATAAAAAGAATTGTTTCAAATAATCTTTGACATATTTTTGTCAAACAATGACTACTTATTAGAGTGGACAGAAAATTAATTTCAACAAATTTTCTTGGTTTTGCAAAAATAATTTACTGGTTGGTTTTGCACAAATGATGGGGGCTATTCATTGGTCGATTTGATTAGATTTTACCATCGTCAGTTTAATTTTTCAATTTTTATTTCTTTAAATAGAAAATCAAATTAAATCATGATATATTCAGTTAAATCTCGATATTTCTCGTTTTTGATCCGGGTTAAATTTGATTGAAGTTTTTCAAATAGAGCCTCTAAACATACAACTTTATGATTATATGATTTAATTATTACATATACAAATTTAAATAATTATACTGATAAGTTTGGTTTGGTGTTTTTGATTGAGTTTCATAGTTGCTTACTAAATTATTGCTAACTAATTTTGGTTGGCGAATTAGTTAATTTTTTTTAATCAAAGTTCACTTGTTTTGATATTTTTTATATAAAGTAGTAACTTTTCCCCCTAATTTTGCAAACAAAAAAAAGTTTGCAAAAAACTAAAAAGAAATGCAAAAAAGGAAGAAATTCACCACTTCTCCATCCAAAACATATATGCACTGTGTTTCAAACGCTAAATCACTTTATTTTGATTGGCCATATCTAAAGTTTTTTGATAAGTGAAGTACGCAAGTTATACTCATTGTTCCTATTTTTAATAAATTTATGCGTACATCTTTTTAATATGGTTGTCTTTAGACCACATTTTAGACCTCATTTTTTTAAGGCAGTTGCAAAAAGGTAAAAATATATCAAGATGCATGCCAAGTATTCATCTTCTTCTAACATTTCATTATAATTAATTAATATACATTTTTACCTTTGTATACGGGCAAAATCGGTCTCAAGAGAAGAATGAATCAGGAAGTGACACGTGACAAAGATGGCTAGTCAGTGATAACTCAACCATGAAATCACCGGAATAAGAGGATTACCGTAAAGAAAGACCGAAGCCAAAGACATATCGATAGCACTCGTCTAGCTCTGAAGGTGTTTGTCCGGATATCAGTCACCAGACACAAGCTTGCAATCGGTTAGAAGCAATTCAAGATGTGACCGTTACAGAAGATCCCTAAATTTTTTCCATCCTCTATTATCATTTACTACCTTTTATCGTGGCATTAATATTAATAAATAAAGGGGTACGATTCAAGAAACTTGTACCCCATAGCTCAAGTATAAATATAGCTTCTCATTTCATTGTAAAGGGCATCCAATTCAAGCTTAACAATTACGTTCCTTTCTTATAGCAATTTACAAAGCTTTACTTACTCTTTTTTGTACCGGGGCTCAGTGCTCATCAAAGCCAAGTGTTCATCCGAAGACATTACTATTGAAGAGATTCTTACGGGCTCATTCAACTCAGGGGCTCAGTGCTTATCAAAGCCAAGTGTTCATCTGAAGACATTACTACTGAAGAGATTCTTACGGGCTCATCCAGCTCAGGCTAATCGCGTTACATTTTTATCTTATATTTACTTGATTTCATTTTCAATTGCACTTTACTTATTCTTATTTATGACAAATCAATTCGCGTATAATTGATTCGACTATACCTTTGTTAGAGTAAACAGTTTTGCGCCCACCGTGGAGCTAAGAATAACTGTGATATTATTTTGTTGCTCTAATTACCTTACTAATCACTTGCAAATTTGTGAAATCAGGTAGCTAAGAAATATGACAAGTGTTGGAGATCAAGTTAATGTTGTAAAAAATGAGCTGTTAAACAACACAACAACCCCATAAATTGATTCGGTTACATGAGAGGTTCGAGCAAGGAATGAACATGTGATCTCTCCTCAAGGGTCTATGCATACTAGGGATGATTCGACCCCAAATGAGGACGATAGTGCTGAAGGTGGAATAAAATTTTCCGGGTCATATTTGGGAAGGATCTTCGACATACTGGAAAAACTACAGAAGGCAATTGCGGATTTACAAAAGGATGGAACCGGTACAAGTCTGCCTAATAATAACGCGACATATCAGGATCGAGGATCGGGGAGAGAGTAGCAGGACGGTTCCCATAATAATGAAACACCGGAGATAATGAAGTATCTTCAGGCTTTAACTAGTCGGGTGGAAAAGAATGAAAAAGAGTTGCATATATGGTTAGATACCAACGAGAAGGAGTTCAAGGTGTTTAACACTCTGATAGATCAAATCTCGAGGGCTCCACCGATTTTGAAGGGACCGAATTCGAAGAGATATATACAGTTGTCTTTTCCACCGAGTGCGGCACCGAAGTTGATTCTAAAGAGGTTTAAGATGCCGAACTTGCCTAAATATGATGGAACAACAAACTCTTAGGAGCATGTGACATCGTATAGTTATGCAGTGAAGGAAACACAATGATATGCAACCGGATGAAATTGAATTGATTTTCCTAAAAACTTTTGAGGAAGCGTTGTCCAAAGGGGTAATGACATGGTATTCATTATTTCATGAACATTCTATTAATTATTTTGAAATGCTTGCAGATGTTTTTATCAAGGCACATGCCAGAGAAAAAAAGGTGTCGGCTAGGAAGGCATATATCTTCAAAATAGCTTAGGCAGACACGCAATTGCTGTGGGAGTTTGTGATAAGGTTCCAAAAGAAATGCATGTTGTTGCCCGCAGTACAGGATGAATGGGCGGTGGAGGCTTTCACCAAGGGTTTGAATCCAAAGAGTTCAAGTGCCTCTTTGAAATTGAAGAAAAACATTTTGGAGTTCCATGCGACAACGTCGCACAATGTTCACAATAGACACGAGTAAAAAAATTCGCGTAGGTGATGATCAAGAAAATATACCGACATCTTCTACAGGCCCGAAATCAAGGTCACCTAAACTTTGATCGAAGGCATTCCAGACACCAATTTGAACCATACCCGTCAGGACCACAGGCTGACTGGAGGCAGAAGCGTTCGCGAAACGAGTCGCCAGAAAATGATTTGCATGAAGAATAATAATATCTATGAACACTCAGAGTATGATCACGTGTACCCGCCTGGTATTAAAGGTCAAGCTTTAGTGCCCGAGTCCTCACACTCAAGCACCGAGAAAACTACTCTTGTTATATAAAGAAAGGACTGATAACACTAAGGACTGTTGCATCAAAGTAGTGGAAACCATAATAATAAGTACCGAAAGCATCTGAAGATGGCCCCAGAACGGAGTTGAAAGTAAGGCCCTATGTACGAAGGCACCATGCCTGAAGCCTCATACTTTATGCTCAGGAAAAGTCACCGGAGATAGCCCGACCTGGCTCCGAAAAAAAGATAAGGACTGGGGATTGCCAAATCAGACTTGAAAAAAAAATAGGAATCAGAATAAAAAATTGACTAGACCAATATATGTCAGCACTACCATAATTGTCTTGCAATGTATTTTTTCATTTCCTGTAAACCGTCGTATATGCAAAGTTGTAAACACTTGTGTACGTTCAAGGAATTGAATGAAGCGAAACTTGCACCTTCTAAATATTCTCGTATATGTCCGAATGAACAAAGTCATTCTTAGATTTTCTCACACTTAAAAGCAAATAAGGATTACGAATTAGAACAATTGTGCCAAGATGAACGTGACACATCCTATTCGTAAGCACCGTAAACATAAGAGGGCCCTCTCTTATAAAGCCGTCCAATTAAATGGCTAAAAGATTGGATGCTTTATTTTCCGATCATAACGTTAATTAGATGTGTTAAATTCCCGGACATTATCAAAACCAGAAGTAGAAAATTTCTATTCATTAACACTTCCGGTTTATGAGGATGTGAGGTTATAAATATTTCAGGTACAACTAAAAACCCAAAAGTTAAAACTCAAAGAAAAGTTTCAGGTACAACTAAAAATCCAAGAGTTAAAAATCAAAGAAAAGTTTCGGGTGTAATTAAAAACCCAAAAGTCAATGCTCAAAGATTAAAAATTTCGGGTGAACACTAAAAACCCGAGAGCAAACTTGCGGTAGCGGTAATTCTTTTCAGCACCAACTAGTTGTCAACAGTAGAAAAACCAGTGGTAGAATTATAATATGTATCCATAAGTTTTGCACTCTTTTTTTCTTCGCCCGGTTTTTGTCCCAATTAAATTTTTCTAGCAAGGTTTTTAATGAGATAGTCGCGAGGGTAAATACATGATTTTTCGGCAAGAAGGGAAAATCTTCCACTTTCCGATCACATTTCAGTGAGTAACCGAAAAGTAGGAGGACTATCTGTATACGGGCAAAACCGATCTCAGGAGTTGGATGAATCAACGGCTAGTCAGTGATGACTCAACCAGATGACACCGGAATAAGAGAATTACTGTAAAGAAAGATCGGAGTCAAAGACATACCGATAGGACCCGTCTAGCTCTGATGGTGCTTGTCCGGATAACAGTCACTGCAATCGGTTAGAAGTAATTCAAAATGTGACCCTTACAGAAGAACCCCAAGATTCTTCTAGCCTTTATTATCATTTATTACTTTTTATCGCAGCATTAATATGGGTAATTAAAGGGGCATGAATCATGAAACTTGTACCTCATAGCTCAAATATAAATAAAACTTCTCATTTCATTGTAAAGGGCAAGCCAATTCAAGCTTATCAATTACATTCCTTTCTTTATAGCAATTTACAGAGCTTTATTTACTCTTTTTTGTACCAGGGGCTCAGTACTCATCAAAGCCAAGTGTTCATCCAGAGACATTACTATTGAAGATATTCTTACGGGCTCATTCAGCTCAGGGGTTCAGTGCTCATCAAAGCCAAGTGTTCATCCGGATACATTACTATTGATGAGATTCTTACGGGCTCATTCAGCTCAGGCTAATCACATTACATTTTTATCTTATATTTACTTGATTTCATTTCCAATTGCACTCTATTTATTTTTATTTATAACAAATCAATTTGCATATTCTTTAAATTACTAAACAAATTCAAGTGTACCTTTTTTGGGGTAAACAATCTTATTAAATCACTTAATTATAATAAATTAACATGATTTGGTGTAAAAATGGGGTATAATAAATATTTACCGGAAGATTTTTTTAATTAAGGTAGAATTCATTATTATTAGTTTTCTTTCCTCTCTGAATTTATAAAAAAATGGGAAAGGAATAAACTAAAAAGGAATTAAATTTTCAAAATAATTACGTAACTTTGAAGAGAGATCAATGACAAAGCGAATATCAAGTGCCGAAATTCTTTTTTTCTTTGATGGAAGTAATTAAATGAATATAAATATCAGAGAATTCCCTATCCAACTGCAGGACTATTTGTAACAATGCCATTACCACCTGGTTTATCTACAAGGATCCAAACTCTATTACATCAAGTATTTGTGATTGGGACTTGTTAGTAAATGACTACGGGAGTAGCACTATCTACAACTCCACACGCGATAAGAGTGCTTATTCCTTTTTCACTTGTGCCACAACATCTTTCTCATGGGTCCCTATTAAGAATTTCAAAATATAATTAGAAACAAGGTGAAAAACTTAGGAATCAACGTTTAAACATTTTTTTATTTCTCATCCGGTGTCGGGTATCCTCATTGAGGTCCGACTAAATCCGGTTCGTGCCGGAAAGTCCCACATTGAGGGTAAACGTTTAAACGTTAAAATTGATATATATGAGAGGGACAAAAAATAGGTGTAGATACATGTCAATTCGGAAAATTCGAGTTTAGCCCATTGAGGAAACATCCCTTTTCCATCACATTGATTGCCAGTACAATTAAAGATGAACATGGAGGATAAGCAGGGAGACTCTGCACTGCATAAATTGCACAAAGAAAAGTTATAACAAATGATAACTTTATAAACATATTCTCTACTTTTATGAATTTTCATGGTGGTTTTTACATCTTTCATAGTGTAAAAAAAAAAAGCAACGCACACAAGGAGGATAGGCAGTACGACCTTCCACTGATGAATATGCTGCCCAAAGAATAAAATAACAAATGATAATTTTTTACACATTTTTCTCAAATTTGTGGTTCACATATATGTGGTGGGTGACATTTTATAGTGCAGTTAATGTACTGAAATTGAAAGAGGATTGGAGAAATTGATATACTTGACAACTCTAGTGTTTGTAGATAATTGCAAATATATACTTCCTTATCCTAATTTACATGATATTTTTTACTTTTCAAGATTCAAATTATCTAAAATTTGATCAATTTTTTTTAATTATATAGACGTGAGACAAATTACAGTACTTTCTGTATAGTTTTTGAATGTTTAAAATTTATTTTTAAAATATGAAAGTGCGGGGGGATGGGGAGGGGAGGTGAATTGTATTTTTTTTTAATGTAGTCGACCGTCTAAGATCAATAGTCTACTGTAATTGAGATTGAAAGTAACTTAAAGGCAGTATTGAAAGTAAATCCATCGCAGGTGCGATGTTGCCCTTACGACCAGGGGTGGAGCTAGTAAGGGTGGAGGGGTTCATCCGAACCTCCTTTGGCGAAAAATTATACAGTATATATAAGGTTAAAATTATATTTTATGTATATATAACAGATGTTGAACCCCTTGACTTTTTTATGTGTTTACTTCTTTATATTTTTGAACTCCCTAAGTAAAAATCCTAGCCCCGCCACTGCTAGCAGACTAGTCTACCTCCTCTATCAGATTTTTCTCATCATTTGCTACGTGATCACCTGCATGATCCTTCAACTCGTCCCCACTATTTTTACCAATTTCTAACTCTTGTAGTTTTTGATTAAAATTTTGGATGATTTTAGAAAAATTGGCCCAGTCATCACCCTCCTCCTCCTGACTAATTTTACCATATGCTACACGATCGAAGGACACAACCTCCATCACGCCATTCACCACATTATCAACCTCTTTCATAGCCTTATCTTTTTTAACGCTATCAGATTGGGTAAATTTAGAGAACTCAACATCAGGGACAATAGACTAATCTATATCATCACCTATTTTCACACACTCATCCGCCACATCATCAACTATCTGATCATCCAACACAACCTCCGTCACACCCTTCACTACATTATCAACCTCCTCTATAGTCATTATCATTTTTAACACTATCAGGTTGGGTGAATTTAGAGAACTCAACATCATGAACAACATATCAATCTACCTCATCCCCACTAATTTTACCTCCATTTACCGCATCATCAACTACATCATCACCTACTTTCGCACACTCATCCATTACATTACAACTACATGAACACCCTATTTCATGTTGGAAATTTGCCTTTGGCGGGAGTTGCGACCGACCAACTTTAACGGCTTAAACACTAGTGTTACGTATGTTGGAGAATCCGGTTCTTCACACATGCATGATCTACTAAGTACGTAGATAACCGTAGGGCCAAAAATCGTCAAATTTCATTGAGAAATGAAAGAGATATTGGTCCACGAAGTAAGGTGTTTGAAGCATGGAAAGTGTGGTATTGTGTTCAATTCTCCCTCATCGGTAGAGGAAGAAAGAATTGTTGTGTATATAAGACTCGAAATTGGTTTGGGGTTTGGGACCCCAAGGGTATCCCATGTGTTTAAAGGAGGGAGGACCTAGATGTGCCGGTTCAAGGAAAGACCACACGCCGCGCCGCCGCCGTCCGTCCGATTCGAAGTTCCGGTGGGCGTGGGTGGGCCTTCGATATTATCTTTGGGCCGAGAACTTTGCCAAGTACAGTTTGATCCCGAAGTTTCGATGTACGATTCGGACCGTAATTCTTTCAGATGTACGCTTGGTCCCTGAAGTTTCGAGCGTCGAATTTGGACAATCAAAAGCGTAAACGCCAAGCTCTCAATTCAGCCATTTATTTTGGCTGAATTACTCCTCCTATAATGGCCAAATCCGTTGGTATTTCACCATTTATGTTGGTGACTTTACTACCTCCATAATGGCCATTATTTGACTATTATGGAGGCCGTTTTTCAGCCCCTCCATCACCTATATAAACACCCCCTTACACCATTGTTGAGCACTAAGAACACACATATAATATACACGAAATTCAGAAGCTTACACAAGCAGAAACTTTTCTTCTTCCTACAACTTCCAAGGCATCATTTCGTTACTCAATATTCTTCACGGTAGCTCTTGAGTTTCCTTTGCTCAAGTGTTCCATTGCTGTTTTATCTTGGGAGACAAATTATCCAGGACGTATAAAGGATACATACGGGGCAATATTGTCTTAAGGACAGAGTGCCACACTCGACTCAGCAAAACCAGTTTCCATTTTTCCGTCTTCAACAAAATTGTAATTTCAGTTTTGTGGATCTATTGTAATTTTCAGATTACTAGTTGAATTATTGAATATTTGTTTAGCCTTTCGAATACTTGTAATAGTCATATACTTCCCGCACTGCTTTATAAAGTACCATAGAGCAAAAATACCCAACATTTCATACCCTCATTCACCGCATCAGCAGGATAAAAAAAGTCATCAACCTTGTTATTTTTACCCTTATTCGCCAAATGATTACCCACACGATCCCCCTCAGTGAATTATCATTTTCTTCAAATCTATCATCACCTAGCCCATTCCTATCATGGTGGTCTCATCTCTACCAGCACGCTGTTCCCAAAATACAAAAAGTATAAAAACAGTTTGATTTCAAAAGCGTTTAGCAAAAATAATGTCAGTTTCAAAAAGAGAAAAAAATTCCAGGATAAATACTTTAGACTCATCCTTTATATTTAAAGCTTTAAAAATCTTTTTGAATGAGGATCACATTTCCTCCTTCAGTGAGACAACCTCATTATTTAGCTACAAAAGAAAAGAGCAAAAATCAAAACATCAAAATTAAGAAGAAGCAAATACTAAAATAATATACATACAACATACATACCAAATTGAAATCCCTTCTCAGAAGTCTTAACTCATCATTATTTTTTACTGCGGAATGCTTCATCTTGGGATTTTGAACAGGTAGACAATTTGCATTCTTATGAGTTTCCTCTTCTTCAGGCACAGGTTCAAATGCAGGCAACTCTAGTGTTATTTTTTCAACGCTCCGAATGACACAATGTTATGCAACGTCAACTGCAAAAACACAAAAATATGTTAACATACAAACAGTAAATAATGCATTGCATAAACTAATAGACACTAACTTAAAAAAATATTTTTTTACCTGATCCTGACTTAGACTGAAAACTTCAGTCTTCAAACTTTTGTATGCCACCTTTTATTTTTTGCTTTACAGACCAATTTAGTATGTGTGGCACATTATCTCCTAGCTGAGTAGCAAGACTTTTATTAACATAGTCATAACACTCATAAAACCAACACTGAAAAGTCAAAGATAAATCGCCACAACGATACATACTACTCATCCTACAGATCAACTGGTCGCTCCTCTAGTTGTAGTATCAGGCCCCTTTTTTGTTGGACTATTCTTAGCCTGTTATTCAAGAATCTTTCCTCAGAATGGATGATGAATGGAAGCGAGATTGAATTGACGTGTAGAAACTACAACTACAGATTTGATCCCTTGTCCTTCATTGACTCCAACATTGTTGTAAAACAGACTTTCCCCCAAAGGTATGCTTGGTAATCACCACACTCAACAAGAAAGAAGTCATCCTTTATTATGAAGTCATCATTTGTAATAGAAAATATGAAAGTGTAAATAAAGTATAAGACACAAATCATTAATGCATCCTCATCAAATTGCCACTTTTTTGTGTGAAACATTCAATCAGTTCTAGCTTTGTAACCTTTGACGCGCCAGAAAAATATAACTCCATCAACCGACTTGACATGTCAAGTGCATAAGCTTTATTATAATTTTCAGTGCACTTTAACCCAATAATTAAAGCAAACTCCCCGAGTTCAAAACGCAATCTAGTATAATTCACTTTAACCCAAATCTCATCATCTCTATCCAACAACACTTTCCTAAGCAACAATGCATGTATAAATTGGTTTTGTATGAAACTGGTTGCAAATTTAAAAAATAACCGAAACATGTCTCTTTAAACATCTGAAGCTGCTGGTCATTCAAATTAGATTTCAGTTGATCCACAACGAGGCAATTTGTGTGCATACTAATTTGAGTTGAATAACGATCACGTGGATGAACATAAAAATCTCAAAGCTACTCAAAATTTGAAATGCACTATGTACTTAGTAAAAACTCTCAAAAGCGACAAGTACAAGTATCCACACTTCACACTTTTAATAAAAATATACACTATGTGTTTATGCATCTCATATACACTATATATATATATATATATATTATGCATATATGATACATATAAGTAATGACACTTCTACACACTATACACACCCCCTACAAAAAGTGTGCATAAAAAATAGGAAGTGCTTATACATCTTATATACACTAAATATACAGATATTATACACATATGTAATGACACTTCTACACACTATACATACAAGCTACAAAAAAATATGCATAAAAACAAAGTGCTTATGCATATCATATACACTAAATATACACTAAAAACACAGAGATTATACATATGTTATCTTGGAATATATCACGCACTCTATTCCAAGTGTCCATCGCCGTAGCGTCGGGTTCAATAATCGTTTGTAAGAGATCTGTAGAGATAGTGGAATAAATCCACTGGAGAACGGTAGCATCAATGGTTGTCCATAACGTAGGATTATCCTTGGGGGTAGGCACCTTTTACGCCAGGTACCGAGGGGATTATGTGATGGAGGACTTGATGCGAGCGTGCGTGAACTTTGTATAATTCCGCCCACGTCGCGTATTGTACGTTTTCCATTTCAAGAACAATAGGGATGTTGTTCTTGATGTTGGAAACTGTAAGGGCGGGATGAAACATGTTCTTTGACGTAGACATAACGAAAGAACAGTAGGTGAATGAGGGATTTGGAAGAAAATTTGGGAATAGAGGAGGAGAAAATATATGCACACAATTCGAGAGGAGGCACGGAAACCGAGAAAAGAAGGGGGCAGCGGAAGTGGAGAGAATGTATTTTAGCCCTAGACTTCTGATACCATGAAAGAAATAATTTCTTGATTATTTTCATTGATAATGAGAGGTATATATATAAATATACAATTCCTAAATATGGACAATATAGGAAAATAATTCTACTTTTTCCTATTCTAATTCTAATATATTTTCCTAGTACAAGACTAATACCATAATTACAATTATATATGAATTACATTTTTTGAGTCCCAAGCGACCAGGATACACATGGTCCTTTTATTTTAATTATAAGGAGTTCTAATTTATAATATTCTTTTATCTAATTTTATTTTGAAAAGATTAAGAAATCGATGTCTCAATTAGAATGAAAAGCTAAAAGGTAGTATGACAATTGCACTCTGAGCACCTTTAATCTTTTTGGAACGAAAATGTTATCTTCTTGTATTGGAATAGCCAAACATTAAACAACACCAGATGGATTTGGATGGTAGTAAACTAAATTATTACAATTCGTTCCTACTTTCTTTAACAAACTGTCGTCTTCGAGTGTGTTTGCCTAATTTCCAAAGAATCAGGGTCTTGTCAAAAACTGGCATTTTGTGCTGCTGTACAAAAAAGCAACATAATTGCAGACTTGCAGTCGGTGGATATAGAATTATTTTACTTCTGTATGTTGTGTAGGAGTATTTCTTTTTCACTGGCAACTTGTAGAAACTATATTAATCATAGTTTTGAGGCAATATATTTGACTTCTTTAGAGTAAAACCTTACGAAATATACATAACACCAATTTCACAACAACAAAAAAAAAGTATCATCACTAAAATGGTTACCGTTTAACTTACGAAAAAGTCCAATTGTCAAAAGAATTGAAAGAATAGAACATTAAATTCGTTGCTGAGGTCATGAGCTTCTTTCAATGATCACAATTCACATATATACACATGATCACCCAAATGCTTAGCTTATTTTAAGGTACAAGTGCTATTAAATACAGTACTAGTAGTACTTTTCGTGTTCTAATTCATGTGATATTTTTTAGTCAAATTTTAAATAATAACATGTTTTTATATTTAATAATAATTCAATTTTAAATTTTTTTATTTTATCTTACTGAAATAATTTACGTAGTCACGTAGATATTAATTATTTATTTTAAATCACAAATTAAAATAAAAGTTATTTTTAAATTTTATGTCAGTTAAACACCTTCATGTAAATTGAAACAGAGGGAAGATCCTATTCTCGAGGTGGACCATTTAATTATCTTTTCTTTTTTAAAGTGGAAAAGCACCATGTTCTTCAAACATCATAAAAAACCACTGCTACTATCTGATAGAAATTGATTCCTTGAGTGATTTCATTCCAATGGTAAAATATATACAATGGTATCCTAATAGAATAAAGGAAGACCTATCTAATTAGCCTAAATTAGATGATACTAATTTACGATCATCCTAATTAATGTGATTACACTTGATTACAAAGATAGTACAATAATCATGAGTAATGATGATTTGCCCCATAATTATCTTAACAATTCCTCACAGTCTTAGCGGGAGGTTCTCGTATGCTGAGGATGTCCAGAAAATCATCAAATAGAACGCGCGGAAGACCTTTGGTGAAAATGTTGGCAATCTGATAACGGGACGGTACATGGAGAACATTGACTTGTCCACATGCAATCTTTTCTCGGACAAATAATATATCAATTTCGATGTGTTTTGTGTGTTGATGCTAAACAGGATTACCGGATAAATATATCGCACTTACATTATCACAATAAACCACATTTGCCTTTTCAATCAGACAATGGAGCTCTAAGAGAAGATTTTTGAGCCAACATGATTCATCAACCATATTGGCTACCCCTTGGTATTCTGCCTCAGCGCTCGACCGAGACAATGTTGGCTGGCGTTTGGATGACCATGAAATCAGATTATCTCCAAAAAATACAAAATAACCAGAGGTGGAACGTCGTGTGTCCGGGCAGGCACCCCAATTCGCATCTGTATAAGATGAGATATTCGAGATGGAGGATTTATACAAATGCAGTCCAAAATGAATAGTACCCTTGATGTACCGCAGAATCCTCTTGAGAGCCCCCATATGTTCATCTTTCGGATCATGCATATGCAAACACACTTACTGAACTGCATAGGAGATATCAGGTCTCGTGAAAGTAAGGTACTGCAAGGCCCCTGCTAGATTGCGGTAGTGTGTCGAATCACTGTATGAAGTCCCTGCAACGGTACTCAATTTCGCTTTTGTATCCACCGGAGTGTGTGGTGGTTTGCAGGAGGACATACCGGCTTTGTCAATGATCTCCTCGGCGTATTTCTTTTGCCTTAGAAATAGACCACCTGCATATTGAGTTACATCAATGCCCAAAAAATAATTTAAAGGACCCAAATTCTTCATCGCAAATTCTGTTGCGAGAATGGACATAATAGACCGGCGAAGTGATGTAGATGAGGCAGTGGAAATGATGTCATCTACATATAGAAGGATATACGCCATGTCACTTCCCTTTTTATAAATGAATAATGATTGATCAGACTTACTGTGTGAGAAACCAAATGTGGATACAAAACCTGTTATACTATGCCCGTAGAGCATGTTTCAAACCATATAAGGACTTTTTCAGTAGGCAAACATAATCCGTATGTGTAGAGTCTCGAAAATCCAACGACTGGTGCATGTAAACTGTCTCATGCAGATGGCCATGTAAGAATGGATTTTTAACATCTAACTAATGAATGGTCCATGATTTTGACAGTGCCAGGCTAAGAACAGTCCGGATAGTTGCTGGCTTAACCACTGGACTGAAAGTTTTACCACAATCCACTCCAACCTACTGAGACCTGCTATCACCAACAAGACGAGCTTTGTATCTCGCAAATGAGCCATCAGAATTCTTTTATGGCAGAACACCAACATAGAACTAATAATGTTCACATTAGATGGACAGGGCATTAATTCCCACGTCTTATTTTTAATAAGAGCATTAATTTCGTCTAACATGGCATATTTCCAATTCTGATAGGGCTGCTTTGGGATTTTTTAGTATAGGTGATGGTTGAACCGAAGATAGTAAGTTAAAATGATGTTTGGGCCAAAAATTACCGTGCATATCACGAGTTTCAATGGTCCGAGGTTGTGCTATCATCGGTTGGGTAGTAGGGGTCTCGGGTATGACATTGGGATGAGAGATGGTATTTTGGCCCAAGTCTGAAAGTGAGTTGCCGTTAGGTTATTGGGCTAGGTTAATGCACGGGTTATTGGGCTAGCTTGGTTTACGGGTGAGGGAGCAGTGGGCTCCCCCACTTGGGCCTGACTGCCATTGAAAATGGACTGGGCTGAGACCATCGATAAAACAGATGTGGCCTCCGAACTGTGGACTGGTCCAGTCCCATTTTGTGGTTGGGCCGGGACATTTTTGGGGTTTTGTTGGGTAGGTCCTACATGTTTTTGGATATTAAGATGGTGATGTAAAATGGGATGTATCCCGTTTTCCAAAAAATCATATGAAGGTGAGGATGCCACATGAGACTTAGCAAACGGGAATGTAGACTCATGAAAAATTACATGACGAGAGATAATGATTTTCCAGTTTATAATATCATAACATTATATCCCTTCTGATTTTGTGGGTATTCCAAAAAAACACAAGGAGTCGAACGAGCCTGCAATTTGTTAATGGTTGTGGACAGAAACAAAGGATAACACAAACACCATCAAATGTGTAAAAGATGGGAGATGATGATACAACATTTGTGTAGGGGACACATTGGATAGTAGTTTACTAGGAAGAATATTTAAAAGATATATGGCCATTTGAAGTGCATGGTGCCAAAAATTTGGTGGTGTGGATGAATGCACAAGGAGAGTGCGAATCATATTGTTAATTGTTCGAATTTTTCTTTCTGCTTTCCCATTTTGTGGTGATGTATGTGGACACGAAAGACTCAAAGACATCCCATTTTGGTGACAAAAAATATTAAATTGGTCATTTATGAATTCCCCCCATTGTCACATTGAAAATATTTAATAAATTTGTCAAATTGAGTTTTGATAAAAATACTATTTTTTTTTTAAAAATGATGTAGGTTTGTGATTTATGTCATAAGGGAAAAGTCCACAGAAAATTCGAATAATTTACCTGGTTTCCGACTACCTACCACTGCCCGGACTGGTTGTTGCCACCGGCTGGTTGGCCACCTCATCTACCTCGTCCTTTTTCACAATTATTTTTTCCTTTGTTATTATTATGGTTTGAACTTTGAACCCCATTTTTGACCATTATTGTTACGATTTCCATTGCCCCCCGAACCAGAATTTTGGGGCTGCAAATCTGCGAAAAATGAGTTGGTGGAGACGAGAGCAGTTCCAGCGGTGGCTGTTCCAGAGGATGCCTGTTTTGCTTTCTGTGTTTCCTCGAGAATCAACCTCGAACGGGCCTCATAGAAAGGAGGCAACAGATTACTCTGCTGAATGAATGTAGCAACTCCATCATACTGTTTATTCAACCCTACAATCAACTGAAGAACCAACCGTTGATTTGTTACTGACGAACCATCGTTTGATAGTTGGTCTGCAAGAACCTTCAATTCTTAATAATAGACGAAAACATTGGAGAAATCATCCAATTTAATATTAGTAAATTGGTGTTCAAGATATACAGCCCTAGAAAGTTTGTTATCTTGAAATATGTTTTGTAAACGTTCCCACGCCTGTTGAGCCGCAGAGTTCGGCTCTAGTATGGTATGTAAAAGATCGTTTAATATAGTTTCATAAATCCATTAAAGGACTATAGCATATATACGGGACCATAACTTTTTGTCCACCGCAGGGGTATCCGATAATGACTCGGAAGGGATGATATGGTCTATTACCTCATAAGCGCGACAATAAATTTTGAACAATTCCGCCCAAGAGATGTATTGCCCTTTTTTCATTTCAAGTGTTATGAAAATAAAGTTCTTGACGTTATTGACGGCAAGAGCAGGATGAAAGTTTTGTTTTTCGGCCATAGTTTCACACTACAAACAAAAAGAAGAAGAGAATAGTGTTTTGTATTTGGTGGAATTAATTTGGAGAACCCTAAGTGTATGCTAAGTTTTTGTGAAAAAGGGAGAAAGTGAGAGAGGGCCGACGGGTGGGGGATGGTTTAGTTTAGGGTTTGTGTTGAAGTGATTATGGTTTTTAGAAAACCCGAGGGTTTTGGTAAGAGTGATTGAGAAACAAGAAGAAAATCAGCTGAAGGAGGAGAGAAATAAATAGTTAGGGCAAAATATTTTTGACTCTGATACCATGAGGGAAATTGATTCATTGAGTGATTTCATTCCAATGGTAAAATATATATACAATGGTATCCTAATAGAATAAAGGAAGACCTATCTAATGAGCCTAAATTAGATGATACTAATTTACAATCATCCTAATTAATGTGATTACAATTTATTACTAAGATATTACAATAATCATGAGTAATGATGATTTGAGATAAATATGGGATTGTCCCGTAATTATCTTAACACTACCTACTTCTTCTAATGTTCTTATTCTGGTCCTCCACCCTATTGTTGGGATATATACCAGAACATTATTACACTTCTTTTACAAGAGGATCGGAAAATTGAATCATGTAGCTAATGCTTAACATGACGTGATGTTAAAGTGTCCTATATATTATTGAGAGATTGATCTGTCTTCTGGGTCGAGCTTGTTGCACGGGCCTTGTCTAGGCGAATTATCTTTTTTGTTTTGTTTGCGAGTTATTACATAAGAGTGGGGTTTACCCCGTGCACTCTGAAGAGTAGCAGCTGTGAGTTCCCTTGTCATAAAAAAAAATTGAGAGATTTGCAAGATTATGGTTATATGATCTTTAATTTTTTGATCAGTTCTCAGAATTTTTGACTGAATTGGTGTCCTTTTAGGGACAAATCCAATAAATGGGTTTGTCAGAATTTTATTGACCAAAATGATGAAAACGCACCCCTGATGGAGTATCTTCAGTGTATTATTTTCACGTCAAAAAATAAACGATCGGTTAACTATATTTACAATGAAGCATGAGCCTTCAGTGGATATTTCAAACTTTGGAGAAAGTCTCATCCCTTCTAAAGCATCTTCAGTGTAAATTTTAAAAATCAGAGAATCTGGAAAAGTAATTTTTATCTGCTCCGATGTGACAAGTGAGACAGTTTTTCTAGATCTAAAGGCTCTTATATCCTAAGGCACATTCAGTGAACTTACAAAAACATCCTTGTCTAAAAGAGTCTGTCCTTAGAGAGCCTTCAATATTTTTTTCGTTCCACTCTATATATGGAGCTGAATACATTTTCATGTGATCTCACCCAAATTACACCATAATAAGGTATAACATGGTCATTGTCAAATATAGTAACCCAACTAGGTTGGGATCGAATCTCACAGGGAATACGATGTGAAACTAGTCCTATTCATTGTATTACTTCTTTACTAATACTTTATTTTTAAGGAAACCAAAGTGTTTGTTTGAAAGATTATTTTTAATTACTAAGTCAAAGTTTATCTAAGGATTAATTTACCAATATAATTAGAGGTTAGGGTTGTGACTTGATTAATGGAAGTAGTGTTGAGTCTTTACTTAGCCTAGGTGTATTAAATATGGTAAGGACAATGAAAACTACTATTTAAATGGGAATTTCTCAATTGACCCACTTAGTTTCACTATTAGACTTTTTCAAGCTTAAAGTGTGGAATATAAGATTACTCATTCATTACCCTTAGTTGAGTCCTTTCTATTTCTAGATGGAAATCATTAAATGAAGTTTAAAGCACAAGTCCTAATTAACGTACCCCTTTCTAGATTCTTGTCTCCTTTTTCAAGTATGACTAGAAATAATAGACTTTAGAGATATACTTTCAACCACCCTCATTTAATTAAAATGAAGGGTAATTAACTACTACATTTAATATACTTTTTTTTTACATTTAAGGGCTAACCCAACAACCACATTTCATTTTTAGTCACAATCCCAAGTAAAATTCTTGCCACTCATGAAGAAATGTAAATAACAAGACATAATAAATAAAGACACAAGTAGTCATAGAATTCTTACAATGAGTTTAATATTAATCAATGAGAAGATTCTTCAACTTGTCTCTTCAATGGGAACAAAACGTGTAATGAAATGACTTGACAAGACAAAGAATATTCTCTCCAAAATGAATGAGAGATGCATAGTAAATTGATTTGATATGTGAGTAGTTAGATCCCTTCATAAAAAACTAGACAATGCTTATATAGGGACCCAAAAATTCGGAATACAACTAATTACAAGAATATCACAGTCACCCACTCTCCGACCGCAGACCTGAACATGTCTGCGGTCCGCAAAAGGGAACTAGGGTTCGCATAGTGATCTTAGATCTTGACTATCTCGAACTGTGGTAGGAAGTGCGGTTCATAAAATTGAAGTGCGGCCCGCAAAAATGCTTCGAAGCATCGCAATCTGAGCTGGAATTGATGTGAGCAGTGGTTTGCAGATCGGACTGCGGTTCGCAGAATGGATGTGCGGACTGCAAAGTGGGTCGCACTTCGGGGCTACGAATTCTTCTATTCACTGTTTGATTCTGCAATTTAGCTTCCCCTTCTGCGGTCCACAGTCTGGTTCTGCTGTTCGCAGAAGTGGTCTTTGCTGCACTTGTTTTTTTTCCAGCACTTTTTTTCACGTTTATGCACTTTTCCTCATTTTTGGTGTTCCGAAGCAAAAATTCTATAAAACCCAAAATAACATAAGAAACACACACTATAATGCATTAAGGAAATCAATAATTCATGCAATTGATATCAAATATGTCATAATTTCTCGACACATCATTAAATCTGAAAATTAGTGTACATTGAGTCAAATACGTTGTTATGTACATCATTGTCATTATCATATTAGAAAACTCATTCAGATTAATTTTCATTTTAATATGCAAGTTTATAACTAACCAATCGTACTCAATATTTAATGGAAGTTTAACAGCATCACGAACACCACAACTATACCTAATTGTGTCAGATTCATATATTATATCGCCGCCCCAATACAATGCAACTCTAACACGACGTTCATTTGAGATTTTTAGACCTGCAAGTTATTTACGTAATGGAAAGGGCAATACACTATGAGGAAATCACTAACCCTTTTTCTCCAAATTCATATTGAAGTGTGCATTCAAGCATACTGTACACTAATTTTGTGAACTTAATGATGTACATGACAAACTATGCAGTTCCATATATAGAGTGGAACGGGAAAATAGTATTGAAGGCTCTCTAAGGGAAGGCTCTTTTAGACATGGGTGTTTTTGTAAGTTCGTTGAAGGTGCCTTAAGGTATATGATCCTTTAGGTCTAGAAATGTTGTCTCACTTGTCATATTGGAGCTGAAAAATTATTTTTTCAGATTCTTTGATTTTTAAAATTGATCGGGAAGGTGCTTTAGAAGGGATGAATCTTTCTCCAAAATTTGAAAAGTCCATTAAAGGCTCATGGACAGTAGAACACCTTCAATGTAAATAAAGTTAACGGGCCATATGTTTTTAGATGTGAAAACCGCACATTGAAGGTGCTCCACTAGGGGTGAATTTTCACCATTTTGGTTATCAAAATTTTGACAAACTCATTTGTTGGATTTGTCCCTAAGAGGACACAATTTCAGTAAAAAAATTCCAATTCTCACCTCATGATCAATTTTTGTTTTAGGTTGAGATAGACTCAAAGTCTATTTTCTTAACCTACGTAGCATCTGAGGCAGACATGCTCCGACTGTCAACGTGCACATGATATCTATTGAAGACCCTATTCTAGTCTAATTATAATAATTTAGTCTATTTATTGTACAATTATAATTATGGTAAATATAGAATTTGTAGTCCTATTAGAATAGGGTTACCTTATAAGACTACGAGAAGGAGAACCTTACTTCTATATAAGGAGGTCATTATGATGAATACAAAGTAGAAATAATTCTTCTATTATTCTTGTCTCTCTAAATTCTCTTCCTTGTCTCAATTTTAACATGGTATCAGAGACACGTTAGAAAGACCACCAACATCCTAGAATAATGCCAGACGACGATAAAGAAACATGCAATAATGACAAAGAAATCGCCGGTGAAGAAAACAAAATTCAAAGAAAAATAACCTCTTCCTACGACATTATGTCGAATAATAACCCTGGAATTATGGTGACAAAAATCCAATTAAAGGACGAAAATTATGAAGAATGTGCTAGATCCACGAGGACAACACTAAGAGCATGAAAGAAGTTTGGCTTCGTCGATTGTACAATCAAAAAATCGGACGAAGAGTCGCCGGACTTGAAAGATTGGTGGACTATAAACTCACTGTTGGTGTCATGGATTCACAACACCATAGAACCGACGCTTTTCTCAATGATTATACATAAAAAGGAAGTGAAAGAATTATGGACGAGCATCCGAGAGCGATTCTCCATTATTAAAGACCCTCGGATGCAACAACTAAAGGCGAAACTAGCGGAATGCAAGCAAAAGGGAAGGATCATCGTGGATTACTATGGAAAATTCACTAAGCTATGGGAGAAATTGGCAAATTATGAACAGATCCCAACTTGTATGTGCGGAAAGTGCACATGTAATCTAGCAACGTTCCTAGAAGCTAAAACAGAAGAAGAAAAATACATATTTTTCTTTTGGGATTGGATGAGAGAACGTATAAAATGGTGAGATTGAACATACTATCCCAGGAATTGCTACCATCATCGAACAAGGTTTACTCGAAGTTAGTGCAAGAAGAGCGTGTGAAAGGAATCACACGAAAAATAGAGGACCAGAGTGAAATCATGGCTTTTACCGTAGAAGGGAAAAATCATTATCGTGAATGAGGTGAAGGGAAAAATAATGGTGCATTTTGCACACATTGCAAGAGATCCGAACACGTTGTGGACGGTGTTTTAGACTCATTAGTTATCCGAATTGGTGGCCGGAAAATAAAAAAGGAGACAAAAAATCAGAGAAAGAGGATGAGGACAACAACAATAGCAGAGGAGTGGATCATGATCCGATTGTGGTAGAGGAAACTACCGGGCTGACGTTGTAGTTGCCAAAGAAGAAACTCAAACAGAGAAGGAACAGTGAGCACAAGCGACAGAGGACTTCACAATTTGAGATATGAGATCTGGAAGATTGTGATTCACATACTGAATTCTAAGAGAATAAACCCGTATAGGAAGTGGATAGTAAGACCAAAAACTCATCTTGGATCATAGACTCCGAAGCTACCAACCATGTGACAGGTAATCCAGAAAAATTGAGCAATACGTGAGACATTCCGAAGTGTTTGGTTGGTCTTCCAGATGGAAGTAGCTCGGTGGCTACAAAAGAAGGAACAACCATACTGAATGACAGAATATGGTTGAAGAGTGTCCTTTATGTTCCAGATTTGACATACAATCTAATTTCTGTATCATAACTAGTTGATTATTTAGATTGTGATATGATGTTTAATAGAATTATGTGTGCTATACTGGACTCCACTACGAAAAAGCTGATTGGAAAGGGTGAGTGTCGAGATGGACTTTATTATTTCAGGAATGTGCTGATAATACATACTATGAAGGTTGAGGCAATTGATTGGTTTGATCATTGGAACAAATGGTTGGGTCATCCTTCAGCATAAGTAACGAAGTCTATTATGACATTAGGCTTAAAAAAGAGTGGTGATAGATCATATAGAATGTGATGTATGCCAACGGGCAAAGCAAACGAGAAGTATTTTTTTCTTTAAGTGATAATATTGCTTCAGATACTTTTGAGATGATTTGTTGTGACTTATGGGGACCATAGAGAACCCCTTCCTCTTGTGGTGCTTCATATTTTTTACTATTATGGATGATCGTTCACAAGCTGTGTGAATTTTTCTCTTAGTTGATAAGAAAGAAGTATACCAAACCTTGAAGAATTTCTTCGCCTTGGTGGATAGACAGTTTGGTAAGAAAGTGAAGATTGTTAGAAGTGATCACGGAACTGGGTTCACATGTATGAAGACTTACTTCTTCGAATATGAAATTCTTTTTCAAACATCTTGCACAGGGACACCACAGTAGAATGGAAGAGTCAAAAGAAAATACTATCACATTCTTAATGTGGCGTGAGCATTGAGATTTCAGGGTCATCTTTCAATCAAATTCTGGGGAGAATGTGTTTTGACTGCTGGATATTTGATCAATAGAACGTCATCTTCGGTGTTGAATGGAAAAATCCCCTATTGAATGTTATATGAGAAAGTGCCTCGGTATGATCATTTAAGGGTGATAGAGTCATTATGTTATGCACACACAAAAGGAAGAATGAAGGATAAGTTTGAGAGTCAGAGTCGTATGTGCTTCTTATTGGGATACCCATACGAAAAGAAAGGTTGGAGATTATATGACTTAGAGAACGGTGAATATTTAGTCTCAAGAAATATTGATTTCTAGGAGACTAAGTTCCCATTTGTTGTAGGATCAGGTAGCTTGAGCGACACTATATAATTGATTCCGGATGAAATGGAGGAAGAAAGAAATCAACACGACTTTGAAGAAGACGCAACCAACAATATAGGTACGAACGAAACTCGAATGGATGAAGTACAGACACTAGGTACCGAACCTATAAATCAACCTGCATTAGACCGAACAAATGCCGATCTTGATAGAAAAGGCATGGTGATAGTACAAACTGGAGGTAACCAAACTAATAAAATGCCCCTGGAAGAATAATTGGGTCAGGGTAAACGTCAGAAGCATGAATCAACTAGGTTGCGCGACTACGTCACATAAACATTTCCAAAACAAAGTCCATCAACGCATCTTCCCGATCCTCAACAACCCTCAGGTGCACCTTATCCTTTAGCTAACTATATATCATGAAATATAATTTTTACTTACAACCAAAAGCTTCTTACAGTAATTACCACAGGAACCGAACCAAAAACCTTATAAGAGGCAATGAAAAAGGACATTGGAAAATAGCCATGAAGCAAGAGATCCAAGAGTTGGAGGATAATAAAATAAGGACAATAGAAACTTTTCCACCGGATAAGAAAGCACTCAGATGTAGATGAGTGTATAAAATCAAGTACAACTTTGACGGCACAATCGAGCGTTATAAAGCTTGTTTGGTCATCTTCAGAAATAAATAGGAGGAAAGAATTGACTACAATAAACCTTTTGGTCCAGTTGCTAAGATAGTAACTGTTCGGACCTTCCTGGCTGTTGGGGCTGCGTGAAATTGGAAGTTGCATAAGATGAATGTGCATAATGCTTTCTTACACGATGAGCTTACTGAGGAAGTTTATATAAAATTGACACCAAAATTCCATGTTCCTAATCCGAGACAAGTATGTCAACTCTGAAATTTTTTGTATGGTTTGAAGCAAGCTCTAAGGTGTTGGTTTGCGAAATTATCAAGTGCTTTGATGAAATATGAGTTCAAACAGTAGTACTCCGATTATTCTCTATTTACTATGCACCGGGGAGGTATGCAGCTTAACATATTAGTCTATGTGAATTACTTGATTATCTCCAAAAATGAACATAGTGCCATTAAACAATTCAAAGACTATCTCCACACATGTTTTCACACAAAGGATTTGGGCCCTCTGAAGTATTTTTTGGGAGTTGAAGTTGCACGTAGATCAACAGGGTTATTTTTCTGTCAATGGAAATATTGCATGAATATAATCTCTGAGTCCGAATTATTGGGAGCTAAATGATTCAATACTCTCATGGAACAAATTCATGGTTTGGTGTTGGCCGGAGGAGCCAATTTGGGTGATCCGAAACCATACCGATGTTTGGTCGGTCGATTGATATATCTCAATTTTACGTGACTCGAGTTGTCATATTGTGTGTATGTTCTATCCCAATTCATGCAGCAATCGAAGGAAGCACACTGGAATGCAGTTATCCGTATGGTGCGTTACTTGAAGAAAAAACCAGGACAAGACATAGTGATGAGAAAAGATTGTGATCTTTAGTTGTATGGATGGTGTAATTCAGATTGGGTCGGATGTTAGTTGACTCGGAAATCACTTACAACTTGGTTTATCTCCCTCAGGAATTCTCCCGTGTCATGGAAAACCAAAAAGCAACATATTGTCTCCTGTTCGTCAGCGGAGGCTGAATACAGATCGATGACAATGACCGTTTGTGAATTGAACACAAGTCTCCGGTTAAAATGTATTATGACAATCAAGCAGCTTTCTATATTGCCCGAAATCCGGTGTTTCATGAACGAACTAAACACATTGAAGTGGACTGTCACTATGTCCAGGACGCAATCCAATCAGGTACAATATTCCTCAGTCATGTTCAACCAGTGAGCAGTTGGCCGATGTGTTTATAAATACTTTGGGAAAATCACAACATCAATATTTACTTGGCAAGTTGGAAATTCGAGACCCTCATGCTCCAACTTGAGGGGAGTATTGAAGACCCTATTCTAATCTAATTATAATAATTTAGTCTATTTATGATACAATTATAATTATGATAAATATATGATTTGTAGTCCTATTGGAATATGGTTACCTTATAAGATTAGAAAGAGAAGAACCTTACTTCTATATAAGAAGGTCATTATGATAAATATAAAGTAGATATAATTCTTCTATTATTCTTGTCTCTTTAAATTCTCCTCCCTATTTTGATTTTAACAATATCATTGTATGACACATTGATTGAGCTAGAAAATGAGTTCTCTCTTAATTATATGAACTTTTAGACAATTTTCACCACAATAAATCAACTACTTACTTACCAAAAGGCTACCCTAAACTAGCACTAGAACCACTTCCGGTTACTCATTTTTTTAGTTCCTTTTTTTCACATCTTTCAATGATATCTCTTGATTATTTTTCCCTTTGGGCTTTCAAATTATTTTGTTATGCTATCATTGAACTAATGGGATGAAAGATTTTTCAGATTTTATGATATATGAGTATATAGTCTATATACATTATTCGGAAAGTAGGCACAGAGAGTATGTCACAGGAGTTGGATTGGAGCATAGACTAATTGCTTCTTGTATACTAAACATGCATCTCCGAATAATTATTCCTTCACCTATAATTCCACGGATTGCGGATCTGGAAATAGATATGGGCAGTGACTAGAAAACGAACTAGCACGTGGATTCTGATGGTATATAAAAAAGGGGAAGTTACGAATATGTGTTGTCCTGCCAACCAGTTTACCAATATGGCTGAAATATACACAACCTCGAGGCATTGGTGATTTTATTTTCTTTTACTCTTTTAAATTAAAAATATATATTTATTATTGGATTAGCCGATGATCGGCTAAATCTCTTATGTTGAACCATGTTGCACTAGATTACTTGGAATCATGGCACTAATGCTTTAATAAATAATAAAGCAGATGATTCATATGAAAAGGTACTAAGGTCGGGCAGAGGACAACCCAGACGGAATGTCCGAAGCTCAGGCTGATGGTCCTGTTTTAGCCCGCTGAACCGTGGTGGCGTTAGGGCGTTTGTGGATCTGTTATGAGTTAAGACAGTCATGCCAGGGCCTGTCGACCCGTAAAAGTTCCTCTGATAGTGCCATCTCTGTGATCCCTTCCACCGAATTTGGGGAACCGTTTAAAAAATGTTTTATTGAAAGTTTTGATAACAGTGAACGATTAGTGCTTCAAGAGGATTTTTATAAAGATCTCTCGCAAGCTAAGAAAATTATCTCTTTTGTTCCTTGGTTTATGGCTAAGTATGTGGGAGATTATATCTCTGTCCTAGAAAGGGAGTACAAACTCTCTAGTGGGGGAGTTGTTAATACTGTTTCCCTCCGCAACAACCTTTCCAAATTGAAAAGGGTAATAAGGTGCTTCATTTTACTGTATTTTCAAGATTATTTGATGATAATACTGCTTTAGTTACAACTTCGCATATTAATAACATGCTCAAACAGAATAATTACACAAATGTTTATATGAACATATTGGGTGAACAAATTGTTCTTTTACACAATAGAGTATAGAAATTAACTTCGGAGATCATGAAGTCGATTCCTTCTTCTAGCTATCATACACCTGCAGCTACTCCTAGTGTGCAGCCTCCGCCTGAAATTAAATATTTCAAGTTAAGAGCCTACTCAGAACTTGAGCAATTACTATGATAAGTTTAAAGGTTTATGAATCAGCCTTTTAACAAAAGATTATGAGTTGGACCTTTCTGGAAATGATTATAAGCAAAAGATGTCTGATGAGATTAATAACCTAGAAAAATATTCTAGGAAACCCGTACAAAGGATGTACTACTATCCCAGACCTACTCATCATGACGTTTTGTTTGAGGAACAAGAGATTGTTGATAACAATAGCTATATGGAAAGAGTATCAATGAATGGAACATAGATAGTTATACGAAAAGACAATTTTATACAACGGTTCATAGAATGCTTATGTATAGCAAATCTGCAAAGCTAACAGTAACACTGACAATGCTATTGCAGAAATGATTATATCAAGATTTACTGGTCAATTAAAAGGCTGCTGAGATCATTATTTAACCCAAGAACTTGTCCTTCCTTTGTTCTACAACCCATAGAAGCTTGCAAATAACTGTCAAATTAAATTTAAAAAATTTATAACCAAACACTTATTCAGAAACAAAGTAGTAAAAGTTATTCCCAAAAAATTAGTAGGTGTTTAGCCATAGATTTCAAATATTTTTCACTTTATTTGAAATTTATGAAGTTGGAGTTAAAGATACAATTGTGATCGGTTATACTTTTTGCAGAGAATATTTGAATTTAAAATAATATTCATGTTTATATCATTTAGTACTTTCTTCGTTAAATGAATTAATATAATTATGTGATATATTAAAGTTTATTACGTATATTATACATTTTTATGGCCAATTATTAATTTTCAAATAAAGTAAAAAATAATTTAGTAGCATTCTCTTATCCCTTACGTTATTCGAACAGGGAGTGCATGTGCAAACTCACATCACTCTTTATCACGTGGGCCAACTTTGACACCACACACTAACCCCACTTTTGCTTTTTTCTTCTCTTTATCTCCTAGTTTTCTTACTTTCACGGTTTCACCTCACCTAATCTTTTTTTTTCATCATAATTTTTAATAATTAATAATAACAGTTTGAAAATTTAGTTAATTATGTATTTACCTCTTTTTCCTTCTTTACATAAGTACTAAACTTTTGTCTGCAACCTGATTTAAACTTGTAACATGCACCTAATTTACACATTATAAACTGCACTTTTACCACACATTTTCCGTTTCTTTTCTTTTAATTCGTTTCTAATTACTCTTATTTATGTGAAGGTTTAAATTGAAATAATGGATATCGATATGTTTATTCTCTTTTTATAGCTAGCTAGATTATGGAAAAGTATATTCGAAAATGAAGTCTAAAGGTGTCTTTGGTACAAATAGGAAAATATTTTTACAGAAATAAGTGATTTTCTTATTTATTTTTTAAAATAAATACTATGAATCTGGGGTTGATATAGCGGGGGATATGAGGGTGAGGTGGGGAGAAGTCTGTACGATATAGAATAACACTTATGAAATTTATTTTTTCTATTGCTATCAGAAAAATCATAATTTTTCTAAGTAAAATATTTTCTAAATTTTTTGATCAACAAAACATTCATGTGAATCGCTGTATGTTTTCCGGTGCCGGCTAGATCTTAAAGCAAGCGAAGCACTTACTTTATGAGCCCAAAAAATTTGGGGGCCCCAGAATTATTATTTCTCTATATATGAGTATACAATTTATATAATTTTTTCTTATCATTGATGAGTTTATTTATTTATTTTCTTATTAATGTTTAATAACTTAATTTCTTCCTTTCACTAATTAGTATAACCTAACTAATTTTCTGCCAATCTTATTTTACTTTTTTGCTAAATTCTTTTTCTCTATCCATAGTTAGTCACTTAACTATATCTAATAATCTAGATTATTATTTATTTTTTCACATAAATCAAATATCTCTCATTTCGGTTGTGATGCAATCAAGCACGCAAGTATCCCAACAAACAAATATTTCATTAATTCATTCATTTTTTGTACTTTATAAAATCAAGTTCTCATTTTTTTCATTCTTCATATTTACTTGCCTATTTTGTCAAAGATGCTCATTTTAAGACCTCTTATTAAGATTTTGTTTTAGACTTCCGATGCTAATGAAACGCCCCTGAAAGTCCTTCGTATCAAACATACCCTAAGTCAATTGATGCATAATAAAGTTATTATATATAATAGATAATGCAAATATATTTAGATATATAGACTCTTAATTATCACTAATTATACTGCGAGCACAATTTTCAAACATGGTAAAATCGAAGGGGTCGTTTGGTTGGAGAAATTAGGCGTGAGTTATTTCAATTTAGAATTTGAGATTAAATTTATCCTATATTTAATTAAATATATTAATTAAAATTCATATTAAATTAAAATTATAACCTGAATAACTTATCAACCTATTGAAGAAATTGAGATATTCTGATTTCAAACCAAACCGCCGGTAATCATTATATAAGACAAGTGATGGATTAGAACAAAACACATCATGTGACATCAAAGCAGTATGGAGGCTTTTAAAAAGTTAAAATGCCTAATATAAAAGAACATGAGAAAACAAAATAAAAGCAAACTAGCTTAGTCATATAAAAAGAAGGGTTAAAATTAAATAAACCTCAACATAAATTTACCAGTACAATTATTAACTTGAATGATTAGGCATCAAATCAAGCTAGTTGTCCTCATCACTTTAAAGTTTAAACTTAAAATGTCATTCAAATTATAATAAAACAAAGTTTAAGACATAGTAAGCAATTTCTTGAATTCAAAATCATCTCATCAGCATTATTGGATTACACTATAATCCTTCTTATTAATTAAAATAATCATGAAATCTAGTAGTAAGACAGTAGGGATGCTCTGGGGCCCAGTGCTCCTCATCAAGGCTCCACCTGATTCCCTTCAAATAATATTAATCGCTATCCAATGTATATAAAATATTCATATGACGTCTTCAATTAGTATGAAATTGAGATTTTGCAAGTCTTGAAAATCAATTTTTTTCCTCACTAAAAAACTAAATGCTTGATGACCAAACATTGTGGCATTTTCTAAAATAATAAATTGATTAAGAAAAAAAGAACATATGCCGTCTTTCTTATAACTTGGCTCTTGTTATTATCGTGTTTGGCTAAGCTAGCGTTTTGGCATAAACTTTAGATTAAATTTTAAAATTTTACCTTCAAATATTTGTTTGACGTTTTCAAGTTTCAAAAGTTTACTGAGACCGACTTTGGGAGAAATTTCAAAAAATAATTTAAGTAAAATGCATGTTCAAACGCAACATCAAATTTAAAAAACCACAACTTTAAAAATTTAAATTTTCAAGTTCTGAATTTCAATTTTAAATTTTTTGTCAACCGGAAGCTAAGTTTATAAATTGATCAAACTAACTTATAAATACATTTTGGTTTATCAATTTAGTAAACACAAAAGTACTAAGTGATTATACGTCAAAATCAATCAACAATCTTATTACCTCTAATTCCTAATTTTACGACTTATAAGCATTTTTTCCTACCAAACTTATTAGTAGGATGTTATACCTTATATCTTTTATGATTCTGGAAATACTCTTCCTAAAATATTACTTTATTATTCGTAATTTTTATTTTAAAATACTTCTAAATTTTATACTCTTTTGTAAATAACTTCAAGGACATTGATCATTTCAACATAAAAAAAATGTTTATAAGCTCCTTTTTACCAAATATACTAAATGCTTACCCCTTTGCAGAGAGGTTATTTTCTATTGACCTCGGCAATTATCCTCCTTTATCCGAACTTATTTACTAATTCAATTTCAATATTTAAAAATACTTATCAGCTACTCCTATTAATTACCTAAGCAAAACAATTTTTATGTTAAATTTTCTTTACTTGAATTTTATCACGGTAAAAGATAGATTCCGAACGGAACTCTAACATTGTCATCTCTTAAATCTTCAAATTCCCTTCCAAAATTCAAACGACACCCGTAACAACCACAACTCTCCTTTTTCTTTTTCTTTTTGGTTTCCTCCAATGTCCAATTTTTATATTAAAGCTTAATTATATTTGAATTTATATCGCGTAAGGCTCAGAAAAAATATTTTCTATGAATAATTTTTTCATACTCAAAGTTTAAATTCAAGAGCTCTAATTAAGAAAAACACCACGCATCCATGCACCACATCGTAACTCTCCTTTACTTTCTCTTTTCTCTCACACGCGCATAGACACACAGCTCCCTCTCATTTCTTTTTTAATTTTAACCTAAAAATTCACCAAATTAATCAAATTCACAGTCTTCCATATTCTCCATTCACTACTACACACTGTACTTTCTCTCTCTAGAACATTCTCCATTGCTGAATTTGTCTAGTCTCTCAACGGCCGGCAACTACATTTTCCTGCATTATGCTTTTGTACGTATCTGTCAATCCATAGATTCTACTTATGCTTTTTTGTAATTTAATTTATTTGTGCTTGAGTTTTTCGCATCTGTGAATCTCGTTTTCGAGTAAACAGTGAATTCTTATTCAATCTCAAGAAAATCCACATTTTACTTCTCCTTGATCCTCTTTCAGTGATTTCAATTGACATATAGGTTTCTAAGATATTTTTTAGATATACAGTATATATATTTTTTTATATATATTTATTTGTTTGTGATATGTAATTTTTGTGCTCAGATTTGAATTTGAACTGAGTTGACTAAGAGCATTATGCTATTTGTACGTATCTGTGAATGCATAGATTCTACTTATCCTTTTTTGTTTTTTTAATTTAATATATTTATTTGTGCTCCAATTTTTCGCATTTTCGAGTAAACATTGAATTCTCGTTGCATTTTTACTCTCTAAAATCTCGAGAAAATCCACATTTTACTTCTCCTTCAGTGATTTCCATTGACTATAGGTTTCTAAGATATATTTATTTGTTTGTGTTATGTAATTTTTTTCTGCTCATATTTGAATTTGAACTGAGTTGACTAAGAGAATAATAAATTTGTGAGATTTGAAGGATAATTAAGGAATGGAGTTTTCGAGTAAATATTGAATTCTCTTTGCGATTTACTCTCTCCAAAATCTCGAGAAAAAATCCACATTTTACTTGTCCTTCATCGTCTTTCAGCGATTTCCACTAATTCTGGTATATATATTTGAGTTTTAGATTTATTTATTTGTTTGTGTTATGTAATTTTTCTGCTCAGATTTGAATTTGAAGGATAATTAAGGAATGGAATCATCACAATCGCAACAACAGAGAAGAGGAGGTTTAGTTTCGATGTCACCATCGCATACGCCGCGGTCAAGTGATAAGGTGGTGAGAGATCTACGACCGGGCGAAGGGAATGTGAGTAGCAAGCATGATAAAGAAAAAGGCGTCAATGTACAAGTTATTTTGCGTTGTAGGTGAGTAAAATGAATGTACTTTAGCTAGCTTTTGGCCATAGATTTAGTTGAAACTTGAAAAAGACGTGCAGGTGAGTAAAATGAATGTACTTTAGCTAGCGTTTGGCCATAGATTAGTTGAAACTTGAAAAACTTGAGTTTTTGAAATTGTGTTGAAAAATAATTTTTGGAACTTGAAATTGTGTTTGGACATGCATTTTATTTGGAAAAAATGTGAAGTTTTATGAGTGGAAGTGAAATTTCACCCAAACTTGAAATCTTTTTGAAGATAAATATTATTGATCAAATTTCATGAACAGTGTTTTCAATTATTTTTTTGAAAATATATGTCCGAATCTATGGCCAAACAGGAGCTTAGAGTTGGTTATATTTATTATTTACTGATTTCAATTGACAGTAGTTGATGGAAATGATATGGTGAAATATGCAGGCCGTTCAGTGAGGATGAGATAAGAGTGCATACACCAGTTGTGATTTCCTGTAATGAGGGTAGAAGAGAAGTTTCTGCTATTCAAAACATAGCTAATAAGCAGATTGACAGAACATTTGCCTTTGATAAGGTTTGATCATTTACAGCTGATTTATCATTTATCTGTTCGCTCTAGAGAAATAGAGAGTAACTGGTAAAGTTGTTGCCATGTGACCTGGAGGTCAAGGGTTCAAGCCGTGGAAACAGCAAGGCTATGTACAATAGACCCTTGTGGTCCGGCCCTTCCCCGGACCCCACGCATAGCGGGAGCTTAGTGCACCGGGCTGCCCTTTTTTTTAGAAAGCATTTATTGTAATTCACACTAGACTGTAGTTTACGCTCTAAATGAATGTCCATTACACTTTTGTCTGCTGTTTTGTTTTGTTAAAAATAAAATCTTTTTTCTGTTATTAGTCAATCATGCCTTTGGTGTTTCCTGAATTTATAGTTTTCTAGAAAGAAAATGTCTAGTTTCTTATTAATTAATCATGCTTTCCGTATTTCTCAACAAGACCCTAACTTTATGTTCGATAATTCTGTCTCAGGTGTTTGGTCCAACATCCCAACAGAAGGAATTGTATGATTCTGCAATATGGCCTATTGTTTTTGAAGTTCTAGAGGGATATAACTGCACCATTTTTGCTTATGGGCAGACAGGAACAGGGAAAACTTATACAATGGAGGGAGGGGGAAGAAAGAAGGTTGGTGGTTGATAGAAATGTGTTTGTTTCTACTAGCTGTTTCTTCGTACTAATTGTTAAAGTTGCCCCGTTTAGAATGGGGAATTTCCAAGTGATGCAGGTGTTATCCCCCGAGCTGTTAAACAAATTTTTGAGATATTGGAAGCTCAAAATGCTGAATATAACATGAAAGTAACTCATTTGGAGCTTTATAATGAGGAGATCACAGATCTTTTAGCTCCTGAGGAATGCACAAAGTATGTAGATGATAAATCCAAAAAACCAATAGCGCTGATGGAAGATGGTAAGGGTGGTGTTCTGGTTAGAGGCTTGGAAGAGGAGATTGTTTCCACTGCAAATGAAATCTATAAGATCTTGGAGAAAGGTTCAGCTAAGAGGCGTACAGCAGAAACTCTTCTTAACAAACAGAGCAGTCGTTCTCACTCTATTTTCTCCATCACAATTCACATCAAGGAATGCACTCCAGAAGGGGAAGAGATGATCAAATGTGGAAAATTGAACCTTGTAGACCTGGCTGGTTCTGAGAACATATCACGTTCTGGTGCAAGGGAGGTGAGATGTAAAAATATCTGACCGCCAAGCCATTGCATTTGGCAGTATTCTTAATGCATGTAAAAGAAGTTTAAAGAAACAATGGCATGCCCACATGCTGTTTAGCAATGTCACAAATTTATCTTTTGTTCATGACAACTTAATCTCTAGACATTCTGCTTTTTACGATCTCTGTATTTTCCGTCCTTTTTCCTCGTTCAGTTGCGTTCTTCTCAATTACAGTATAATAAACTAAATTTTCTTTTGCTGCAGGGCAGAGCGAGGGAAGCTGGAGAAATCAACAAGAGTTTGCTTACACTTGGTCGTGTTATAAATGCTTTAGTTGAGCACTCTGGTCATATCCCATACAGGTCTTCTTCAATCCAGTCCTATGTTATTATAGGATGCTTTTACTTCTTACATATCCTGAGAAAGTATTGCTTTGTATGTCAGGGATAGCAAATTGACAAGGTTGTTGAGGGATTCTCTGGGAGGGAAAACAAAGACATGCATTATTGCGACAATATCACCATCAATTCACTGTCTGGAAGAGACACTGAGCACTTTGGATTATGCTCATCGTGCCAAAAATATTAAAAACAAACCAGAGGTCAGATTTCTGGACATTTGTTACCTAAAGAATGTCTCTTTACCTATGCTTTCTGATTTAACTATCCTTCAGCTTTTCTTCTGTTGTTATTTCAGATTAACCAGAAGATGATGAAATCTGCAGTAATGAAAGATTTGTACTCCGAGATTGACCGGCTGAAGCAAGGTCTGCATTGCTCTCTTCCTGTCTTTCTATATATAAATCCAGATCTTGCATTGACAAATTTTGTAATGACATATTTTGTGTTTCCTATTTTAATGCCGGCAGAGGTGTATGCCGCAAGAGAGAAGAATGGAATTTATATACCAAGAGACCGATATCTTCAAGATGAAGCAGAGAAAAAGGTTCAGTACTGTTTTCAGGATCCGAAGATTGGTTGCAGTCACTTGACATATGTGTTTAATACTCCTATGCTAACTTGTCTTTCTCCTCTCTCAGGCAATGTCTGAAAAGATAGAAAGGATGGAACTTGACTTCGAATCCAGGGACAAGGTGCGCAAGAGATGAAAAAATCTGGAGCATCTTTATTTCTAGTTAAAATTGATAAATTTTGTCAAAAACTGATAAATCTTAACTCATTACCATGTTGCTTTCTGCAAACAGCAATTTATGGAACTTAAGGAACTGTACAATTCTCAGCAATTGTTGACAGCAGAATTGGGTGACAAACTTGACAAGACAGAAGTTAATGGAATTCTTATCTCAACTTATTCCAGATCTTTATTGTCGGACTCTTTCTCATGGAATTTTCTATACTTTTGTGTCTTTCAGAAAAAGCTTCGGGAAACTCAGCATACATTGGCTGATCTGGAAGAGAAACACAGGCAGGCAATTACCACTATAAAAGAAAAGGAATTTCTGATATCTAACCTTCTAAAATCTGGTAAGCTTTATCCTCTGTGCTGGGCAAAAGGAGAATTCTTTTGGCTAGTCAATTGCCTTAGGGGGAGCAACGTATCTATGCCACATACCTATTATTTTAACATTTTCATCAAAGTAAAATTGGGATATGTGTATATTACATTTTTCTTAAGCATTAGCAAATTTAGATGCAGCCATAATCATTCGGCAGTGAAAGTGGGAATGTTTTAAAAACAATTTCATTTTTAGAGTTGTGCATGATATCTGGAACTGTATGTTCTTCTAACAGAAAAATCACTGGTTGAGCAAGCATTTGAACTTCGAGCTGAACTGGAAAATGCTGCATCAGACGTGTCAAACTTGTTTGCCAAGATTGGTATGTATACAGTTGTTCGCTAACTCAAATACATGTTGAATTTTCTTGCTAAGAAAACAATGTTGCATCAAACTCCTGCATACTGATAATGGATGAGATTTCAGAGCGCAAAGACAAAATAGAAGATGGAAACAGAGTTCTCATCCAAAAATTCCAATCCCAATTGACTCAACAGCTTGAAGTCCTGCATAAGACCGTTGCTTCTTCAACCACACAACAAGAACAACAACTCAAAGGCATGGAGGAAGACATGCAGTCCTTTGTTTCTACAAAGACTGAGGTATTCTTGACTCAAATTAAGAATTATCCTTTAGAAATAACACTACATGAAAAATTGCATTGATGACGCCAAAGCCAAAAGGAAACAGGAATATGTAGTTTTCAGATATTATTTGTTGCAGTATATTCTAAAACAAATTTAATTAAGGGGGCATACATAATTATTTGAACCTGCTCTTTCGACACAAATAAATTACATGCTTAATAAGTGTAGTGTATCAATTGTGTTTGGTTGTGATGGAAATTGTTCTCCTTATTGCTTTCTGCTTTGCTTTTCAGGCAGTGGAGGAGCTTCGAGCCCGTCTAGAGAACTTGAAAACCATGTTTGGTTCTGGTATCAATGCTTTAGATGGTTTGGCTGGGGAACTTGATGGCAATGCTCAGTCAACCTTTGATCGTTTAAATTGTGAAGTCTCTAAACATTCTTCTTCTTTGGGAGAGGTGTGTATCTTTTATGTTGCCTTAAGAAATTTTGAGCGGAACTTTATTTCTTATCTCCTTTTTCCTCATGTAGCTTTTTAAGGAGATTGCTTCTGAGGCTGATACGTTGGTTAATGATCTTCAAAAGAGTTTGCACGACCAGGAGGCCAAACTAATTGCATTTGCACAACAACAACGTGAGGTATATTATAGTTAACTATTTGTGAAGCACGTATATTCTTCACTGCTACTTATTTGGATCTTTCTTTTTTCCTTCTCGAGTAGTCGAGTTACAGCTTATAAATTTTGGATGCCTTTATAGGCACACTGTGGGAGTATCACAATGTCAAGGTCCATTTCTGAGATTACTGGGAACTTCTTTAAGACTTTAGATATGCATGTGTCCCAGTTGGGTGAAATAGTGGAAGAAGCACAGGCGGTCAGTGACCAGAAATTCTCTGAACTAGAAAAGAAGTTTGAGGTCAGTGATTTCATCCACCATCATATGACTATTTATTAAACAATGTCAATATGCATTTTTAACCTCATTATATATGGGTCTCATTTTTTAGGAATGTGCTGCCAATGAGGAAAGACAAATCTTAGAGAAAGTGGCAGAACTGCTCGCTGGATCAAATGCTAGGAAGAAAAAGCTGGTAATCTAGTAATACTCTCTCCGTCCCAATATATATGATGTAGTTTGACTGGACATGAAGTTTAAGAAATAAAAGAAGACTTTTGAATCTTATAGTCTAAAATAAACCAAAGATATTTGTGTGGTTATAGATCATCTCGTTAATCGTAAAAGGTAAAATTTAAAGTTAAATTGTGGCCAAATAAGGAAATGTATCATTCTTTTTGAGTCTGACTAAAAAGGAAAGTGTGTCATATAAATTGGAACAGAGGGAGTAATGATGTGCATCACAATTTTTGGTGTGGCTGAGATTGCACAATTCTAAACCTGAGAAAAATGATGATAAGAATATCAACATGAGAAGTCTTGTAGGTGTTGTAGAAGATTGGGACTTCCTTTTCTCGTGTAGTTTTATGTTTTGAATGTTTGCTTAATTGCTTGTAGTCAATGCTCATTAGTCAATAATTGACTTATTACATTTTCAAGCAGAAAATCCTGGATCCTGAATCACAGTCATTGACTGACTTTGATCTACTTTAGGTTGCAAAAGCTAATTGACTTTTGTATGGCTGTCTTCTCTAGGTTCAAACTGCTATCGATGACCTTAGAGAAAGTGCATCCAACAGAACCAACAGACTGAAACAAGAGATGTCAACCATGCAAGATTCAACTTCTTCAGTTAAAGTCAAATGGACCGATTACATGGAAAAGGCTGAATCACACTATCTTGAAGATACTGCTGCTGTGGAAAATGGGAAGAAAGAGATGGAGAATGTGCTACAGAATTGGTATGTCACCCAGCATATATTCCATAATATCTTTGAACTGACATTGTTCTTTGTTGTCTATAAGTACTCATCATCCTTTCTGCTAACCTGGAAATATGCATTGTGCAGTGTGCAAAATGCTAAATTGGGACAAGAGCAATGGACAAATGCTCAACGGTCTTTATTGAACTTAGAGGAGAGAAATGTTGCTTTTGTCGATGAAATTGTTAGGTCAGTTGGTTCACTGATTGTTCAAGTGGTCAGTTTCATAGTGGTGATATTTTACTTAAGACTGTGAATCTCGGTGTTCTCTGCAGGGGAGGAATGGATGCAAATCAAGCATTGCGTGTGAGATTTTCATCTGCCGTGTCATCCACTCTTGAAGTCACTGATGCTGCTAGCAAACACCTACTCTCATCTATTGACCGTAAGCTATCAAGAATTACAGTTAAGATATTCGATCTTGTCTTTCAATTAATTTGATTAACACGTGCAGATTCTTTACAACTCGACCGTGATGCTTGTGCAAACCTTGATTCTACGATTGTTCCTTGTTGTGGAGAGTTGCGAGAACTAAACAGCGGACACTACCACAAGGTTGTTGAAATTACAGAATACACTGGAAAAAGTCTTTCACAAGAATACATGGTAAGAGGTCTTACCTCAAAATTTTATGTTTAGTTTGTTAAATAGGACTATGCTCTAAGTCTATTTCAAATTGCTTTTAATTATACTAGGTTGATGAACCGTCATGCTCGACCCCGACAAAGAGACCGTTTAATCTTCCAAGCGTTGAATCTATTGAAGAACTAAAAACTCCCGCTTTCAAGGAGGAGTTAGATTCATTTTGGGATGGAAAATCCTCAAAGCAAGCAAATGGAGATGTACAGCATAATATAGAGGTAGCTCCTTTACGAGATTCAAGAGCTCCCGTCACTGCTGTAAATTAGAAGAGTCCAGACTACAGACATGATATACGGTAATTAAGGAGGAGAGTTGTACATAATATGTCTTGAATATCCATCTCCTCACCTATACGTAGCGGATAATTTATGCCTATTCTTTTTATTTAGTTTTGTAGTTGTTGGGAAGAGTTTCATTTGTCTGAAATTCTTGTAGGAAACATAGTTGGAGTTTCCGAGACTGGTGAAAATATGTTATGTTTGCGCTGAACATGCAATTTAGTTTGAAGTGTCGATGTTGATAGAGTTTGTAATTTGTAACTTGTAGTAAATGATACATGTACACTGAAATTACTTGAGATTCAACACAGGACTTTGTAATCAAGTTCAATTAGACGTCTGAGCAAATTACGATTAGACAAATTACAAATTCCCATGGCTACTACCGAATAGGAAATGCACTGATTGAGTGTTCTGTTTGTTTTCTTTAAACTAAGTTCTGTAGGAGTTCTGTGAGAATGAAATACTGCCGCCTTAATGAACCAATTTAGTTTTGTTCTTCATGTCTTGATACTTTTCTCCGTTCATCTTTAGTAGGCAGAGGAGCGAGGAGTAAAAGATGTTCAAAACAAGACAAAATGTCGAGATTTATCACTCTAAAAGTCTAAATCAGATGACGTACTTGTATTTCTATCGTTGCTTGCATCGCTAATCAAGCAGACTAATAAAGAAGCTCAGCTTCATGATAAATCTCAAGGAGCCACTATTTATGAAGAAATACATCTCTTTAATTCTTATCGAGTTTTATTTACTTTTGCAGGAAGTTTGTTGTCGTGTGTAACTCCCTACTTCCTGTTGCAGCATGCCCCCAAGGCTTTGGGTCAATGGTAAAGGTACATCGCGGAATGTGTGGTAGACGCATGTCAGGAGTTTGAATCCTGCTATGAACCAATTTGGCCATTTAGGTAGAGAACGGAGAGGCTTAGCCCATTATCCAAACTGAAACATAGAATTTCTCATTTATCGAAAAGAGACTCCTGTAGCAGCATAATTTCTCTACCCTAAGTTCCACCTAGAGCAGCCAATTTGTTTGCTCCATCAAAAAAGTTGGCTGGCCACTATAACAGTATAAAGTGACATATTTAGCTATGAAAGGATACACCCCCACCACCCGGATCCAAACCCAGACACCCCCAAAAAATAAAGAAAACAAGAAAAATCTGAGTAAATACAAAAAATGGTTCCTACTGTTTGACCTCGAAGATAGAAGTTGTGTAATTATCATGTCATAAATTAACCAGAGTAAATAAATGTTGTAGGTGAGAACAAGCAAAGATTTAAGTAAGAATGCAGTTAAAGACATGGGAATTAGGCAGCCTGATTAAGGGCAACGATCGCAAGACCCGACTTATTTTCATTTATCTCATCTAACTAACTAGATATATGTACATAATACGAGGGTGTAACACATGGACTCTGCTTCTTCTCAATTCAGAACAGTGATTGCTTCCGGATGAATAAGTCATGTAAATATCCACTGGAAAAAAGAACAAATGAAAAAGGGACAGAGAAGAAGACACAAGGCAATATGAGATAAAAAAGTTGGGCAACAGCAAGCAATTATCGCCTGCAGTCTCTACATATAAGAGACACCCCATTTTCCCCCTGTTTTAACTAGAATGAATCTACTTTTGAAACGCCATTGCCAAAGTACACCCTTAGCGACTAGCGTGGCCATTGAAGTGGGTGAAATTTCAGTGAGTGCAATTGGACAGCATTTTTTGTTAGAGCCATCTGACGATCGAAAATTCCTGGTTCTTCAGGGAGGTAATTTATAAGGCTTTTCTGCAGCAAAAGACCAAATGAACAGTAAGGTTAAGGAGGAAAAAAATCAGTATAATTCCAACACTTCTCCCCCTCCCCCAGGTGGTGGAATCAACCAAAACAATGAAACAAATCAGGAAACACACTTAAAGAAGTGGAATCCAAATTTATAACTTCCTGGCCTAAGTTCACCACCTATATATAAAATGTGCCCGGACAGTTTACTACTTCTCAAGACAGAAACAGAAAGAGACTAAAAACATGACGAGAGACCAGGTCAAGTCGCTAATGTAAGCTAGCTAGAGCCTCAAGTCTAGAATACGTTGAGCATTTTTATATAGGCATTGAAAACCGGAAAACCTTGTGCTTCAACCAAAAAGATTAAACTGATATTATCATTGAAGTACTCAAGGTCACTATTTTACCTATATTTCAGTAACATCGCACTTCATTAAAAAACTTCCCACATAAAAATGTAAATTGAACAAGTCAACGTACAGTCTAATAATACCAAACTAAAGTTTAAATAAGTTGCATAACATAATGAACTATAAATACTAGTTTACAGTTTCAATGGATTAGAGGAAGAAAAGGAAGATGAATGCATTGTTAAAAGTAACAGGTACAAAATGTGAAATGGATCAAAGTACCTGGAAGCTTCTGACAGCTCTTTCGACAATTAAGCTGGTGGTTCTCCACCACATGTTTCATCAAAATTATCAGTAGAGTTCTGTTGACATAACAACATATTTCCTTCTCCAGGAGTTGAGCAAAGAGTATTCCAATCCATCAGAGAAGAACCACAATTCATAGCACCTTGTTCTGACACATGGCTGCTCTTAACATTGTCCTCTACATGATCCTTGCCATCCTCGTAAGTAAGGTCTGTTCGATCCTCATCCACATTTGACGGCTCAACTTTGAGATCTGAGCTCAAATCAAAACCATTTTGTTCCCCTGTCCCATGATAAGCGATGGTTATTGCTCCTCCTTGATCAGATGGTTCGGGAGCTTCTTTCTTTTGCCTCTTCCATTTCTTTGTAGATGAAGTACCATCATCCTCAAAATCTTCTTCTTCTCTATCTCTATGTAAGTAAACCCAGAGCTTCTTCTCATTATCAAACTGTACACAAGGATCACGTTCATAATGCAAACGGTCCAACGCACCACTAACAACTTGATTGACTTGAGCATCAGATACCTCTTCCACAATATACTGTGAGTCTCTGATTAAAGTACAAACATCTGCTCTAGTCCCTGTACTGCCAGGCAACCTAGCAGCTGCATCTCGCACAAGACAGAGAATCGTTACATGGGCAGGGCGATCCTTTTTAAGCATGAAGTGATCACGGGCTTTTGAAGTCGGCTTGCCACCACACCTTCTCAGAGGAGCAACTATTGATTTTTTCCCATCAATAGCAGTGTAGGAGAAGGCCCTGTCAGGAATTGAATACCTAAGGAATTCTTCTTTACGGAAATACTCTCTGACTTCTTCAGAGCTTGGGCCAATGGTACTCAGACTCTTCTGAGCTCGCAAGTCTCTGAACCTTTCCTTCTCATCTAGATTATATTGCATCAACGACAACGGAGGGTCAGGGAGACTTCCTATCTGCCGTAGTGTCTCCTGACCATTTTTCAGCCAATTGGCAAAAGAATCAACTAACTTGACAAGCATTTTGTGAGGAAGACCCCATGCTTCTGGAGATGTGACTTCCTCCATAGGCTCATGATCGGATGAGTCAGGGCTCACTGGACCAATCCAGGACCAACTTTTGGTGGGTTTTTCATAGACTACAAGCGGCTTCCACCCCTTTGCACCAAGCGGTGCTGTTTTGGATGAAAATATTTTGAGTACTCCTCTGACCAAATCATGGAGAGGTTCTTGAGTCTCAAGAATACAGGGGTCTCCCGGGTTTGATCTCACACGGTTAACAATTTCCTGTACACTGAGAGAGGGCACCTTTGCTTGAGTGGAAGGAAGTGAATTATCACCATCCAACTCCGAAGGTGGTGCAACTCCACCGTGCTCCTCCAGAGCTTCCTTTCTTCCAGCATTTGTATCTACGGCCTCTTCTGGAAGCAAAGTAATCATTGCCATACGAACTGCTGAAAGAAGATGAATGACGGAGAATGAGAAGCCGGTATGAACTGTTGGAGTAATCAAAATGAATGGCTTTTTCTGAGGTCGACTTTCCACATCTACCACATCTTCTTCTATCATTTCTGAAGTAGGAGACCTGGGAATTCCCATTAAAGAAGGCCATGATTCATCCTCCTGCAGCTTCTTTTTACCCCGCTTCATTGAGAAATCATCTTGTCGCTGCTGGGTATCAGAATAGAGATGGTCAGTATCATCTAGCTCATCCACATACGGGACATCAGCTTTGACTTTCCGCTTCTTCATGACCGAGTTGCACCCTGTTAATTGCATATCAGATTTTTCATGATGATCAAAAGCATGTGTGTCAAGCATCTGACCTTTCTTCGTAAACTTGGTAGAAACTCCATTTCTTTTAGCCGGCAACTGCGTCCGCAATGGATCATCCTCCTGAAACTTGTGATCTTGCATAAAGTTTGCAGGCAGGATATCACGGCTAACTTTTCCTTTATGTTTCTTCTCTCTGGTGGATGCCATGTGGTACTTTTCAGTATAGTCCCCTTGCAAAGGACCATTCTTGGCTAGCTTGTAGATTGGTTGCTCATCATTGTCATTGTCGTTGTTGAACTGGCTTAGACCAGAGAAATGATTTCTAGCCAAATTTCTAGTGGAGAAACTATTCAAATGACCAAAATCGTGCATCTTTCCCGTTGGTTCTGCTCCCAAGCCATGACTTCCAGTTCTCTTTGAGAGGAAAAGTTCATTTGAGTCACTCATCATCCTAGAAGAATGAAATGAACCATCACGAGCCGGTATACTGTACTTATCCTTTTGACCAAATTTAGCCTTTTTAGTATCCAATGCAGACATCAAGTTCGTGGAACCACTGGGATATGCCCACTTGCTCCTCATCAATGGATTATTATCCTCATCCTCATCACTGTTTTCTGATGATTCAGATTCAGTTTCTTCAGTCTTTGCAAATACCCTTCTACCTCTGGTTCCTGACGCATCTTGTCCTCCATTCTGCATATTCGCCCCGACTTTCTCAGGGAAGGCTTTTTCCCTGTAGTCTGACTGAAACAACTTATCATTGAACTTGCGATCAGGATAGTCTTGATCCACCTTCCACTTTTTGCTTTTTACATTCAAGTTACCAAACTTATGTGATGGGTAGGTATCTTCTTGTGATTTTGGCCAAAATGGTTCACTTCCGCTTGCTAGTTCCATTCCACTTCCCTTCGGCGACATTTTAGGAATCCGGATTTTTCCATAATTCATCGGATCTTCAGAGACAAACTGTGGGAGACCATTAGCATACCTGTCTTTTTTCCCAAAATCATATGCAGTTCTTGCATTGCTTGGCTTTGCAGTCAAGACCTGAATATCTGACAGCTGATTGACAGTATTATTCTTGCCATAGGCATAAAGATCATTCTTTAACGGCACAGGCACACCCATGAAAACATCTTCTTCCACTCTAAACCTTTCATGCTTCTTCCCCAATTTGACAGTCCCACTTTTATCAACAGCCCCTGCCCGTGAAAAGTTTCTGTCTCTCTGCACAGCCACTTCGTACATCCCATCCTCCTCATCATCGCCGTTCAACATATCCCTCATTGGGACAGCCATTCCAGAATCATAGCCCATTCCTTTACCACGACGAAAAGGAGGCAATGAAGAATCATAGGGCCCTGATTTAAGTTCCATTCCTTTAGTCGCAGAACCCTTTGTTCCACCTACCTTGAATGTCCCTTTTAGGTTCTGCTTTTTGTATCTGGTAGCTTCCGAAGCCATTTGTCTAAGTGACGATGAATCCAAGGCTGACCCTATCCCGTATCCAGTATAACAGCCCATATTCTGCCCAAGATTCCGATCTTTTGTTCTTTTTCCCCAAAAAGTATCACTGAATTCCTCTCTCTCGGATCCATCACTTTCCAGTTCTTCCATCTTCTCATACATTAAAATCTTCTCATTCTTCTTAATGTTCAGCACTTGAAGCTTCTCCTCAATGCTATACCCCGGACAACTGAGCCAAGCATCTCTTATCTGACAAAGATTACTGACAACTGCATTCTGATGGTTTCCGAGGCGGTGATAATGCTGTCGCTTCTGAAAGAAAATCAATCCTTGGCGGTAAAGTGCCACTCTTGGCTCGCATAACCCGCCCTTCAACATGTTAAACAGCTTATCAAGGGGACTCCCAAAATGCATATTATTACCCGCGAGGAGGTCTTTCAACGTTCGCATAAATGTTTCCTGGTCCATATCAGGAAGGTACTGAGCAAGATTAAACCTTTCTTCCTCAGACAACACCTCATTCCAAACATCCAATGATAACACATCGCCCAACCCTGAAAGATCATACAATTCAAAGGGAATGCTACATGTTTGATCCCCAATTTGACAAAACTCCTCCTTAGACTCCCCTAATTCCAACAAATCAAAGTCATCCGAACCCGCCCCTGAGTCACAATCATCGAAATCATCATCATCATCCTCGTCGTTAGATTCAACTTCACCTCCATTACGTCTCTGAAACTCCTTGTCCTCACTCGACATAGTGTCCCTACTACGAGGAGAAAACTCGGAATCAAATCTAGATGCCTTAAAGCTGCTCTTTTCGATCACCATTCAACATAAAAACAACCCCCAAACAAAAAGCAAACCACACCAGCACCACCCTTCCAATCCAAATTCAAAACCCTAGAAAAATCAATCACACATACAAAATTCAGAAAACACTGGAATAATCAAAGTGTGATGCCGTAAAGCTGCTCTTTTCCATCACCATTCAACATAAAAATAACCCCAAAACAAAACAAACCACATTTTCTCAGCAGCACTACCCTTCCAATCCAAATTCAAAACCCTAGAAAAATCAATCAAACATGCAAAATTCAGAAAACTCCCAAATACCCATTAAACAAAACTTCAAGAAATTCAAAACCCAGGTGGTAAACACAAAAATAAACACACCCATATACATAAATACTATCAAATAGGCGAAAAGAACCAAAAAAAATAGAACTTGCGATCAGGATATTCTTGCAAAATTCAAGATTTCAAAAACCTATGTCGTAAACACAAAATAAACACCTCCATATAAGAATATACTATCAAATAGGTGTAAAGAACAAAAAAATTAAAACTTGCGATCAGGATATTCTTGCAAAAATCAGAAAAACACCCAAATATCCATTAAACAAAACTTCCAAGATTTTAAAAACCCATGTTGTAAAACACAAAATTAAGCATACCCATTAAACAAAACTTCCAAGATTTTAAGAACCCATGTTTTAAAACACAAAAACAAACATACCCATATAAGAATATACGATAAAAGAAGAGATTTTGAATTAGAAGAATTACCTTGAGGTAATAGGGAGGCGACCCAAAATTGGTTAGAGGTAATGTGGGGGAAAGAGAAAGAAACCCTAAGAGATGGAAAAGAGAAGAAGAGGCGGTTATATTGTGCTACGTGGGTGTATTGAGAGAGCTACAGTGGATTAATAATACTATAGACGAAAAGGAAAAGGGAAGAAGAAGAAGATGATGACGTGGAAGGTGGGATTGCCGTTGGATGGAGAGGTGAAAAGACGAAAAAGGGTATAGAGAGAAAGGGGTGGGGTGGGGGTGGGGGGGAGGAGGTTGAAGGAGATAGTAGTGTAGTGTGTGTTTTTGTGTGTCGATGTGTTGGGTTGAGGAAGAAGGGTGGTGAGTCAGTAACTGAGTTAGGAACAGGGGTGACTCGGAAACTAGTGTGGGGCCCATAGTTAATTCTGATTCTTTTGTTTTTCATTTATTTTCCAAATGTGGAGTATATATAAAATACAAAGAACAAGCCCAAACAAAGTACCACAAACAAAGTGAGTAAGTCATGATAACGAATTCCGTAAGAGAAAAAGAAATAATAACTAATGCAAGTAAATAAAACAAACAAAATACACATAGCAGCATAAATCAAACGACAATGGACTATAATGCATAAATCACAATAGTACATATATTTAAGAAAGATCTACATGGAAAAATCATTTTTAGATCTTTTTCAAATAATAGATATAATATGGAAAATTGAATTAAATTGATTAAGCAAATTAATATTTTTTAAATTTATTTTAATTTGTTTAGAAATCGATAAGGTTTTATTTAATTTGTTTTTAGAGACAATGACCAAATGCCAACAACAACATACCCAGTAAAGTCCAACAACGTGGGGTCTGGAGAGGATATAGTGTACGCAGACCTTACATCTACCTTGATAGGTAGATCAACTGTTTTCGAGAGACCTTCGGCTCAAGACAAAGCATAAGCACAAGCAAAACAAGAAAATAAGTCATGCTAGCGTATTCTGAAAAAGAAGCAGTAACTAATGCAGGTACATAAGATAAATAAAGTACATTAAAAATACATAGCAGTAAAAATCAAACGCTACTATAAAGTACTACTGCGCCTACTAGTATGATAGTCTAAGTGGGCCTAAATACTAACACTATAACTACCAGTTTGTAAGTGTGAGTAGGGCTACGCTCGACTACCTACTACCCTTCTAGCCTAATTCGTGTCCTCCATAACCCCCTATCTAAGGTCATGTCCTTGGAAATTTGCACATGTGTCATATCTCATCTAATCACCTCTTCCCAATACTTCTTCGGCCTAACGCTACCCCTCATGAACCCGTCCATAGCCAACCTCTCACACTTCCGTATTGTGGCATTTGTGTCTCTCCTCTACACATGCCTGAACCATATCAACCTCGTTTCCCGCATCTTATCCTCCACTGAGGCCACTCCTACTTTATCTCGGATATCATCATTTCTAATCATATCCCTCTTTGTATGCCCATACATCCATCTCAGCATCCTCATCTCCGCAACTTTTATCTTTTGGATGTGCGAAGTCTTGACTAGACAACACTCCGCCCCATACAACATAGTCAGTCTAACCACCACTCTATAGAACTTACCTTTAAGTTTTGGTGGCACCTTTTTATCGCACAAGGCTCCGGATGCAAGCCTTCATTTCATCCACCCTTCCTCAATACGATGTGTGACATCGTCATCAATCTTTCCATTCCATTGGATAATAGATCTGAGGTACTTGAATGTTCCTTTCTTCAGAATGACCTGAGTACCAAGCCTCACCTTCACGCCTGTCTCAAGGTAGCTCCTGTTACTGAACTTATACTCCAAATATTCTGTCTTGATCCTACTCAACCTGAACCCTTTAGACTCCATAGTCTGTCTCTAAACCTCCAGTTTAGCATTCACTCCGTTGCGAGTCTCATCAATCAGGACTATGTCGTCTGCGAATAACATACATCATGGCACCTCCAATTGGATCTGTCTCGTCATGCCATCTATCACCAAGGCACATAAGAATGGACTAAGAGTTGATCCCTGGTGCAACCCCATCGTCACTGGAAAGAGCTCTGAATCCCCTCATACTATCTGTACCCTGGTCTTGGCTCCATCATACATATCTTGATCGCCCTAGTGTGTGCCACATGTACACCTCTAACCTCCAAACATCTCCATAGAACCTCATTAGGGACTTTGTCGTATGCCTTCTCGAGGTCGATGAAAACCATATGTAAGTTTCTCTTCCTCTCCCTATACTGCTCCACCAACCTCCTAATAAGTTGAATGGCTTCTATAGTCGAACGCCTCGGCATGAATCCAAACTGGTTCTCGGAAATAGACATGTTTTTTCTCACCCTCGTCTCTACGACCATTTTCCAAACTTTCATAGTGTGGCTTAGCAGCTTAATACCTCTATAGTTATTGCAACTCTGGATATCACCTTTGTTCTTGTACAAAGGAATCATTGTACTCCACCTCCATTTTTCGAGCATTCTAGTCGTCTTAAAAATGACATTAAACAACTCAGTCAGTCACTCCAAACCTGCCCTGCCTGCGCTCTTTCAAAATTCAACTGAGATCTCATCGGGCCTGGTCGCTCGTCCCCTGCGCATCATGCGAACAACACCCTTAACCTTCTCAACCTTAATTCTTCTACAATACGCAAAATCTCGGTACCTACCAGCTTGCTCTAGATCTCCCAGCACAATGTCTTTATCACCTTCTTCGTTCAAGAGTTTATGGAAGTAAGATTGCCACCTCCGCCTAATAAGTGCATCATCCACTAAGTAACAAAAATATCAGAGCTATAAAAAATAACATAGTTGAAATAGTAGGATAATATATACCAAAAAATTCTTTAGTTGCTTGAAAAAATTTCTCTAAAAATACAATAAGTTCTGAAATTTTTTCACAATCGTTATCTACAAGCATATATGTTGGATTTCGATTATGTGTGTTAAAAATAAAGTTATAGGTCTTCTATAATCGTGTAGAGCTTCTACCCACGTGGGACATCATTGTTCTTCCCCACACCACATGTAATCCATGATTTTTCTCAAGTTCATAATAACTTTATATTCATGTCCAACTATATATATATATATATATATATATATATATATATATATATATATATATATATATATATTCATTGTGATTGTCATGAACCTAGCTGTAATCCATGAACCCGTGCCTTGATTCTCATGAGTTCTTAATTACAAGTTATGATATTATCACTCAGTTCCATGAAGTCATACATGTTTCTCATGATTTATACATGTTATATTATGTATTTCTTCACATGCTAAATTATAAACTTACAAGTTATGTTTATAAGTTATTTCATGAAATTCATGGGTTTTCAAACAAACTATTTTCAAGTACACATTTTGGGAGTTGCACATATTACTGAGAAGACTCAGATAGCTTGAAACTACGTATGCCAATGTAGGATAAGGGTCGCTCCTCCAGAAGACGATACTTTCTTATTACCCCTTGTGGGATTATTGGATCCATCATGTTCATGTTCATGTCTTGTACTCTGGCAAAGTACGAGATGACTTAGCTGATCGTGCAGAGATCAGACTCAATGTTCATGCGTGGTGGTTTATGTCGGTTTTGTTAATACTCTCCCACATATATACAGATATATACAAATATACAGCTTTCAGATTTTACACATGTTATTATACTCATGTTCATGTTCATGTTTCAGTTTCATGTTCCTATTATATTATGTGCATGCTTATTTTCTTTAGTTTCTTTACATACAATACAATTCAAATATACTAACGTCCATTTGCATGGGGCCTGCACTTCATGGTGCGGGTGCTGAGTTTCAGTGAGATGGATCTGCTCAGTAGGATTGCTTTGGTATTAGCTGTTTGGTAAGCCCCATCTCATTCGGGGTGTTAATTTATTTATTCTATGATTATGCATTATTAGTAGAGGTATGCTAGGGTCTTGTCCTGGTAAACTATTTTGCACACTCATATTGTCAGAGGTTTCATATACCTGTCTAGTTATCACGTCATGACAGATTTCAGTTATTCAGACATGATATTTTTCAAATTATTTCCGCTATGACTATTTCATACTATAAATACAGTATTGTGTTTTACATATTTTAAATCATTACTTTAGTATGTTTTGATGCCCATATTGACAAGCAAGCCATGTGGTTTGCTCGGTCACATACAACCAGGCACCGAGTGTCGTGTTCCGCCTAGACCATGGTTCGGGACGTGATAGTGCATGCATGAGAAATTCTTTGTGAATGCAGAGCAATGTTTTTTTATATTACGTCCTTAAATTGTATTGAAATTCTTGTATTTTAATGTGTGGACTATCTTTTATTTGTAAGGTGAGGGTACATGTTTCATGATAAATAGGTGAAGTTATTAGATTGTCTTATCAAAGTATATGAACAAACTTGAGAAGCGAGTTGAGTTTGGAGTCAGTCCTTGAAGTTAAGATGTTATGAGCATGTTGTTTGAATATTTTGAACTATCTAAGTGTATTCTGCATGATGAACAAGAAGAGTCGTATCAATGAGAATATATGTTGAGTCTAATTGTTGCTATCAACCATAATCATAGGTGTGGGTGTTCAAATGAGACCGAAAAACTAATCTGAATCGGTAAATCGAGTCAAACCGACTTAATAAATCGAAAATCAACTTGGTTTAATTTGATTTGATTTTAAGTTTTAAAAAGCTAATAATATTTGGTTTTGTTTGGTATTAAACCCCAAAAAAACCCGATCCAAACTGATAAGTATATTAATAATGAAAGAAATGCATGGCTCATTCTCCCTAGTCCATTTAGGTTTAAGGTAAAATAAAAAATTGCTAAATATAAAAAATTGATGAAGGCAAATTTTAACAGCACAAGCTCATAACTGATGCTAGTATTTTTTTCTTTATTATTAAAACATGCCATCTGAATTACTAAGTTAGCATTTTATTTGTAACAAATAAAAGGAAAGAAAATGGCAATTGGAATTAAAAAATATTTGGTTGATGACTTTGTCTTACTGTTTATTGTTTTCAGTTTTAACATCTGCGCTTTTTTTCAGTGCTTCAAAAACACGATGAGTCTAGATTACAAAAACTCCGAAGAGGCTGCATAATATCAAAAGGCTATATATAGAGAAGGAACTGAAATCATGAAAAGTAAATATTATGTTTCTGTAATTCATATTATACCCATAGCCATAGGCCTATACCTGAATAAAGTTAATTAATTAATTAAAAAGATTCTTAAATTTGAATGGATCATGTCAAAGTTGTATTTAGTTACCCTTCAAAGATTCTTTGTATTATAAATACATTCTTAAATAGATAAAAACTGAATCAAACTGATAAAATCGACTAAACCGACAAAACTGAAACCGATAGAATTTATACTATAATTGTTTGGTTTGAATATTAAAAAAATTTGACTTAATTTATTTGGTTTGATTTTAATCCAAAACTGAATCAAACCGGACCATGAACACCCCTGATCATAGGTGTGAGGATGTTTTGTGTTGACTGTTAACTAGAGTGTGCTAGTTTGTAGAGATGAACGTAAGGTAACTGTAGTGATTTACTTGAAGACATGCAAAGGTTCAAGTATGAGTGGTGATATTCAGTTAGAAATGTATGTTTGATGCTACATTTTGCCACCAATTTTGAATACTTAATTGTGTTTTAGTTTGAATCTGAGCACTTTATGCTTAATATATGTATTTTATTGTGCAAAACATTTATTTTGTGCAAAAGCGATCATTTGGAGTTAAAATGAATGAAATTGCGCTCCAAAGTCTTAGTAGAAGTCCAAGAAAATAAGTTGAGGCCGAGTTAGGGGATCGAGAACCAAGTGTACATGAGAAGAGTTGAAGAAAAATGAGAAGAGTGAAGAAAAATGAGAATTGTTGAGCTTGAACTAAAGGAAAAATTGAGCCTCTAAAAATCACCCTTGGCACGACGCGCCAAGCACAGCAGGGCACAACGTGCCAAGCCAAATCTTCTAAATATTCAGCCTTAAAGAAACCTCTTGGCACGACATGCCTCGTGTCTTTTGGCACGTCGTGCCAAGCTAATTTCAGGCCTGTACAATCTTGTTTTCGTTTACTTAAGAATATTTCGGTTCAAGGTCAGTTATACAAAGTATAAATACATAAAAACATGATATTTAGAGGACTTTTGGCCTACAGGGATCAAGAGAACGGCAAGAACACGTTTGGGATGAGGATTCTCTGAGTTCTACCCTACCTTCATCTATTTTCTTGTAATATATGATTTTATCAACTTGTGAGATTATCGACATGTATACGTGTGGCTAGTTTTTTTTATTTCTAGAGTTACAAGATGTTTATTATTGTTGTAGTTGAAGCTTGACTTGACAGTTCTAATTATCAATATTTATTTATTTATCTATATCGTGTGCTTAATTAATTTTTTATGTAGATAACACTGAAATACTATCTATGAATTTAGGATAAATTTTTTTAGATTAAAACATGATTGAATAGGGTAAGTTCTTGCACCCGATCCTCGGAGAGTAAATTTGCGGTTAGGTTAAGAATATACCTACATGTCCTTTCTTAGTCACCACATATACATTTTTGTTATCTCTAATTCCATATGAATATAGGTAATATGTTAACATGAATAGGCGAGTTGTCTCTATTCTTCAAACGATTAAAAATTATGTTGTCTAAAAATTTCTCCATGTAGTACCTTGGGCTTGGGGAAACAACCTACACTCTAGGAATAAGAATCTATAAAATAAAGAGGTTTTTGGGTCTTCAAAATCTACACACATATACAAGATGCTAAAAGGATTTAGCATGAATTCCTCTACGAAATTTGTATCTATGATATATGGTAAATACCTTTATAAGTTTATATGTCCTATGATAAGTTGGTATTTTACTCACTTATCTCTTTTTTAATCTTAGATTTTCGTTAAGTTAATTGAAAAATAGTACATTTACTGTGGTTTACTCCTATTTTACATGTTTTTGATGATTTATAAGTGATAGGAAAAGAAACCAATAAAAACGAAGCTAAAACGAAGAAAATGACAAAAGTGGTTAGAGGCGTAAAACCTAAACACGTTTGCAAATCTGAAAATCTGAAAATTTGAAGGTTGTTTTTGTCATTTTTTATTGGAAAAATTGGGGAGATACAAAAGTCAGACTTGAGGAAAATTACTTTCATCTTTGACAAAATACAAGTCTTGGAGAGCTATGATTTTTACTCCCACACTTGGGGATTGAAGATTTGAAGACTTTGATGAGAAATTTCTTACCCTTTTACTTATTTCTTCAACTAGTGAATTTGACCGCTCTTTGCGCGGTATCTTGGTAAATTTAAAAATGCTCTTTTAAAATTACGTTGAGATAAATAAGATAATTTATTTTGCTTAGACCTGAATTTCTTGTCCTTATTAACAAATTATATAATTATAAGATGCAATATCATTGAAAACGATAAGAAAAAAAGAAAGGTATACAAATAATGATCTTTTTGGATTGGTTGTGCCAAGTTAAGAAGAAAAATAATGATTTCATAAAAGAGTAGAAAAATAGTTGAAAGCGGTAACCCTCTTATATTTCTGAAATCTAAGTAGTATTATCTTTAATTACACACAGACATATGATGTTAAGCTTAGTATTGTTGACTCTCAATAAATTAGAACATCGGAGCACCTAAATGACTATGCTACCACACAGAATTCTATATGATACAATATAGCTATTGTAAAATAATGACTTTCTTTTTAGCTGAACTGCTAAACTTGCAAAAATGAATAATCATGGAACACATTTAAAAGATGAGGAAGTCGATCTTCTTTCTTCATGTTTGTCAATGGCCATGTAGAATCTATTTTCAAATACTTTGTAGTTGTTATGCAATTCTGTATTCACTTTCTTCTCATATAAAATTAAATATGAATAAACTGGAAGAAGACAAAGAGTTAGAATATATGTAACGTTTAATTTATTTTTTTCACTTTAATTTTGAAAGTTATTGTGTGTAAACATCTTAAATAAGGAAAGAAGACATTCTGATCATTCATTTTCCTAAACGTTTTCCTCATTTAATATTTTTTAAATATAACACAATTAATTATAATTAAGAAACTTAAGAAGTGACTTTTGAGTTTTTTTAACACAACAGATATAAATGGGGGAAATCGAATAAATGCCTATAAAATGAAGGGAAAAAATCATTGTTTCGTAAATCAATAATATTCTAGAAATTTCTAAATAAATTAAAGAGTATTATAAAGAGCATGAATGAGAACCAAAAAGCAACAACCTTGTATCAAATGTCATTTTTGATCAAGAAGCAGAGACTTGGCGTAAGAGACAAACGTGATTTCTTTTGTAGAACACCTAAATTGAGAATTTTGAAGGTAAAATTTTAAAATCTAATAAAAAGGAAAAATTAAAATTCTAATCAATAAATGGTGTCATATCATCTTCCCAAAAATATTACTTAGAAAAGTGTCATGTCACTCTCCTTTGACTAACTTTATAATATATATATATATATATATATATATGGATATAGATGGTAGTAGATTTTGCTAGAATTATTTAGCTCGCCAATAAAAATTATCTAAGCAACAAATTTTATATATTTTAATTTTCATATATTAAGGAGTATAAATATAAAAATTCTAGACTAAATTAAAAGGTATAATGATCATTGTTAATGATTTTGTGTCACGAACAAACTGAAAAAGAAGATCAATAATAGAAGTTCTATAACATAATAATTTAAAGGTTGAAAAAATAAACATTCTAAAAGATATTCATATAATAAAAGTATGAAGACACTCACTCACTTGCTAAAATAAATATTTTAGTACCTGACATGATAATATCAACATTTTCTTCATTTTGTATTGATGATCTCCTCCCCAGTTCTACAATTTTGTGCTTTTGATATCCTCATTCATTGTACAACGAACAAATAAAAAAAGAAGATCAACAATAGACGTTCTATAACATAATAATTTAAAGGGTGAAAAAAATTAAACATTCTAAATGATATTCATATAATAAAAGTACCAAGACACTCACTCACTTGCTAAAATAAATATTTGAGTACATGACATGAAAATAGTTTCTTCTCCATCTTCTTCACTTGTGCTTTTGATCTCCTCCTTAGTTCTACAATTTATACTTTTGATCTCCTCATTTATTCTATAATACTCTCCATTTATTGGATTGAGAATACCATGTTGGTGTGATTTTAATTAGGTGTCATAACTTGTACACTAAATTAGAAATTATGAAATTAATTACTAATACTAATTAAGAGTATAAGTTATGAAAATGAAAGGGTGTGAGTTACAGAGACGACTCTTTAAATTACAATAAAATAATTAAAATGATATAAAAAGTCAAAAAGAAGAAAAAAGATAATCTCCTCATATATTCTACAATACTCTACATTTATTGGAATGATAATACTATGTTCGTGTGATTTTAATTAGGTGTCATAACTTGTACATAATTATGAAATTAATTACTAAGAGTAGAAGTTGTGAAGATGAATGGGTGTGAGTTATGGAGATGACTTTTTAAATTAGAATAGAATAATTAAAAATAATAAAAAAAGTCAAAAAAAAGAAAGATAAATATAATCTTTGACCATAGAGAGGTGTCACATAGGATTATCTATTTCTAGTTTTATATTATATATTAATTCTTTGTTATGTATAAGATATCTAAGTGTGTAGTACTCTACTCCATTACTTGAATGTTTATGAAAATATTCATTTGATAAAGTTTGAGTTGAATCTACTGTTTTGCTTATTTATTGAATAATTTTATTTCTAATGGAGTGAGTTAATGTTTCTTTATTATCGTACCCGTTTTTGATCTGCGGGCTTCGCGACGTAATGGGTCGATTCCTTCTGGATTGGATAAAATGCTTGTTTTGAGGAGTCACCACCTAATTATTCTAAGGTGAATTAGGGCACCTAAATGTTAACTAAAAGCTGCAAAATAACTCCAATTTTGTGGTCTGCAAAACTAATGAGATTCTAGGTAAGGGTTCTCTATTATCCTAAAGGGAAGGGGTTAGACATCCTTTAAGATCCGCTAACTTGCGGTTATCCGATCAAACTCAGATTAATTATTGTACTAAGAAAATGCATGTTTAAAAATATAAAGTTAAAATGATGTTGCAAGTATTTAATGAAATGATGCATTTGTACAAGTATACATTTGTATGGCATTAAAAATACATGTAAAGTTGAAAAAAAGTATGCATTTGAAGAATTGATAAAAATATACGCAATGTAAATTTTTATGGCGACGACCTAAAAATAGGTAAACTAGCAATTTTCGGTTTTAAAATTAACTGAGCCTAAAATAAATAAACTAGCGATGGATTTCCAGTTTTATACTACCCTATTAATTAATTCTAAGTCTAACTATTCTAAACATTTCAATAATTTCATAGTACAATACTATTACAATACAGAATGAAATAAAGCTGAATTAAAGAAGGTAAAAAAACAACAACAAAATAAATAATCTCCGAGGGTATTTGCCTTCTTTGACTTTATCCCTTGCAAGCTGTCAAGAACAAACGATTAGAAACAATTGAATATAAATAACTTCGGATCCGTATCCAAAACAATAAATGTTTTGATTACGGAGGACTCATACTTAAATTTTGAAAATATCATTCCAATCACGTCGTGGCTGCGAACATATGACTCGTTGGTCATTTTAGTTGCCTTGACTACCGAACATGTTGGTCTCTCGGGTGAAAAAAGATTTAAGTTTCATCCTTGCCCAAAAGTTTTATTTTCCGTCTTTACAACTGTGGAGGCCTCAAAAATCGACGGATATTTTTCATCGACCAGTGTAGTATCATGTTCAAATCAGCAGAATAACATCAAAGTAGTAAAACCAAAAACCAAGAAATGATGTCCGAAGGAACGCAGCCTCGAATTCAATTTCATTGGCCTAAATGCAGTATTTATTCAAAGCAGTAAAGCAGTAAAATCAAAAACCGAGAAATGATGTCCGAAGGGACGCGACCTCGAATTCAATTTCATTGGCATAAATGCAGTATTTGTTCAAAGCAGTAAAACAGTAAGATATCCGTGTACGGATGTTTAAATGCAAAAACAGAAAACTGAAACCGAAGAGCATTTTCCGAAGGGGCATGACCTCATATTCAATTTCATTGGCCTAAATGCAGCATCCGTTCAAATCAGTAAAATAGTAAAGAAGACCAAAATCGAGAATCAATTTTAGAAGGGAAGTGGCCTCAAATTTAATTTCATTGGCCCAAATGCAATATTTGTCCAAATTAGTAAAATAACAAGATAGATGTGTAACAGATGTTTAAATGCCAAAAAAACAGCAGCAGTTCGCAATTAAAAATGTCCAACACGAATTCTAAAATTTGACCCGACCCGGATCCTGAACAGTGACCCGAAACAGGATTCAAAATCAAATTTTTTTCTTGCTTTATAGACAACCAACAATAAAATATCAAGCATATGAATCTGGAAATGTACCCAAACCGACCGGACTCGGAATCATTTTTTTTTTGGATTTTCAGATAGCCAACAACAGAATATTGAACACAACAAAAATCTGAAAATTTACCCAAATCGGGTAGACCCGACCCGAATCAAAGTCACGGCCCGAATTAGTTTTTCTCAGATTTTCAGATAGCCAACAACAGAATATTGAACACAACAAAAATCTGGAAATTTTACCCGTCGGAACAGTAACCGAGATAGAGCAATGACCCGACCCGGATTGTTCTTGATTTTTGATGATGATTTTTTTAGAACTCTGACCGAGAGAAACAACCAAAACAACGATCGAAAAAGTGAAATCTCAAAACCGACCCGAAATAAAACCAACAAACCGACCGGAAGCCACTAACAAAACAACTTTCCGAACCCTTTTTTTCGGACATAAGACCTCCCAAAAATCCCCTCTTTTTTTGATTCGGACTCCACAAAACTAGACCCGAACCTCTTTTTTTATTTTTATTTTTATTTTTCCCCTGTCCCCTAAATAGAAGACAAAGGGGGATTTTATAGGTGGATTTCCCCCCATAAAATCAAGTTCGAATTTCAAACAAAATGGGCAAAAAATCCAATTTTTGGGGCGGATTCTTGGGGTATAGGTTGCGGATTTTAGGGGATAAGGGTATGGGGTGTGTCGGGTGTCGGGTTGGTGGTGGTGAGATGACCGGCGAGGTGTGGGGTCGGGGCATGGGGGTTGCGGTCGATTGGGATTTTTGGGTAAAGGGGTGTAGGTTTTTAGGGTTTGGTTTAGGTGGAGGTATAAGAATAAAGGGGTGTGGGATTTGGGCAGTAGGTTGGGTTTGGGGTGTGGGCCGATAATTTGGTTTGTTTTGGGGAAATGGGTTTGGGTTAAGATATAAAAAGGGTTGAAATGGGTTATGGTTTTAAAATATGAAAAGGGGTTTTATTATATATATATAAAAAAGCTTTGCAAAAATTATAAATTGTAAAGATGACAATATGATAAAAATATAATATTTGCGAAATGTTTAAAAATGCAATGCCGTTTTGCGAAAATAAAATAACATATAATATTAGGATAAAAGTATGCTTGTGATATAAAAATGCAAATGACAGTAAAAATGCAAATAATATATATATATATATATATATATATATATATATATATATATATATATATATATATATATATATTATGCCTATATTTTAAAATTGTTTTGAGGTATCAAAAATATTTAAAATTGCAAATAAAATCAGAAAAGATGAGACAAAATTGGGTGTCAACATTTATTTATTCTTCAAGTTTTAATGTCTTTTAGTAGTGGTAAACATTAAATGTGCTTAATTACCTTTACTATGTTTGGAAAAGAGAGTTAAAGTGTTAAATAGCAAGGATTTGGGGTTTTTAAACCTTATCTAATAACTTGAGATGGAAATTAAAAAGTTAAATTGAGATTCAATTAGCTGTGCTTAATATCACACTCTACAACAACAAATCCTGTGTAATCCCACAAAGTGGGGTCTAAGGAGGATAGGATGTACGCAAACCTTACCTCTACCTTTGTGGTATAGAAAGACTATTTCCGATAGACCCTCGGCTAAAAAGGAATGCAATATTATGACTTGAAAAAGTTTAGAGTGAAATTCATTGATTTGGTTGAAAGACTTTCAATGAGATTTTAGAAATCATTATCTATTAACATTAACTCTCTCATAATTGTAAAATCAAAAAATACATTGTATCGTTACTTGAAAGTAATTTCGCTTGTATCCATGATTCTGACCGTTGATCATTTTACTTGCTTTCTAGGTTAGTTTATATTTTCGAATTAGTTATAGTTTTTTCAAAATTAAAATATTATCAAGTGATTGACTTATCTTAGTAGGTGATAAATCCTTTACTTTCTTAATCACCTTTATATTGTGTTTGAAAGAAACAAGCAATAATCAAATTGCATGACTGGATAGTAGCGGAAGAAATACCCAAGTCAAAAACTTTCTACATTATTTGAACACGAGGAGCAAATTAAATTTAAGCACAAATGAAAATCCGGGAAGCAACTATACCAACAAATAATTAGGAAAGCAAGTAAAATAAAACAAACGCAAGAGACACTAAATTTACGCGGAAAAATTTCTTCAATTGTGAAGAGGAAACAACCACGGGACCTCCGACCCAAAAAGATCCACTAAAATCAACAAGAGTTACAACAATGTTCTCCAAATGGCTACAATGTCAACATCAAAGACGGAGCAACAATACATAAAATATAACACCAAATCTAGTGAAGAAAGGAGAGCCCCAAAAAATAAGTTATTGTTCGTGCTAAAAAACTTAAATGACAGACCACTCAATTCAATATCCACCGTTGAAATCCAAGAACATATGTTGCGAATGGTCGGTTCAAATTTGAGTATGACCCAACGATTACAAATCGGAAAACGTAGTTTGAATCGAACTGTTGTAGCTGATTTTCACTGTGCGAAAATCAACACTTCTCTCTCACTTTTCTCTCTATATAGCTGCTATGAATTTAGTCTTGTATATTGTAGAAATCAAGCCTAAGTTGGTCTCATTTATAGTGGCTTTAGGGGAAAAGTGGGTTGATCCAAATTGGGCTTTTATTTATCCACATAGGAAGAAAAAAGGACTCAAAACTCAATAATTCTTTCCCTCTTGATTATGTGGAGGAGACCATCATCCCGACGAATCAAGCAACACTCTTCAAACTTCCCTCATGGCAAAGATTTAGTAAACATGTCTGAACTATTATCATCAGTGTGAATCTTCACAAGTTCAAGCAACTTAGAATCCAACACATCTCTAATCCAGTGGTATCTCACATCAATATGTTTCAACCTATCATGAAATGTAGATTTCTTGCCAAGATGAATAGCACTTTGACTGTCGCAATGAAGCACATACCTCTTCTGAGCAAAGCCAAGTTCCCCAAAGAATCTCTTCAACCAGAGCAACTCTTTACAAGCTTCACAGGCAACAATAAGCTCAACTTCTGTAGTGAATAGAGCAACACATTTTTGCAACTTAGATTGCCAAGACATAGCTCCCCTGCAAAAGTAACCAAGTAGCCTGAAGTAGACTTGCAAGTATCAACATCACCGGCCATATCTGAATCAGTGTAACCACAAAGAATAGGCTTTCCTGTCCCAAAACACAAACTCAAACTAAAGTGCCACAAAGATATCATATTCTTTTCTATGAGATTCGACCCCGACTCATAATTGAAAAATAAATATTGCGATAATGGTGTACATTTGTTATTTGAGGAGTGAATTTAAAGTTTATCATCATAGAAAGAAGAAAAGAGAACACATGAGTTGGATTTCATATGTGTCCGCTATAAGATTTTTAGAAGTCTGTCTTCAAATCCATTGAATTGTGCAGCATCTTCTATAAGTTTTAAAAGATTGACATTAGTGCAAATGAAAAGCCTGTGTATCTTCTCCACTGTCCCATCTTTATTTTTCTCTTAAAAAATTAATGCAATTAGTTCGATTAATCTGGAATGTCAATATCAAAATTTATCAAAAGAGTCCGTCCGAATCAAATTTTATAATCAGTAAGTGCAAAGCTAGTACAATTTGTTAAAATTGAATAATTAAGATTTGTAAAAACAAACTAAATTAATGATTGAGATATGAATAATTATAGATTAAAATTGGTATTAAGGGCAAATAAATGAGATAAAAAATTCTAAATTAAATGGCAGTACTGGATCACGATAGTCATTGGGCTGTTACAAAATACAAATAAAAAATTGTCCCTATTGCTTATTAGACCTGTCCCATATTGATCCACTCTCCAAATCCAAATATATCCTGCCATTTTTTTGTTTTTTCTAATTTTACATTTTTATTTTTGTTTTCATTGTATGCATGATATTATTAAAATGATTTTTCTAATGTCTGTCTTCAAGTTCATTGAATTGTTTATGACGATGCTTTAACAAGTGATGTCACATAGATTATAGTTTTAAAAGATTGAGATCTAGAGGGGTCAGTTTGCTGGCAGGGAGTCAACTTTGCGGCCTTAGGGTCGCAAGTTCGATTCTCCCCTCCGGATATCGTCCTCCGGGGCACATACATGTGGTAAAGCCTGGGTGCTAAAAGCCGCGCGGGCATGTTGCAGTGTGGGTTCGGTCTCCGCCAAGCCTTGTGGATGGGGCTTGTGGGGGGGTCAACCTTGTAGCATTGATCCGTTGGACGCAAGCAGACACTGACCATGTGGTGGAGTGCTGAAGGACCGGTTCCATCATCTCCAGGACGTCTGGGTAATACCAGTGAAGTAGTCAGACGCAAGCCTGGAAACCTGGATTATCAAAAAAAAAAGATTGAGAATTAGTGCGAATGAAAAAGTCTCCGTTCCTCTCCATTGTCCCATCTTCATTTTTCTCTTGAAAACTCAATGAAATTGGTTCGATTGATATGAGAATGTCAATTTCAAGAATTGTCAAAAGAGCCCGAATCAAATTTTATAATTAGTAAGTGCAAAGCTAGTGCACGCAATTTATTAAACTTTGATTAATTAAGATTTGTATAGACAAACTAACTTGATAAGATGAATAATTAAGATTAATAACTTTATTAAGTGCAAATGAATGAGATTTAAAAATCCTAAATTAAATGATCACTAGGCACACGACAGTCATTGGCCTGTTACAGGGTGTCAAAAAATTTCTAAAAAACATCCGAACCAACCCAACCAAACTATACCAACCCGATTTAGAAGTTTTTTTCAATTTTATTTAAGTTTGTAACCGCCCCGAATAATTAGAATGGCCTTTTTAATTTATAAAAAAATTTGAAAAAAATCCGAATCGAACCAAACAATCATATACGTATGAAATATATTTTATATATTAATAAATATATTAAATTTAATATATAAAATATATTTAATAAATTATATTTCTAATATAAAATAGAATTTTGTCTACTGGACTTTGGGCCTTTAAAAGATACCATAGGCCATAGCCCGTAGTAACCACGACACACATAGCTACTGCCTATTATTATTGGGATTGGTTATTCAGTATTCCCTATTGCAAATTTTCAATTAAGATTTAAAAAAATAAATAAACTTAATGATTGTGATATAAATAATTAAGATTAGGATCTTTATTAAGTGTAAATAAATGAGATTCAAAAATTCTAAATTAAATGAGTACTAGCACACGACAGTCATTGGGCTGTTACAAGAATATTAGCCTTATTCCTTATTAGACATGTCCCATACTAATCCATTCTCCAAGCCCAAATATATTGTTTTTTTCTAGTTTTTCATTTTCCATTCTACACATGATATGATTGAAATGATTTTTTCATAAGCCTATACTGCAGAAGAAATTAATGAAGTACTCCAGATACAAAGTATGGAAAGGTGTCTATAACTTCTCCCCCAGGGCCTACCCCCAACCTAGAGTAGCTAACCAATAGACTCGAGGGACCGATAAGGTCAGTTTCCGCACACAAAAGACTCAAGCAATATAGAGTTTGACTCATTCAAATTCGATAACTCAAAAGCCACTCCTGAGTGAACTCTTCAAATCCCTTTAATTGTGCAACGTCATTGATGATGATGCTTTAACAAGTGATGTCACATAGGTTAAAAGATTTACCTTAGTGCGAATGAAAAAGCTTCATTTTTTTCTTGAAAAATCAATGCAATTAGTTCGATTGATCTGGGAGTTTCAATATCAAGAATTGTCAAAGGAGTCCGAATCATATTTATAATCAGTAAGACAACGCTAGTGCAATTTTTTAAAATTTAAATAATTAAGATTTGTAAAAACAAACGAAAATAATTAAGATTAAGATTCTTATTAAGTGCAAAGAAGTGAGATATAAAAATTCCTAAATTAAATGAAAGTACTGGAGCACGATAATCATTGAGCTGTTACAAAAATGCAACTAAAAAATTGGCCTTATTGCTTATTAGACCTGTCCCAAATCGATTCACTCTTCAAGTCCAAATATATCCTGTCATTTTTTCGATTTTTCTAGTTTTTTATTTTCATTGTATACATAATATGATTAAAATGATTTTTCAAAAGTCTGTCTTTCAAATCCTTTAAATTGTGCAATAATAGTGCTTTAACAAGTGAGCAAGCTTCATAAAGGATTTTTGGTTAACGTTGAAAGATTATCCACTGCTTCAACTCTAAAGATGTATGAGGCTTGCTCACATGGAATATTTGGAAACTAGTGATTTCAAAAGCTAATAAAGACAATATCGGGAAAACAGATATATTTGGGAATATGATTAGTGGGAGTAAATTAGGCTTATGCTATTATTGAGAAAAAATGTCTAGTTCTCTCATTCCTTTATCAAGAATTTAAACTTTTCATCTTCCTTTTAATTTTCTTTCATAGACGCCCCTTTTGCTTTGATTGGGGACACAACGTTTTATGCTTGCATGCTCAGGTAGATAGGGCGACGGTCTGCACAAGTAGATTGCATGTTTAGCTGATATTGGAGCACTCTACTTGTCCCGAAGTTGCGATCTAGTCTTGGCACGATATTTTTAATATGCGTATGGGTATGGTGGACCCTGTCCCTTATGATGTCACGTACTCAGTAGAGGCTTGTAGACAGTTATGATGCAGTCAAATGTTATGTGGCCTTCTCGGCCTATGTTTTTGTTGTATAGTCATCTATGGTATCCTTGTCGGCTCATACTATCATGTCCAACATCTATGTATATGTTGGGTATTACAAAGGATTTGCAGAAACGGAAATTACAAGTAACTGCTTATGTAAGAATTGAAATTACAATTCAACTAGAAAACTGGAAATTACAATATAACAATAAAACCGAAATTACAATTTTTGTTGATCAAGAAAACTGGAAAGTTGTTTTTGCTGAGTCGAGTGTGGCACTGGTTCCCCAAGACAATATTGCCTCCGTATGTATCCTTTATAATGCTCCTGATGACAATTTGTCTCCCAAGATAAAAACAAAGAATGGAACTATCGAGCAAAGGAAACTCAAAAGCTACCGTGAAGAATATTGAATAACGAAATGATGCTTTGGAAGATTAGAAGAAACCGCTGCTTTCTCGCTTGTGTATTTTTCTGTATATGAAGTGTGCCTCAACAACGTGTGTAAGGGGTGTTTATATAGGAGGAAGAGGGGTTAGTTGATCGCTTCCATAACACCATTATTGGCCAAATAATGACCATTACGGATGAGAAGCCACCAAATAAATGGAGAAAATTGCCAACGATTGGCCACAGCGAGGTGTAATTCAGCCAAAATATCGCCGAACGCTTCTGCTCGACCGCCAAATTCTGATTTTCTGAAAACTTCAGGACCAAACTGCACATCTTGAAACTTCAGGATCAAATCAAGACATCCGAAGAATTCTCGTCCAAATCGCACATCCAAACTTCGATCAAACCGTACTTGACAAAGTTTTCTCGCCCAAAAGATAATATCGAAGGCCCACGTCACGCCACACTCATTCGACCCAGGGACCCTGGACCCGTGGACCCGTGGACCCGGGACCCGTGGACCCGTGGACCCTGGGACCGCGACCCGCGGACCTGCGGACCCGCGGACCTGGACCCGCGTGGACCGTGCGGGACCCGAGGACCCGAGGACCCGAGACCCGAGACCGGAACCCGAACCCTAACCCTGAACCCTAACCTAACCCGGAACCTGACCGGGCATCCAACAAGGCGCAGTGGTCTTTCCTTGAACCAAGCACATCTAGGTCCTCCTCCTTAAACACATGGGATACCCTGGGGTCCCAAACCCCAAACACATTTCTGAGTCTTATATACACAACAATTCTTTCTTCTCTACCGATTTAGGAGAATTGAACACAACACCACACTTTCCATGCTTCAAACACTCACTTCGTGAACCAATATCTCTTTCATTTCTCAATGAAATTTGACGATTCTTGGCCCTACTTGCTATTCTACGCATTTAGTACATCACGCATGTGTGAAGAACCTGATTCTCCAACTTACGTGAACACTCAGTGTTTAAGCTCAAAGTTGGTCGGTCGCAACTCCCGCCAAAGGCTAATTTCCAACAATCCTTGAAAGGGATTTTGGCGTGACTCACATGGTGTCTTTTTCATTTCCAAAGAATATTTCAATGACCGATGTTGCATAAGGAGAGGTAGCATCAACTTTGAACCTTCCATAGTTGAATACCATCTGACTTACTTTACAAATACGCCATGAACGTGATGTCTTGAACCGCCGTTGTTTAGTGTAAGCTTAAGTCAACGGTACCAACACAACAAATTCCTTACTCTCTTCTTCGTAATGTTTTGTCCGCTTTGGCCATGGACAACGCTCTTGATTCTAAGTGCTCATCTTGAGGCGTCTTTCGCCCTCGTGCACTTAAATAGGTGGTCTCTACAAGGTATCCCGCTATACCCCACTTCACAAGTGTTAGGAACCATTAAAAGTTTCCAGCCTAACCTCAACTGCTGATGAGCATTACAGGTTTTGAAAACTTTAACCTTACCCACATCGCAGATAGCACTTAAAGTCTATCGCGAACGGCTTGATTTGGAGTTTTTCGTAAATCACTATCCAAGTGCTCATATTTCCACCGGCGATCAATCAACCTTTACAACTTCGCTTCCATCAACCAAATTATCGATCTCCAGTTCAGAAGGTTGCTACCGCCAGTATTAGTCCTTATATTTTGGGTTTTAAGCCCATTCCCCAGACATGTGCAAGCCATCTGATCTTTAAAGCCTTTGTCAATGGGTTCTGCTTATATTATCCTTGACTTGATGTAATCAATGGATATTATACCCGCCGATCAGCTGTTTAACTGCCTTATGCCTCCGCCGAATATGACGAGATCTGCCGTTGTACATAGCATTCGCGTTCTTCCTAGAGCCGATCGATCGTCGCAAAGGATCATTACCGGTTGTATGGGTTTGTTCCAACACTAACATCCTTCTAAGAAGTCATGAAGCCACTCACGGCTTCTTCTCCCGCTTTTGTCTAAAGCTTGATAAACTCCGATTCCATCAGGATCTGGCGATGCAAGTTTGCTTAGAGGATTTCAAGACACAATTTCACCACCAATTGTAAATACATACCCACCGGACTTGGTGTTCTATATCGATATCCAGCTTTGCATCACCTGCACTCTAGTACATCCTGGATATCTCAATAGTGTAACCCGTAATTTAACGTGTATTTGTATTGTAATACCCTTATTCAACGCTTCCAAAGGGTTATCACTGGATTACGGGCTGAATCCTAGCTAACTTATTGATCAAGCAGAAGCAATATCAGCTCAAAAGTGCGCTGTTACATACATCAAACCGCCGATCACCTCAGATATCGCCCTGGTATACAGTGTGCACCAAGATTTTTATCAAGCTTTTGATTTGTATCCATTGGTGACTTTATTTGGTGAACTGCCTAACATCTCAAACTTTTCAAAACATCCTCGAGTAGTGAGATCGAGATAAGACCAAATTTGGCCAGACGCCTTAGAGATTTTAATCCCTAAGATGACATCTCGCGATATACCATATCCTTCATGTCGGCATTGTTTCAACATGTTCTTAGTCTCTAGGATTACTCCTTAGGATCGCTTTTCCCCGTGATTAACATGTCGCTTCATATACAGCATATCATAACAAACGAGTCGAGTTACCTTTTCGTAAACACATTTATCACACTCATTAATGACGAACCCCTTCGATAAGTAGAGTACTATCAAATTTTTCGCGTATGCTTTGGGCTTGTTTTCACCGCACAGAGATTTGATAAGTCGACATTTTCTTGTTCTTGAACCATGCGTAATTTCTGTTGGTCCATATAGATTTCTTCTTCCAAATCGCCGTTTAGGAAGGCGCCTTAACATCCATCCGTGTATCTCAAGGTCACGCAGTCGCTGATCGCAATAAATACCCGTATGGATGTCATTCGGGATACCGGGAGTAGGTATCAGCAGTCAAAGCTTCTTCCCGTCTGTCCGAGCAGCCCTTGACTACCAACCTGGCCTTGTACTTGTCTATAGACCCATCCGCCTTGTATTTCCGCTTGAGTATCCACTTACACCCCAACGGTTTATTTCCGAGGAAGATCAACCAACTCCTGTATGGTCAGCGTGCGTAATTTGTTTATTTCACCTCAATAGCTTCTTTCCAGAGCGCTTCCGAGTTGACAACGCCTTTAGCAATTGTCCTTGGTTCATCATTAACCATATAAGCTACAAAGTCGTGACCAAAGGATTTATCCTTCCGGCCCTTTACTTCGCCTTTAGATCCATCTCCTCGAGTCTCCAAGTTCGAGAATCTGAACACTAGATTCCTGATGTTCACCACTTCACAGATTCGCTTAGATCTCAACTATTCGTATCCGCAAATAAGGACTCCCTTCTTGAGAGCTTTGTGCATAACTTCGCTTGAGAGAGGTTATGTCTTTCTCCTTTCTAGGAAAGGTACTTTCAAAGAATAGAGCATTCCTTGATTCCATTATTGTACCCTCGATGATATCTGGAATATCCGACTTATGCACTAAGAAGTTTAAGCACTATCGTTATTTGCATATCCGATGAATATGCAATCTACGCCTTAGGCCCAATCTTGACTCGCTTTGGCTTGGGTACTTCAACCTTGCCGACAACCCCACACCTTAAAGTATTTGTAGCGGGTTTCTTTCCCTTCCATGATTCATATGGAGTTTGTCCTTACCCTTATGTGGACTCGTTAAGAATCATATTAGCTGTAAGGACGCTTCTCCCCACATGTTTTGGGAAGACCGGAATTGATAAGCAAGGCATTCATCATTTCCTTTAATGTGCGGTTCTTACGCTCCGCCACACCGCTTGATTGAGCGTGAGTATGGAGCCGCGCTTGATGAATAATGCCTTCGGGCACAGATTCTCAAAAGGCGCTACATATTCTCCCCATCGCTACGAATGGATTTAATCCGCAGCTAAGTTGATTCTCAACTTCGCTTTGTAACGCCTAAACGCCCAAAGGCTTCATCCTTACTTCTTCAACAAGTAAAGGTAACAATACCTTTGTGCTATCATCTATAAATGTCACAAAGTACTTGTTCCCCTCTAGTTTGTGCAAACTTCAAATCACATATATCCAGGTGAATAAGTTCTAGAGGAGCGTATTCCTTCGACTGATCAAAAGGAAGTTTAGTAAGTTTTGCCTCACGCACACCTCACACTTATGTTGAGGGTTTACGCCGATAGACGGCAACAACTCCATCTTTACCAAATTTTTGAATAGACTTGTAGTTAACGTGTCCTAATCTATGATGCCATAAATTAGAAGACCTGCCAAATAAGAAGGAAGGTTCAACTTTATTTCCTTGACGCAATACGACATGGCATTCACTTTGAAGAGGCCTTCACAGACGGTTAAGCCCTCCCACAAATGTGCCATTTTTAGTGAGTACAAATTTATTTGATTCAAACATCTAGCCTAAAACCAAAGCATTAACTAATAAAGGTCCAGTAAACTAGATTTCTTCTAATCTCTCGGGATCGCATCACTTCCTTCAGAGTGAGTTCCTTGCCTAAGTCATCTTCAGACCACCTTCCAACCCCTAGCACGTCCGAGGAAGCGCTGTTGCTGCTCCATGAACAAATTTCTTGTCGGAGACCGGAGTGTACGTGAGAAGGCATCTTGTTGGAACAGATGTGTCTCGCTGCACCCGCGGTCCACCCACCACCGCATCGGATTCTCCACCAAGTTGGCTTCTAGTACCACCGGCCGAGAGATTCTCAATCATGTCATCCAGAGCGTGTCCTTGACGACGCATTTAGCTTGAGCCTTTGCCTTTCGACTTGGCTCGTTGTTGCTCGCCTTGAGCTTGCGGCATTCCTTGATCCCGTGACCAGGTTTCCTACAAAGGATGACAGCTACCTCAACGCCTCGCGGGCTTTGGCTGCCTTTGTGGAACTTCCGCTTGTTGCTTGTTTTCCCTTTCGCTCAAACATTCGCTTTTGCCTCGTAATCGTTGTCTACCCTTTGGCAAGGTCTTCTTATTATCTTCCTCGACCTATTTGCGCTTGATAACAAGCTCTTCAAAGGTCATCTCTTTGTCTTGAGTTTCAAGTAACTCATAAACTCATTCCACGGCGAGGTAACTTTTCAATCAGCCGATGCAACCAAAAACTCGCCGCTTGGCTTTAGTCCTTCCAAATCCAGGTGATGTAAAATCATTTGGAATTCCCGGACTTGGGACATCATCGCTTTGCTGTCCACCATTTGGAATTTTAGAAATTTCCCAACGATGAACTTCTTAGTACCTCGCATCTTGCGGCGTTGTACTTCTTGCGCTTTTTCCCACACGCCTTTCATGCCAACGTAGAATATACCGCAGGTAGAGAGGGTCTCGCCAAGCGCTCAAGATATAGTTCTTGCACATGAAATCGCTTATGATTCCACGCATCACGAACCATCTTCTACGCCTAATCTACATGGATACCAAGGCCCTTCACCCGCTTCAAGCGTAAGAGTCCATTTCATCTCCAGAGGATCTTCCAGAAGGAACCCGCCATGCCCATAATCATAAGTAGAACAAAGCATCTTTGTCGCCATCTTTTAAATTTCGATCCCATGAACTTTTCAGTGCATCACGCATGGTGTAAGAAGAGGGGAGCTCCAACAACGGAAGGCGCAGCGTTACCGCCTTGAACAGAGCGCGAAGCAGGCTATGAAGGCGAGTGGTTATGCCGCTTGGCCAAAGAGCGGCAAGTGGGGAAGGCAAGAACGTTGTCTCGAGAGGCAAAGAAGAAGAGCGAATAAATATCGGGTCATATTTTCACCATGTTATTAAAGCATCGTAGCAAAATATTGTCTTAAGTTGTTGGTATTACAAAGGATTTGGCAGAACCAAATTACAAGTAATCGCTATGTAAGAATTGAAATTACAATTCAACTAGAAAACCTGGAAATTACAATATAACAATAAACCGAAATTACAATTTTTGTTGATCAAGAAAACTGGAAAGTTGCTTTTTGAAGTCAGTGTGGCACTCGCCCTAAGACAATATTGCCTCGTATGTATCCTTTATAATGCTCCGACAATTTGTCTCCCAAGATAAAAACAGCAATGGAACTATCGAAAGCAAAGGAAACTCAAAGCTACCGTGGAAGAATATTGAATAACGAAATGATGCTTGAAGATTAGGAAGAAACCGCTATTCGCTTTGTGTATTTTTCGCAGATATGAAGTGCCTCAACAATGGTGTAAGGGTGTTTATATAGAGGAAGAGGGTCAGTTGATCACATCCATAATAAACCATTATTGGCCAAATAATGACCATTACGAGGTAGTAAAGCCACCAACAATGGAGAAAATTGCCAACGGATTGGCTATTAGCGGTGTAATCCACCAAAATAAATGGTCAATTGAAAGTGCCGAACGCTTGCTCGACCGTCAAATTTCATTTTCTTCAAAACTTCAGTGACCAAACTGCATATCTTGAAACTTCGTGATCAAATCAAGACATCCGGAAAGAATTCTCGTCCAAACTGCACATCTCAAACTGGGATCAAACTGCATTCGACAAAGTTTTCTCGCCCAAAAAGATAATATCGAAGTGCCCACAAATTTCACGACCCGGGACCCAGGACCCGTGGACCCACGCACTGCGGACCCGCGGGACCTGCGGGACCCGTGGGACCTGCGGACCCTGTGGACCCGTGGACCTGCGGACCCGTGGACCCGGACGACGGCAAGCGCGGTGCCGCGCTGGTCTTTCTCAACCGGCACCTAGGTCCTCCTCCTTAAACACATTGGATACCCTCGGGGTCCCAAACCCCAAACACATTTCGAAGTCTTATATACACAACAATTCTTTCTTCCTCTACCGATGAGGGAGAATTGAACACAACACCACACTTTCCATGCTTCAAACACCTCTACTGTGTGAACTAATATCTCTTCATTTCTCAATGAAATTTGATTTATTCTTGGCCCTACTAAGTATCTACGTACTTAGTACATCATGCATGTGTGAAGAACCGGATTCTCCAACTTACGTAACACTAGTGTTTAAGCCGTTAAAGTTGGTCGGTCGCAACTCCCGCCAAAGGCTAATTTCCAACAGTATATACATATATGCATGTCGGTCTTGCACCTTTTTAGCTTATTATTATTTCTATGAGTGAGTAGGTCTTGTGATTGCACCTTTTTAGCTTATTATTTTTATGACTAAAAGAAATAATCCCCTTGATTATTTTCATTAATTGAAAGGATATATATACAAGTTACATATTTCCATAATAGGAGAATCATATTCCTATTCTATTTCTAAAACCTTATTCTACCATAATTCTAACTATACAATTATGGTAAGTGTATATCCTAATTATGGTAAGTGTATATCCTAATCTAGGTAACAAATACACTACAATATACACAAAATATACTTTCCTTAATATACACAATTTGCCCACTGCTTTGCTGCCCCAAATCCCGTGATGGGCCTCAGTGATTTAGGCCATACCATCGCTTTATTTGTGCCCCCTGCTTTCTTCTTGGGTCCCTCGCTTTCTTCTTTGGGCCCCTGCTTTGTATACCTGTGATATATACTGCTGTATATTCAGTGTATATCACATGTATACTACCTTTGTTTAACACACCCCCACAGTCATAGCGGGCGGTCTTCGAACGCTGAGACTGTCCCTAAAATCTTCAAAGAGAACCGCTGGTAGACCCTTTGTAAAGATGTCTGCAATTTGATAACGAGACGGGACATGACATACGCGAACGTGACCCTTTGCAACCTTTTCACGGACAAAGTGAATGTCCATTTCGATATGCTTAGTGCGTTGGTGTTGAACTGGGTTACCTGAAAGGTAGATGGCACTAATGTTATCGCAATATACCAAGGTTGCCTTCTGGATGGGACAATGAAGCTCCAAAAGAAAATTACGTAGCCAACATGATTCGGAAACCACATTCGCTACCCCTCGATATTCTGTCTCTGTACTTGAGCGTGATAGAGTTGTCTGACGCTTTGACGACCAGGAGATCAAGTAGTTGCCAAGGAACATACAGTAGCCAGAAGTCGACCGTCTGGTAGCAGGACAACCACCCCAATCAGCATCTGTGTAAGAGACAAGTGTGGATGTAGATGAAGGATACAAGTGCAACCCATAGTCCAGATGGGTCACAAATCCCGTCCATATGATATTAATGTTATCAGGTCTATGTGGATTTTTGCTCATAAGGAGAATTCAGATGGGTCATTTGCTCGACATAAGGCGCGACTTGTTGGTGATGATAAGACTCAGCAGGTTGGGATAGATTGTCGTGAGGCCCATCACGGGATTTGGGGTAGCAAAGCAGTGGGCAAATTGTGTATATTAAGGAAAGTATATTTTGTGTATATTGTAGTGTATTTGTTACCTAGATTAGGATATACACTTACCATAATTAGGATATACACTTACCATAGTCCAGATGGGTCACAAATCCGATGAATTAGACACTAAGATCTTATTCATTCCTCATCAACTATTAACAGCCAGCTTAATCTTTGGTTTACTCCTTGGCATTGTTGAATACTTCTATGCTTTTGGAGGTGCCAAGCCTCCTGTCTCTACACTATCTCTCCTTGTTTCAACTCAACTAGTTTTCACAGCGGGTTTAGGAGAGCGCCATTGCATTGTATATTCCGTTAAAGCCGCTGTGTTGTTCACTCTTAGAGTGGGAATTTTCGATATTGGAATAGGCAATAACATGCTAGCAGGAAAGTCAATGGATGAGAAAATGATATTTACTCCCCTGTATTACTTTTTGGACTGCTGCAACTGACTCTTTATCTATTCAATGGTACACTAATCTACTTCCTTACCATGAGGAAACACTATCAGCTATTCTAGTGTTACTTTAAGAATACGTTACATGGCCTTGAATTTGCACAAAGCAATTGTTGTACTGAATTCTTTTGAGGAGTTGGATCAAACAATTAATATTAATGATAGTAGGTAATCGAGCGTAGTCCTCTTTACGCTTACAAAATGATAGTGTAGTGTTATTACTGTAGGCTCGATTAGCTTGTCACACTTAGTTTGATTCCCGCTGTTATGTGTTCTTTAATGTAATTTATTTATTTTATTTAGTTGTGTTAGCTACGGCTTTCTGTTGTTAGAATGCGCTACCATTGCGTATTTGATTTTTACTAACTGCATGTCCACAATGCTTTAATTTTTCGTCTGAGTCTGACCGTTTCTCATACTTTGTTTTGCTTTGCCTGATTATGCTTTGTCTTGAGCCGAGGGTCTCCCGGAAACAACCGCTCTACCTACCAAGGTGAAGGTAAGGTCTGTGTACATTCTACCCTCCTCAGACCCCACATTGTGGGATTTCACTGGGTATGTTGTTGTTGGTCATCAACCAGTGCTCTGGCTTGGAAAGCAAAAGGGAGGATTTGTGTTGCATCTTAGTTATGGAGTTGTTATCACACGGGGAATTGAGATGGAGAAGCATGTTTCACTTTACAAGAGTGATACTCTTTCATAGTTGTCATTACTCTACTCGAACCTTTAAGACAAGGTTCTTATTCGAGAAGGGAGTATTGTTATGAATGGGCCTGGACCAATATCGGGAAAACAGCCCAACACCGGATTAAGCGAATATGTTTGGGATCCGGGTTGATAAATGCGGCTTGTGGGAGCAAATTAGGCTTATGCTATTGTTCCCTTTCATCAAGAATCTAAACTTCTTATCTCCCTTCTAGTTATTGTCTTCCATAGTACTCTTCTTCATTTTACCAGTCAATTATTGTTAGTAGTTCCATTCCCTATTGTAATTTTGAATTTAGTAACTATAATATATCAGTGTTCTTATCGTGAAAATTGGAGTTGTTACAGAAGTTTAAAAATACAAAACAGAAAAAAATGAAAAATCTGTAAAGCTCAAAAAGACGAGATTATTTTTCGATATAATATTATATTGATAGTGTAAAGAATAGTTATTTAAATAAATTTAATTCGTTATAAGAAGTTATCTGGTTCCAAATTAGTAATTTGACTCATTATGAATAGTTCTTTATATTTATCTTTTATGTGATCGATAATATAAAACAAAAAATGATAAAATAAAACAGAGGAAAGTACAAAGAAAAAAAGTGGTGGAGCATAACATGCTCACAACTATGGAACCACGTTATGCAGAAAAACAAATGTCTTACCACCTACCAATAAAATAATTAGCTTCAAGAATTTTTTAACGAAAGTGCATTCAACACGTATTTTTCTGTCCCTGCTTTGTTTGTTAGGATATAGAAAAAACGACACAAGGAAAAAAAAGGGCATGATCAAACTTTAGATGAAACGAATCTAATCATATGATCTTCGATCTTTCTCTAAAAACCCTAAAATCAAGTTAATTACTACAGTTGTATTCGCATTATGGGGGGAATAAGTTAGCTGTAATATCCTTCATGATTCAGTCAATGAATTGAAGTAAACTTTTAAAAAAGAGGTCAAATAAATAAAGAAAATATATAGTATTACATGTGTCTAAAAAAGAATGCACCATTAGAGTTTTGTAGTTAGAAATATTTCCAAGTTTTTCAATCTTTAAAGAATTGTGAATCCACAGCATTTTGTTTCATGTACTGTAGTTTTAAATTATTGTAACATATGCTTTTAAAATAAGAAATGAAAATTGGATAGGTTTAATCTCATACTGCCAGTTCCGATATTATTTTTACAAGCACGAAGATACTAGGAGAATAAAAGTGTGTATGGTGTAATAAAAACAAATTTTCAGAAAAAAAGTTTTCTATAAGGAAATCGTTTTCTGATATTTGGTTACCAAAAACAATCTCAGTAAACACGTTTTTTCAGCAAAAGGGAGAAAATAACTTTCATAACTTTTGCACACAAGCAATCCCCTTTTCTCTATAACTTAATAAACTTTTAACATCATGTTACTAAGTCCAGCTCCCACTTAGCTATATAATATTTATCTTTAGTATTAAAAAATATAATAAAACCACTTGCAGGTTGCTAATATTTTTATGATCTTTAAAGATAGTTTTTTTTTTAATAATATTTTCACTAATCAATCAAATATCAATCATTTTTTTTTTATGTGTGTGTGGGTGGTTTGGAGGAAGGGGTTGTAATTTAAGACAACTAATTTAACGAACTTTGCATTATGCCACCTGTATAAAATCCCATCTCTTCTTCTTCCAAACCAATCTCATTAAACTGTGCAACATATTATGTGCAGATCATCCATAACAATTACTATCAAATTGAGGATTACATAGAAACACATTCTTGAAAAAATATTGATATTTTATATTATAATGAGGGAAGAAAATGGAAGAAAAAGAATGGCGAGAATAGAATCAGGAGCAGCAAGAGGTTTCAAGAGCCTGCATTTTCTTGATACTACAAAATGCAAGGAAGCTGATGCTTGGAAAAGTGCTGAGAAAAGATTCCATCAAAATGCAGTTAATGGCATTCTTTTTAGAGACAAATTTGGACCCTCTATAGGTATTTTTGACCAATTGATGATCATGTTTTTGTTTTTGGAGATAGAATGTGACATTGTTCTTTTTATTTATTTTTTAAATGAAAGGAATGGAAAGCAAGGAATTTGCTGAGGAATTGTTTGATACAATGGCAAGAAGAAAGAAGATCAATGCAGAAAATGGGATCACAATTGAGGAACTTAAAGAATTTTGGGAAGATATATCAACTCAATGCCCTGATACAAGGCTACATATTTTCTTTGACATGTAAGAAAATTGTCCATTCCTTATTTTTTGTGTGGCTGGGGGCAGGGGCGGAGCCATTCATTTGAAGCTTATGGGTTTGGGATTCTAGTATTTTAAGGTTAATGGGTTCTAAATTAATAAGTTGTACATATTCACTAGATAAATACAAATATACGGTTTGAACTAAAGTTACTGCGTCCCTAACTGGTGGGTTAGGAAGAGAAGAAAAACTAAGAACATGTTCCGGAGGGATTAAACATGTCCATTGTGAAGCATTGAGGAATTCAGAATTTAAACTTGATGACTTTAGCCTGTTAGGTTTTTAGGATTGAACTCGTTATACTTTTATGGGTTCATAACTAATAGACCTCTTTATAACAGTCATCCTCTATAATAGTATTTACTGTAATGGCCAAGTTTTTGTTGGACCCGATTTTCCATGTTATGTTATAGCTTATGTCCGGTATAGGAGTATTTCGCTATAGCAACCAATAATTTTCCAGACAAATGAAACCGTTATAGAGAGGTTGATTGTATTTGTTGAATTTTATTGGGTTTTAACTTATGTACTTATATTCCTTGTCCGAAATACTACGTTCAGTTGACCTCATTGCTTAAAAGCTTCACCCCCCTATGTTTTGCAGGTGTGACAAGAATGGTGATGGGAAACTATCAGAAGAAGAGGTCAAGGAGGTGAGAAAAACATACTCACAAGTGCATATGTTCTTTCTTATTTTGGGAGTCAATCTACTTGATATTTTTTTTGTGAAAGGTTCTAGTGATGAGTGCTTCAGCCAACAAATTGACAAACTTCAAGAAACATGCAGCAACATATGCAGCTTTAATCATGGAAGAATTTGACCCTGACCATTTAGGATATATTGAGGTAACATTCCACTCAAAGGTGCCATGTTTATATACAAGTCTTCTTTATTTATAAAGTTTTCAAATTTGAAACAGATATGGCAACTTGAATCTCTACTGAGAGGAATGGTTGGATCAGAAGATGGGAAAAAGAACTTGAAGAGAACACAAACACTAGCGAAAACCATGATCCCTAGACAGTATAGAACTCCAGTGAGCAAATTTTTAACCAAAGCCTTAGAGAAGATACACGATAATTGGAAACGAATTTGGCTCGTAACGTTGTGGTTGTCCATTAACCTGATACTATTTATATGGAAGATTCAACAATATAAGGGGAGAGCAGCCTTCAAGATTATGGGATATTGTGTCTGTTTAGCTAAAGCTGCTGGGGAGACTCTCAAGTTCAATATGGCTCTCATTCTCCTTCCAGTATGCAGAAGAACTCTTACTCAACTCAGGGAAACTTTCCTTGGTTCTATTATACCTTTTGATGATAACATCAATTTCCACAAAATGATTGCCTTAGGAATTACTGTAGGAACCTTTATTCATGTCCTGTTTCACACAAGTTGCAACTTTGTGAAATTAGTGTCCTGCCCACAAAGCAAATTTATGTCAGTTCTTGGAGGCAATTTTGACTACCATCAACCAACTTACATGGATCTGGTAACATCTGTCTCAGGCGTAACGGGGATACTAATGACCCTTTTAATGCTTTTCTCCTTCACACTGGCAACACATTCATTCCGAAGGAATGTCATCAAATTACCGGGGTCATTTCATCATTTGGCAGGATTTAATGCGTTTTGGTACGCGCATCATCTGCTGGTACTCGTTTACGTGCTCTTTATCCTCCACGGATACTTCATATTCCTTACCAAAGAATGGTATAAAAAGACGGTATGTCCACTTGCATTTTGATAACCTTATCACACTTGTTAACTTGGTATTGAAAGAAGAACTAGTTCTTCCTCCATCCCAATTTATGTGAAGGTATTTGATTGGGCATGAAGTTTAAGAATGAAAGGAAGACTTTTGAAACATGTGGTCTTAAAATAAGCCATAGATATGTATGTGGCTATAAATCACCTCATTGATGGTAAAATGAGAAGTTTCAAATTAAATTGTTACTAAATATAGAAAGGTGTCATTCATATCGGAACTGACTAAAAAGGAAAAAGTGTCACATAAATTGAACGGAGGGAGTTGTAGGTTTACTTAAGATAACTGCAAAATTATGCACATAAATCATATTGTTGTCGAAATGCTTCATGAATGTTGAGGAAAAGCAAAAGCTCCAGACAATGTAACATGAATATAACCTCTATACTCTTGACAGTTAGATCATGTTTCTTCAAATTAGTTAAAGAAATTTCGATCGAAATAGTCATGATTGAACAAGCAAGAATACCTCTGATATGCAGACATGGATGTATATTGCAGTCCCAGTACTTCTATACGCTACAGAAAGAGTTCTTATCGTCAATGAGAACCGCTACCACGTAAACATCCAAAAGGTATTAGCTGCAAGAAACTTACATCAATTATGAAAAACTCTTGGTAATTGCAAAAATGCTAAATTCAGCTTCATTTCTGTGTCCCAAAACCAAAATTGTAGGCTGTTACCTATACAGGGAATGTACTAGCACTATATATGAGTAAACCTCCAGGATTCAGGTACAAGAGCGGGATGTACCTGTTCGTTAAATGTCCAGATATATCAAACTTCGAATGGTAATTGAAGCACAAATAGTCAACAAGCATATTTCAATAGTACTGTCAATATCCTTGTGCTAAGAAATCTCTATTTATCTCTTACAGGCATCCGTTCTCAATCACTTCTGCACCAGATGACGACTATTTAAGTGTCCATATACGTACATTAGGAGACTGGACTACAGAGCTTAGGACCAGATTTCAAAAGGTATTGTACTATGTTACTACGTGCATTTCCTAAAACAACTTTTACTCTTCATTTACTGAGGTATACAAGACTTGACTAACAAAGAAAGATATGAACTCATACCACAACAAGTTTGGACACATAGATCCAGCCATATCATTGATGGTTTGACATTCAATTATTATGTGTGTGTGTGTGTGTATATATATATATGTATGTATGTATGTATTTTTGTCATGTACTTCATGCAATGTCTCTGTGCAAGGGATAAGAGGAGACAATTTACTAAGTCATGGCTCGTCGACTTATACAATTAGCAGAAGCGAATAAGGAAATTATAACCTTTTTTATTCCTATTGTTCTCTGCTCTTGGGATCCTAAAGCTTGCACTTGCAGGCTTGTCAAGCTACAGAATCAAGGACGGGAAGTCTTATTAGAATGGAAACTAAAGCGTTTAACCCAAATGATGCGGAATCTTTAGCTGAGTATGCTACAATGTTTTATTGCTAACACTTTCCATCTTCATGTAGCTTTGAAACTTATAACTCGTATTTTGAAGCAGATTTCCAAAGATCATCATCAAAGGGCCTTATGGTGCACCAGCTCAGAACTACAAGAAATATGATATCCTTCTACTAGTAGGATTAGGAATTGGAGCAACACCATTTATCAGTATTATAAAAGACATACTAAACCAGGAATCTGTATATGTAAGAGTTAGTGCATATAGCAGTATTTTGTTAATAATAACCAGAGACGCAAAACAAAATATAACTTAATCCAACAACTGCAGAGCCAGCAAGATGATGAATCATCTAACAAGAAAGGTCCTCAAAGAGCATATTTCTACTGGGTGACACGAGAACAAGGATCATTCGACTGGTTCAAAGGTGTAATGGATGACATTGCTGAACACGACGAAAATGTTGGTTTTGAACCCTGAGATTCTCAATAAGTTTCCTCAATTAGCATAAACTTGGACTGATACACTTTTCATGTTCATGGAACTTTGATATTCTCCTGCAGGAAGTGATAGAAATGCACAACTACTTGACTAGTGTTTATGAAGAAGGAGATGCTCGATCAGCACTAATCTCAATGGTGCAGTCGCTGCAACATGCTAAAAATGGAGTTGATGTTGTCTCAGAAAGCCGGGTATTCTCCTCAGATCTAATGTGCACTCAAATACACTCACCACACATAAACTCGAATTAGCAATGAACTTCGTCGCTAATACGTTACTAAATTGCTCGTAGCTAACAATTCTTTTTGATAATTCGTCGCTAAATAGGATTAGCGGAGGATTTTGCTGTTTATCTACAAAAATTTTCAGTCGCTAATCCATGTTTACTTGCTCTCCAACAGATAAGAACACATTTCGCTAGACCAAATTGGAAAAAGGTGTTTGGTCAATTGGCAGCTTCCCATCCATCATCTCGCATAGGTAAGCTTCCTTTAATTTTGAAGACCAAATTCCAGTCTACAGAGAGGTTAATTTCACGGATGGACACTGACCTACTTTACTGTTCAGTGTATAAAAATAGTTGTGATTTTACTGTTGAATCTACTTTGTGTACTATAACGTTTGAAACATTATGGTACATTGCAGGTGTGTTCTACTGTGGAAGTCCCACACTTACAAAACCACTCAAAAAGTTGTGTCAAGAATATAGCTTAAATTCATCCACCCGCTTCAACTTCCACAAAGAGAACTTCTAGAGTAGTGGATTCACATCTTGAGAGTTCAATATTTACAGTATCAGTAGATTGCAGTTAACTTGTACTAATTATATATAGTACAGCTAGCTGTAAAAATTTTGGTGAAATTTAAAAGTGGACTTTGATTTGCTGCAAATATCTACATTCAGTCTCAAGTCTTTATGTATCCCTCTACTAAGCATCAAGTAATACTATAGTCAGAAGGTTCATTTCTCCCCATTCTCACAGGTCTGTGTGACCTCCTAAAGCTTAAGTTGCTAGAGAGAGCCTACACGTCCAAAGGCTTTCCATGTAGCTTGATTTTTTTTATGGTTCAAATAGGTGAAAATTCTTTTTTATGGGCGAACATGTTGAATTGTGTGACTGCCACACTTTTATTTACTTAATTTATTTATGTTTTCAACAAAACCTACTTCTTCGGTTGAAATGAGGATCTTTATGTTATAAAGCTGCGTCAGTTTTCAATCATTGTTCTCTGTTCCATACACTTTCTCATGCATACTTTGGAGTTTGGCTATATGAAATACTACCAACAACTCTCCTAGCCTTTTTATGATGTTCCTTTTCCAACTTTCAACCTCTGAAAGCATTGCCCAAGGGTTATGCTTCTCATTCTTAATAGTCACTTAAGCTAACAACAACGGCAACGCAGGATAGCATTCCATTTATGCCTTAACCAAGACTTCCTAAAGCTACTCTAAGACATGAAGTCCATTTGATTTTGTCTGCAATAAGATAAAAGACAAACAAACACTACGTACTTTGAGGTGAACGATTTGTACTATCAGACTAGATAAGGAGGCTATTAATATGTAAGTATATTTTTCTTCACACATTACATATATGGTAGCTTACAGGGGTATTATATACACAATAGAGGACATCAGATGTAGAGTTCTAGTTATAATCTAACACACAACTAATGAGCTAAGCCAAACCTTATCATGTGGGGGATTACTCTCATTAGGAATGCTACATGGAAGTAGGACTTAGTCTAATACTCCCCTTGCAAGCTAAAGGTAGAGCAACAACGTTCAACTTGGATCAAAGTAGCTCAAATCTGGAAGAAGCGAGAGGTTTGGTTTGGACATCAATGATAGCTGAAATTCAGGAATTATATATGAATTCAAGAATTTCTAGACTGGACAGGAAAGAATGGAGGCTTTCGAGTGAAACAGTCAATTCAATATTATGGAAGAGGTTGAATAAATGTAGAAGAAGAAGAGGGAAATTGTATATTCATCAATCAATGAGTCTAATCAGTACACATACAATGATTATATGTAATGACAGAATGAATTCTACTAGCCTAGTCAACTGTACAACTTAACAGAATTGCTAACAGCTTTGTAACTAACTTTGTAACTAACTAACTAACCACTTGACTAGATGACGTGGCTAGTCCTAACTGAAAGAAATAATTCCTTGATTATTTTCATTAATTGAAAGAGTATATATACAATTTACATATTTCCATAATAGGAGAATCATATTCCTATTCTACTCCTAAAACCTTATTCTACTTGGACACTAACTATACAATTATGGTAAGTCTATAAGACTAATTAATGTAATGTGTATCCTAAACTATTACAACAATATACATACCAAATATACACAGCCTCTATGTACATAACCGAGACAACCTATTCGATAATATACAATAGGTATACACAGTACCTACTGTATATCTAACACACCCCCGCAGTCATAGCAGCAGGCGGTCTCCGAACACTGAAACTGTCCCTAAAATCTTCAAAAAGGACCGAGGGAAGACCCTTTGTAAAAATGTCTGCAATCTGATACCTGGAAGGGACATGGCAGACACGTACTTGTCCTCGAGCAACGTTTTCGCAAACAAAGTGAATGTTCATCTCGATATGTTTAGTGCGCTGGTGCTGAACCGGATTACCAGAAAGGTAGATGACACTAATATTATCACAATAAACCAAGGCCGCTTTCTGAATAGGACAATGAAGCTCTAACAACAAATTACGTAACCAACATGATTCAAAGACCACATTAGCTACCCCTCGATACTCGGCCTCGGGATAAAGTCGACTGACGCTTCGCAGACCATGAGACCAAGTTATTACTAAGAAACATACAATAGCCAGACGTTGACCGTCTGGTGTCCGGACAGCCACCCCAATCAACATCTGTATACGAGACAAGTGTTGACGTTGATGAAGGATATAAATGCAAGTCATAGTCAAGTGTACCCTGAATATGCTGAAAGATGCGTTTGAGCGCATTCATGTGGTCAACTCTGGGATCATGCATAAACAAACACACATGCTGTACGGCATATGTAATATTTGGTCTCGTGAATATAAGATACTGAAGGGCCTCTGCAAGACTACGATAGCGGGTCGGATCCTCGTATGGTGCACCGGCCGCAGCCCCAAGTTTGGGCTTAGTATCAACCGGAGTGGAAATGGACTTACAGGATGACATCCGAGCCCTCTCAATGATCTCAGCTGCATACTTCCGTTGGGATAAGAACAACCCACCTGCATGACGAGTGACAACAATCCCCAAAAAATAACTCAAGGGCCCCAAGTCTTTCATGGCAAACTCAGAGTTGAACATTGTCATGATAGACTAGCGTAAGGCATCGGAAGAGGCAGTCAAAATAATATTATCCACATATAACAGTATATAGGCCAAGTATATAGCGGTGCTGTTCATCATGAGACTATGACTCCTGGTGTTGTTCCTTAGCTGCATGTACATCAGCCAGTGCCCAGTCAGGCAAAGCCGATAGCGCACCTAGGAACACAATCCATATCGCATGGCAACCGGCACACTACATGGTCACCGCTGAACCTTGGGGGGGGGGGGGGCAAAACATGCAGCTTGACCAAGCGAGTCTGCAGTATGGGCATATCAACATGGCTTGGAGACCAACTCAGGCTCCAGGACACTTTGGATTGCCGTACGTTTCTACAAATAGCCCTAAGATGCAGGCGAACAACGTTGGCCAGCAGAATTGGCAGCCAATGACCCCTGGCTATGACTTAGCTCGGCTATCTGGTGACGTTGTTTATAGCGAAATACCATTCCAGCAGTTACTGTCGGTACCCAATCCATACCTTTCAGGAAGCGTAAACTTTCTAAGAACGATCGACGTTCGAGGAGAGCAGCCATGGAACACAATTCCACCTTATCATCAGGCTCCGTTAGCTGTTCCAGGAGCTCAGGTTGCAGGCTTCGGTGGCCATACCCAACAACAACCATGGGGCATTACCCCACCTATTGGTAATGGCCAGCAAACCACCTACAACCTTCACAACCTTGTCCAACAAAGTGCAGAATGGAGGCCGCCAGTGCAGAACTTCTACCAGCCGAATCTAGTAGAAAATCGACAGGGGGCGTCACAATTGATAAACCCAAAGATTATTGCTAATACCATACGGAGGTACTTCGGCATCCAACTGAAACCTTTGGACATGCCTGTTTATAAGAAGCCCTACCGTGATTGGGTAGATCGGATAACACCTTTGCCGAGGGGCTTCAAAACACCGGAGTTTGCCATCTTCTCTGGCGACGACGACAAATCCACTATCGAGCACATCAGTAGATTTACTGCCCAATGCGGCGAGGCTGGATAGAATGAGTATCACAAGTTGCAGCTATTCCCTCTCTCTCTAACGGGAACAACCTTCGCATGGTACTCCTCTTTGGCTCCTGATTCCGTACAGAGCTGGTCTGACATGGAGGGTTGCTACCATGATAGGTTCTATTGGCCCTAACCTCAAGTTACCATGACTGATTTAAGTAGGACAATCTTGTTTTGACCTGAGCCAGTTAGCCAAAAAGGTTAGCCAAATAGAGCAATACATCCAGGAAAATGAGCGGAGAAGAGCCAGCCGAAATCGAGGCTCTCACTTGGTATCCATCATGCAGATGAGTCAGACTCAGAGTTAGCCAATTGCATGGTAGATGCAATGGTGGTCGAGATTGTTAGGGGTAAGGTTTACTCTTGCCCAACCTTGAAAGCCGTAAAAGGCAAGGAGACGAGTCCATCCGATGACAAGATTGGTTACTCGTTTGACATCACGAAGGCAGATTAGATCTTTGATCATCTGCTCAAAGATAAGCAGATTTGGTTGCTTGATGGTCATAAGATTCCGCCTTCCAAGGAACTAAAAGATAAGAAGTATTGTAAGTGGCATAATTCATACATTCACTCTACTTCTAATTGCGTGATCTTCAGAAGTGCGATCCAAAAAGGCATCAAGGAAGGGAGGTTCAAGCTAGCCGATAAAAGTATGGATGAAATATCCATTGACACCGACCCCTTTCCCGCGGTACCAATATCTATGGTATCTTTTGCTAAGCCCGATGAGTCAAGGGACACCAAAGGGAAACAACTGATGAAAAGGGTGTGGGTCCCAAAAAAACCTACCGAAGGGGAGAAGGCCACAAGGACCTCTGTGTTCAATCGGTTAGGCAGCCTACATGACATTCGTGATGACATGCAGCCAGCTAGAAGCAGTTTTCATGGCCGCCCTAAATACTCGAGGGACATTGAACGAGAACTTCAGGAGCAAACCATGAGGTTCAGAAGGGTCCTTATCGAAATTTCATGATAGTGTAGGTGTGAATGTCAATTTCTGTTTTGGAAATTCAATTTTAAAAAAATAATAAAAAATTCCCCGACCCGACCCGGCCCACCAGAAAAAACCGATATAATTCGATACGTTCGGCGATATAAACCGAACATATCGGGTTTTTTTTTAAAAAGTTGTATTCGGTTTATTTTTAAAAAAATGATTTTTATTCGGTTCATATTTTTCGGATACAAAACCGATATAAACCGATATATGCCCACCCCTACAAATAATCAAGCCGAATATGATGCTCTCATCATATGACTCAAGCTCCTAGTCTCTATGAAAGCAAAATACATCAAGATTCGCAGAGACTCTCAGTTGGTTATCAAGCAGTTGGTCGGGGAATATGACTGCAAGGATCCAAATTTATTGGCCCGTCACGAAACGGCTAGCAGGTTACTTAGGTTCGCATCATCTACATTAAGTCATATTCCCAGAGGCATGAATGTTGAGGCTAACGACTTAGCGCAAAAAGCTTCTGGCTTTAGAAAGTCGCTACTCACTTTAGAGTATGACGAAATGCTAGCCGAAGTGTTAGCCGTTGATCAAATCGACTCATGGAGGCAATTACTAATTAACTACCTAAAAGATCCCTCCAGTTATAAGGACCTCAAGGTTAAAAGAAAAGCCTTGAAACATATGCTCATTGACGATGACCTCTAGAGCGTGAATGAAGTACTACTCAAGTGCATTGCCAAAGCAGAGGCCTTGAGGGTCATGGGAGAGATCCATAAAGGAGTATGTAGATCACACAGAGCGGGGCTAGCGATGAAGTGGTTGATCTACAGCTACGACTATTATTGGCCTACTATCACAGCTGACTACTTCCAGTATGCCAAAGGATGCGAAGAATGTTAGAGACACTGACTAATCCAACGGGTACCAGCCGAGTTGCTGCACCCAGTTGTAAAACCTTGGCCCTTCAGAGGATGGGCTATGGACCTCATCGGCAAGATTCACCCACAATCGGCTAAAGGCCACAATTTCATTATCATGGCTACTGATTACTTTACTAATGGGTGGAAGCCCAGCCGATGAAGAAGGTTCATGAGACAAATGTCATTCAGTTTATCCAACACCAGATCCTTATAGATATGGTATCCATGAAACGATTACAACTGATCAAGGGACGGTGTTCACTGGTTCTAGAGTGGCAGCCTTTGCTCAGAAATTTAAAATCAAAATGATCACATCTTCGCCCGCACAGGCGAATGGGAAAGTCGAGGCAACCAACAAACTTATTGTGGACACAATTAGTAAGAACGTGGAGGATAAACCAGGAATGTGGCATCTCACTATGGATGAAGACGTTTGGGCGATCAGGAATTCTAAATCTACAGCTACCGGGACGATACCTTATCAGCTAACCTATGGCCAAAATGCAGTGTTGTCGTTGGAAATTAATGTCAAATCCTTACGGGTGGCCGAGCAGAAATCTCTAAGTTTAGAGGAGTATCAACAGGCTATGCTAATGGAGCTAGACTAGCTAGATGAAGATCAACTGATGGCCCTAGAGAAAATCGAAGCCGGTAAACGTAAAATGCATAAAGCATACAACAAACATGTTAAGCCTAAGAGGTTTACCGAAGGAGACTTAGTTTGGAAAATCGTGTTGGCGATTGGGATGAAGGATCGTAAATTTGGCAAATGATCACCAAATTGGGAAGGACCCTTCTTAGTAAGCCAACGGACCGCCGACAACGCATATCGGCTAATAAACATGCATGACGAAGAAATAGACAGGAATATAAACGGCAAGTATCGAAAAAAGTACTATCCTTTAATTTGGGGCATGCATGAATAAACGACAGCCACAGACCGGCTGCCTGGGCGCACAAAAAAAGCTAATTCCCTTTGATGGGAGATGTATGGTTAAATGACAGCCACAGACCGGTTGCCTGGTCACAAAATATAAAGCCATTTCTTTCACACGCTTGTGTCGTAAGGTTGGTTACACTACTCAGGCGAAGAAACGCCATCCCAAGTGGTCAAAGATAATGGCCCATCAAATCTGCGAGGTTTACTCTAAATTTGCTCAAGAATGCTGAAAGCAATGCTGAAGTTGAAGGGTGGGATATGGATTCTCACATCCACGTAAACCAAATACAAAAACAGAGACGCCGTGCATACCCGGACCTGGCGTTACATCATAAATCAAATTTCGACAGTACGGGGGCATTAGAAGGACCCAAACGCCTCAATTCGGCTATTGTGACTAACTTCACTCAGTCCAACCAACCCAAAAAATGAGCGACCTTGGTTGGCCAAGTACGAATGTTAGCCGAACAGCGGCCGTCGGTGAACTAGTCACAAGTAGAAAGAAAGTCGTGGTTTATCAGGCTGAGATACTGAAACAAGAGAGAATCACCTTGTTCCGGTCCACCATACGGAGTCAGAACTAGTTGTTCATCAACGAAGGCCAAGGCGGGGGTCAGGTCACTATCGGCTAGAATAATATTTCCTGATCTCCGAGATAAAACAGATGAAGCCATGGTTTCCGGCTAAGAAAATGGCCAAAGATTAGGTGAGAAACCTATGGGGCATACCTTTCCTTAAATAACCTTTAGAGGCGCGGCTGAGATTAGTTTATTATTTTCAAAAGCACGGCCGAAAATTATCAGAGCCAACTTATGGTAATGAAGACGCCTCGGTTATAGGGGAAACATATCTCAAAAAGTAATTATCATTGCATGCATTGGAGACAAGACGATTAAAGTGACATGCGCGACTGTTAGACTGAAACGACGACTACTTTCGGATACATCAACTCAACAGTCACACTCGAGTTAATGTAGGGGGGCAATTGTTAACACTAAAAAATAGTTAAGTGTTTAGCCGAATTCACTTCTAGCCCTCGACTACAAGAACTTCATTGGCTACCAAGGCATCTCAGCCGAGTTGTCAGTTATAGGTACGTCTGGGACCCACTCAGACGCAGACACTTCAATGACCAAGTCAAAAGGGTTTTCAGATCCCCATAAGCGATAACGGCCAACGACATCTAAAAGAAATGGCCATTATCCGAGCAAGAGGAGTAGAGAGCGAGAAAATCGGCACTACCTCCCCCATAGTTGGCCATTGAACTTGGTGGGTTACTTGATGGCTGACATGGGGGGGGCACGTTTGTACAATTTTTCCTCTTTTTGTACTATAAATAGAATACATTCTTTGTATCTACACACAAAATCAATCAAACAACTCAAATTTTATCTATCTCTACCTTTTATCCCTTGCTTTTACTTTACTCGGCTGTATTCATGTTTCTTACCTCTTAGTTTACTCACACCACCGTCCTAACGCTTTCTGGAGTAGTTGGGGAACCCATTGCTGGAAATTAGAGTTTCGTTTCCAGCCCAAATCGCTTAAGTTAAAGAATCAATTTGTCTCCAGATTTTAATCAACCGATAAAACGGCAGAAGACAGAATTCAGGGCGAGAACAAGAGTGGAGCTCTAATCGTTAAGATTGAGCATTTTCGTGGGTCAAATTTTGGAATCATCATGGGTTCATTTGGGCTGTTGATTTATGATGGGTCAACTTGGGCTAGCCCAAACCAACCCATCATCAAAATCACTCTTGCCCAAACCCATGAAACCTTGGGCGGGTCATTTGGGTTTGAGTTAATTTTGCCACCTCTAAATATCACCAAAAAGTTTTTTTGTGTGTAAATGGAAAATGAAGGTTTATTTTTTGTGTTTTTATTTTGTAAAAGTAATTGTATTTGGAAAAGGCACCTGCCTTTTTAGTAAAGGCATACCTAAAAATTCGAAGAAACATTTATCGCTGGCTATAAATTCAGAGGCCTTGCTTTAGATTTTATGTTTAGAAATTCGAATTGTTCTTTCCCTCTTCTTCTATATTATTTTCGGGAAAAAAGTAAGTGTCAAGTGTGATTTGCATCGTTCTTTGAGTTCGACTGAAGCTCTATAATTTGAAGTGCCCAGAATAGTTTATTCAGTTCTATCCTGAGGAATTAATCTGATATCTTGGACGATAATGAGGGGATTAAATTCTAAAGATCACATAATTTAATATGTGAGCAAGAAATTAATTTAACGTTACTGTTTAATTATAGAGATTCTGCTTTATTAAATTTGGTTAAGCATACGGCAAGATAGAAAAGTTGTGTGTTTGATTTTTCAAAGGAATATTATGTTTTATTTTGTATTTATTTTCTTTTAGAGATGACTCCAAATATATAAGAATCACTGATTACATCTATGCAGTGTTTTGAAAAACAAAGTTGTTGAATTTTAAAAAAGAAATTAGGAAAATACCAGAGAAAAATACTGGCAATGCAATCAAAGAGAATTATTTTATTTACATATGTTTAGCTCTGCATTTATAAAAACAAAAATTGAGATTTATCTGCAGAAAAAATAATAATTTTTAAATGTTCTGAGACAATTACAAAAATTAAAATATGATGAAGCTAATGCTTTCATTAGTAAGTTGTTTTTTTCATGCATTCGATTTGACTAGATCGCTGCACCTTTAATAGAAGATGCACTTGTAGTTCTGTACTTATTTCGATCTAAATTAAAGATGCACACGCATACACACACTCTCTCTCAAGTCTCAACACACAACTTTTTATTTAGGAAAGCACTTGAACTTGTTGAAGAAAGTACTTGAAATAAAGGTAAGAATTATTGCGACAAGTACGACTTCTAGAAATACAATTAGTACATATAAATAAGTTAAACCTACTCAACATAAACTTGGAACTTGGCGCATTGGCAAAGGCTGACACCTTGGATATAAATGGTTACATCTTACGTGTTCAAGATTTGTCGTTCCGCAATAACGTTATTGCAAAATAAAACGAAAGCAAATTGAGCATCAGCCTAGGGTTTCTTCCTTTCGTTTTCTTTCTCCTAAAAAACACCCCAAAGTAGTCCTATTACCCTCCTGAATATATTTTAAATCATTTTTCAGCATTTATCTAAAAAAATCGAATCAAAATCTAATGTGACACAAGTCAAGACACGATTATGAAATAATATAGTGATTCACAAGATCAAATTTCAAAAAAATCAACTGCTTTCTCCATGAAAAAAATTAAGAGTGTAGGAGAGAATTATAATTTCTTTCTTTTGTTTGAAGAGTGAAATGACCTGAAAATAACCAGACTCCTTTATTTTATGGGCTTTTGTCAGCACGTATTGGAATTGTTATCCAGCTTACTCGATAAATGCCAAAGAAATTCCTTTAAAATATATCTAGGGGGTAATAAGACCCGTAAAGAGTAGGTGTGTTACAGAAATCCGGGAAAATATATATATATATATATATATATATATATATATATATATATATATATATATATATATATATATATATATATATATATGTAATAAAAATATTAAAATATTACTTTTTCATTTCAATTTATGTGACAGTTTAAATTATCATAATTAATACTATCTGTTGTTTTTTTCTAGATAACTTTATCATTCTTTTAATAGTATTTTGCCATGGCTTTTTATACCACTTTGAATTACTTGTGCGTGTGCCGAGGATCTACTGGAAACAACCTCTCTACCTCCAAGATAGGGGTAAGGTCTGCGTACACTCTACCCTCCCCAGACCCAGGGGCGACTCAACAGAATTGAAGGTCTAAAGCGACACTTTAATTAGAGGCCTAAACCTTATACAAACTTCATATATATTTTATTTGAAATCTAGTTTTCTAATTTTTTTTAAATGCAAAATTATTACTAAACTATTTTTTATAGTTGATATCTTTGAATAACTTTTTGTTTTTCAATTGTTAATTTTAAGTAATATTTTATCTATTTCAATATTGAAGAACATTCTTCTACTGAGGCAATCATAAAGGAACTGTTAACATAAACAATAAATTGAATTTTTTAAATAAAAATAATAAAGTTAGAACGATAGAATCTAATTTGGTATACCTCACTTTGATAGGCTTGTTGCAATGCTTGAAAACCTAAGAAAAAACAAAAAGAGAATTTACG